>JAHRHJ020003408.1:0-174463 GCA_019776745.2 Taxus chinensis
AGAAGTGCATCTTTCTTGCACATGAAGGGAAACTCCTTGGCCACATTGTCTCCAAGGAAGGATTAGCAATTGATCCAGAGAGGGTTGAAGCCATAAAGGCTCTACCATTGCCAAGTCACAAGAAAGCTCTTCAGAGTTTCCTGGGAAGGATAAACTTTGTTTGAAGGTTTGTCCCAAACTTTGCAGCCCTTGTCAAGCCCATCACCAAAATGTTAAGGAAAAGCATGGCTTTCAAATGGACGGTAGAAGGCAAGGAGAGTTTTGAAGCAATCAAAGAAGCCATCTCCCAGGCACCCACTCTCATCAACCCGGACTTTTCCAAGGATTTCATCCTCTATGCATTTGGAGGTGATGACACTATTTCTGCCATTCTGGTGCAACAGAACAAAGATAATGAGGAGCAGCCGATTGCTTTCTTCAGCCAGAGCCTAAATGACTGCAAATTGAGGTACTCTTTTATTGAAAAACATGTGCTTGCAGTAATTAGGAGCTTGAAGAAATTCAAGCATTTAGTCTCAAACAACAAGGTCCAGTTATTGGTCTCACATGCTGGGGTTAAGGACTTCCTCCTCAACAAGGATTTGAATGAGAAAAGGGCAGGATGGATCACCCGTGTCATGGAGTATGACATTGAGATCAAGATCACCAAGCTGGTAAGAGGCAAAGGTTTGTATGAGCAGCTCGCTTCCAAACAACCAGACAGCCCAAAAGATGAAGAAGAAGCTGTCCTGCTATTACAAGATGATCAAAAACAGGAAAATGATGATGTGTCCACTCCCTGTTGGACTCAGAATATGATACATTTCCTACAAACGGGCATGTGCCCTCCAGAAATGAGCAAAGCAAAAAGAAGGTACTTCAGATTACAAGCATTCCTTATGTGCTTGTTGATAATGTTTTGTTTAAAAGGGACATCAACGGTGTTCTATTGAGATGCATCGGGACAGGTCAGATCGAGAGGATCTTACAAGAGTTCCATGACGGAGAGGCAGGAGGCCATTTCACCCCACGAGTAACAGCTCTCAAAATCATGAAAGCTGGTTACTATTGGCCTACTGTATTCAATGATTGCTACTCATGGGTTAAGAAATGCAAGAAATGTGCATTCTTCACAGGGAAAGGAAGGTTAGCAGCACTTCCCCTTCGTCCAATTTCAGTAGACCATCCATTCATGCAATGGGGATTGGACTTCATTGGAGTCATCAATCCCAATTCGAGTCAAGGCCACAAGTGGATTCTTACAGCAACAGACTATTTCACCAAGTGGACCGAAGCAGTAGCGCTCAAAGAGGCAAGTGAGTCTAGCATACTAGACTTTTATGAAGGGATAATAACCAGATTCGGTGTGCCGGCCACCATCATATCAGATAATGCATTAGCATTCATAGGTTCAAAAATTACAGAATGGGCTGTCAAGAATGGAATCTATTTGAGCACCTCTTCAAATTATTACCCGCAGGGTAATGGACAGGCAGAGTCCACAAACAAGAATTTGCTAAAAATCATCAGAAGGACTCTGGATGAAAATCAAAGAACATGGCATACAAGGCTAAAATCAGCGTTATGGGCTGACAGAATAACACCAAAGAGGTCTACAGGTAATTCTCCCTACAAGTTGGTCTATGGGAAGGAGGCAGTATTGCCTATATCATTAGAATTGCCAGCCTTGGAGCTCATGAAGCAGCTTGAGTTATCTGAGTTCAAACCAATGGAGGCCAGGTATGCAGAATTGATGGAATTAGAAGAAATCAGAGAACATGCGGTTCAGACGATTGAAAAGGATCAGGCCGTAGTAAAAAGATGGTTTGATAAGAGAGCTAGAGCAAGGACCTTCCAGGAAGGGGACCTAGTTCTGAAATGGGATGCAGATCGGGCAAAACCAGGAAGGCATTCCAAGTTTGATGCCATCTGGAGTGGTCCCTACATGGTCACGGGGTGCAAAAGTAGTAATGCCTTCCAATTGTCTGCATTGGATGGAGAAGAACTTCTGATTCCGGTTAACGGAATCCATCTTAAACATTGCTACTAAGAGAAACGTTTTACCGTTGTAAATATTAGTTTAGATTTTTCTTAATTCCTCTAAGTGCGTATGCACATTGTCCTGTTGTAGTTAGGTTTCTATTTCCCTAAGTGCTTTGGCACAGGTTTTGCTGCTCTCAGGTTGTTTTCTACAGTTCAGAGTGTTGCTGGAGGGGAAGTTGCAGTATCAGGCTTGTTTCAGGTTAATGCTTAACTCCATGCCCAATGGACCGCTAAAAGGCCACTGATCTTCTACCTAGCAGGCAGGTGACCCCGCTGAGTCGTCAAAATTGTTGTCAAAATTCACCCCCCCAGGGTAAATTTGATAACATGCATCAGGATGTCCAAATTCCAAGAAAAATGACTGAAGAGCAAAATCAGGTTTCTAGGGTCCCTTCAGGAATCTTTCTAAACTCCCCAGGCCGAAGAAGGAAGGTCCAAGCTTAAGAAACTGGGAGAAGCTTGCAGAAAGCAAGTACATTTGGGCCGAAAAAATTGGAAAATGCTAAGTCCTAGTCCAGCACAAGGTGGGACAAGTGGGACAAAGGCGAACCGCCCAACCGGCCAAATGAGGTCGGACATTTGGGACAAAAGAAAGTACGCGGCGGGGCGCGAAAAGCCGATCCGGCCGAAGCCAAGAGAAAATTGGCTAACTGCCCTTGAGCTGCAGGTAGTTTGGGACGAGTTGGGACAGAATAGGCGCGAAATGGCCGAACCCTGGTTCGCGCGAAATCAGCACAAGGCCAGCCCAAAAGAAATTGGGACAAGCGCAGGACAAAAGGACCCGAACCGGCCGAACCGGCCGAAAGGAGTCGACAAGTCAGTCCAAACGTCTGGTGCAAGTGGGACAAGCGGGCCAGAAATACCCGAACCGGCCGAATCGGCCGAAATTGTCCCAAAGGTCCAAAATCAAATGGGACGTCCGGGACAATGGACGCGAAGTACGTGGAAGACCCGGCAGGCCCGAGAACCATTGAGAAAGACTGCCACGTGTCATCAAGGAAGCCAAAAGTACGTCAAAGGGCAAGGTTTGAAGCGCTGGCCCGAGCCAATAGAAATTGGACACGTGTCCAATGGAGCATAGAAGTGCGGACCTCGGGAGGAGTTAGAAAGTTTGGCCAGAGTTCTAAGCCAAAAAGGGTAAAAGTAAAGGAAGTTTTCCCCGGCAGGTTCGTCAACGAACCGATGCATGCCACGTATCCCAAATGGCGGGTGCGTGGGAAAAAAATGTGGAAAAATGTTCCAAGAGCACCAAAAGTCAAAATTTCAAAGGAAAGCCCACCGAAAAGTAGAGGAGAGAGAATTATTTAGTGAATCAGAGCGTGCCACGTGTCATCCAAGTGGCAGTGCGCGGGAAAAAATTCAAAAAAATCCGTTTTCACCTGTTCCGTGCCCCTAAATCTTCAGATTGACATATCTTTCGATCCAGAGCTCAGATTTGCACGTTCTTGATATCAACGGAAAGCTTGTGAAATTCTCTACACGTTTCCAGGGTCAATCTTGCATTTTGGTTCAGTTTGGAGAGAGAAAATCAGAAGACACCTCTGGCACGAAATAATAAGCAGAAGTGATGCTTCAACTAACCACTTTAATGCAGCAGACAACCCGCCTGCTTCTGTTAGGCAAACTTGCCATTTTGCCAAGAACCCACCACTTCTGCCATGATGAATGAATTAAATGCAACCTAGAGGTGGTTGGGGCAGATTTCGAATTCCTCTCTCTTTTCTCTCTCATTCTTCCTATATATTGTAAGGAGGGGTTTCTTTCTTGTAGTTGGACATTCTGCTTTGCACCCCTCCCTTCTCTCCTGTTCATAAGAAGAATTTGTGGAGTTTTCAAACCTCCCATATAGACTGTAACACCGTTTTTTTCCTTTTGGCCATTGCAATGTATTGAATCGATCCTTGAGCAATATATATGTGTCTGTGGTTGCTTCTAAACCCTCTTACATATTCATTACTGTCATTCTTGATCTTTCATTGCATTTTTGCTATCTGTGCATGGTGTTGTGTTATATCTACATGGTCTGTGTTTAATGTGGCAAAGCATATGTTCTTCATTCCTCGGTGCATCACCTCCTTAGTTTAGGTTTATTTATATGCATTTCTTTCTCCCTGTCTCCTTGGTAGTTAGGTTAGATTTTTTGAGTAAACCTCTGCGTTTCATTGGTGCATCTGAACAGAGGAATAGGAACCAGCCTTTCTCTGGAGAATCCTTTCTCATTTTTCAAGTCCCACACTTGGAGAAAGGATTCAATGTTATGCAATCACACTGGATATTAAGTGATCAACCTAGAAACTCTGATCTCAACCAGGGGTGCTGTGATTTTGCATCAACAGGCACCATAATAAAACCGTATCATACATGACGACGGTCTAGCATGAGAAATGCATCACTAGCTAAATGCAACTGTAAAATGCCGGCTCAAGACATGACCCGACCAAGTATAAATTAAGAGTAACCCAACCCAACTACAAATAGACTAGAAATCGTAGCTCACCGACAAAGCAGTCAAACCCAACATAGGAAAGATGTTAATGTGACTCACAGAAACGAATAATGAGAATCACGATTTCACACAATGACAAAGAGCTCAAATCAATCCACTTATGGAAGGTAAAACCCTCAGAAAACTTTCACCGACAAGAAAAAATTTTCAATTAGTAATGCAAAGAACTATCAAAAAAAGACAAAGCATCTTGACAAGCTAGCTCACTTCATGAGATGGGTTAGGGAAAGCTCTTTCTAATGAGATTACCAAGGTAGGAGCTTTAGATACACCATGGGAGGAAGGAGATAGGCATGATGCAAGGGTAAACAAATGCATGCAAAACCAACAGGGAAAGAAGTTCCTGGGTAAGAGGTCTATTTAACAAATTGTTAAAAAGCACTTTTAATTAAAAAATTTAAGACCAACCTATAAATTTTATTTCTCACCAAATATGGTTAACTTTAGCTAGCTAAATTTTACTGAGCAAGTCCTAAACCTGCACATGCACAAACTTCCAGATTAGGTTGGTCCCTCATTAAATCCAATGTAACAAACTATTAATATAAGTTAGTAATATTCTAGTAACGAATGAAAACTATTCATGAGAAGTGATAAAACCAAAATGCATTAAAAACTGATAAAAATGAGTGCATGTTTACCGAACAAGAGTTCTGATACCATGTGAGACTTATTCTACGAGGATCAAATATAGAACCCTGTGTACATCGAAAAGGATACACTACAAAAATGTGATAAATCTAAGTAATCAAAAGAATTGAACAACAATAAAAAATCATGCATACGACAAATTTGCATAGGTTTACTCATTCTAATAGATAAAATAGAGGGTACATATAGGAGTGATGTGTAACTCCCATTCTTGATACAATCATTCCCTCCATAAGAGGAAAGAAGAGTTACAATTCCAAATGGGAATGTAACTCCTGTGCGTACGCTACTGACACATATGAAAATGAATGATTCTTGTCAGAAGGAACTACCATGTGTCATATAACTCCTAAGTCCAAAATGGATCTTGCTAAAATGAGATGACTCACCACATAGATGTGGATGAGACCTCAAGTGATGATAAGGAAATGTGATCACACACACCAATATCAATTATTCTTCAATACAATGTGCAAGGGCATACAAGGTAAACATGTAAAATATCATCATACAAATTGTAATTATAGTTTAATAGGTTCAACAACTTTGAAAATGTTCTTAGACATATCCTTAGCATAAATATTCTAGGTTCCTTTGAATGTAGACGTTTGTTGGAAAAATTTTAATAGGGGTATTAGGAGTGCTAGTAACATACTTGATGTTTGTTCGTATATAACAACTTAGATTCATGCTATTTGAGTGTATGACATAGATGTATCATCGAATGATTGAAACTGGTTCAAGATATGAATGATTTTTGCAAGGGATAAAGAAATATTTGATTAAAGAGATCTTGTAATTCACTTTCAAATAAGGTATTTTTCATCTTAGTAAGCATGCTTTTATATCGTAATGACATAATTGTTAATAGGTTCATTATATCCTTTGGCCCCTCATTTTAGACATTTGTGCATATAAATTTTTTTGGTCCAAGTTGTAGATAATTGTGCCAAAAATTTGATGGCTTAATGGCAGTAAAAGAGTGCACAAGATTTTTGCTTTGAAGGTCATGAAACCATTTCCCAAACAAAATCCATGACTTAATACTCAATACGGAATGTATCTTGGTTGAGCACTTGGAGATATCATACGATGTGTAGTCAATTTCACACATCCGAAATAAATTGACGATTCTAGCCAGAAAATCACATTTTTCATCAAAGATAACCAATGGAAGCTTATGGGCAGAAATTTCAAACCAATAGGCATAGGACTAAAAAACACTTTGGGTGTAAGTGGGTTGTGAAACAACTAAGGGTAGGGGATAGGAGGAATACCACGTTGAAGGGGAAGTAGATGTTCCTTGTTGTACCGTAGAGAGATTAGAGCTTGATTGTGAACAAGAACTTTCAAGATCCTGTGTTGGATGGACTCATGTAAATAATTAGAATTTCAAGATCAGAGATGTGTAGTAATAACAGTGGTGAGGCAAACTGCCTTAGGAGTAGAGATAATTATAAGATTAGGTACTTCCTTTCGAAGGTGTGTCAGTTCATCATAGATTAATATGAATAAAATGTCTCAAAATGATAACAAAGAACTACAAGACAATACTTACTGGTTCCTGATGAAGATACAGGTCCAAGGAATGTGGTGGCGATATTAGGTGGGATGATCTTGTAAGAAAGTGAGCTGATGAAGCTATCCTCATACTTTTCCAATGCTTGGTCACGATTGTGAGAGTGATCCAATTGCTTAGTCCTGCAGTCTTGGCATGATTAGTCTTCTCTGTGAACCTTTTCTTTTTTCAAAGATCTCAAAAGTGCCCAAGTGAATTCAATGGAGGGACCATTGTGCCACTTTGTTGCCAACATTGGGGGAGGTCATTATCAGGGAACCGATGGGAGTTACGTAACCGATATGTCGAGTAGGAACATATGTCGGTTAGGTCAAAGCCGGCTATTTTTAGTGAAAAATAGCCAACTTTCCCTCCTTTTCTCTAAGAGGGAAGTTGTGGGCTTGGTCAAGTCATTATTAGGCTCGTTTTGGTGCGGGTGAGGGGAAATGAGTCATGGGTGTGGGTCTAGACCAAGTTATAGGTCTTAATTAGGTTGGTTTAGGGTTAGGGCTAGGTACATAAGTGAGGTGGTGAGGTGAGGTAGCTATGGAGATGTGGATTTATTAATTATAAGGTAATTAATAAATCATATAATGTGTAAGGTTTAGGTGGTGAGGTATGGTACAGGTTGCGAAAAACTTGAAAATGCAGGGTCACAGGGTGTCGTAAGACCCAAATTTGGTGTTTGGGAAGTTTTAGGTCTGGAGACTTCTAGAACTATAATATTTCAACCTGATAATTCTTCATTCCTAGTAATATGAATGGAAAATTACCTCGGGAAGGACCATACAACTCTATGAGAACCATATATAATTTCTTGAGCCTATTATATTGTTTTCATGCCAAATGCCTACCATGTAAAATTGAATTTTTTTTATCATGGAAACTAATCCCTCCATTTGAAAACATATCTCTCAGTCATTGTGAACCTTTCCTCTAGCCTATCCATCAGCTCACACAACCGCTCTTGGTCTGTGTCATCCTCATCTTGGATGAGAGGTAAGTGCTAACATGGTTATTAAGTGTGTTTCATGTGTAGGGAGATGGATCTTTTAGAACATTGTAATATTAAGTGTTCTTATAGATAAACTATAGTTTATAAATAAATAATCTAGAATATATATGTAAGAAATGAAAACTACCGACAAGAAGTAAGAAAATAAACATAGAACAAACCTCAATTGAAGCCTTCTTGCATTTACCTCAAAGAAGATTGTATAAGCTCTTTAGACTTGCATAATCTTTGGATTTTCATGATTATGGGTGATGATTATATTATTTTATTATGAATCTTTTGTTAAGTATTTTTTCCCTGGACTCTAGATACCCTCGATTGCTCAAAGCTAGTAACAACTAAGTATGAAATGCTCGCGGCAGTCTCCACTTGTCTCATAGGTGCATTCTCAAGTTCAAGCATTCAAGCGGGTTCTCAAACTCCCGTAAACACTCCATATGTCTATCCGACGCATGTTTGATATAGCCCAAAAGGAAGGAGGATCCTAAGCGAGCGTAAGCCCTCCACGTGTGCCCGATAATGATGCAGTCTAATAAAATAGGGACTCAATGGCACCTTTATGAAGAAGGAAGTAAATGCACGAATTTCAAGATAAAGGGATGAAATATTTATTCCAAAACCATGAAGGTCAAATATCTGAATTAATAGGGAGGGTAATGGCGGCGTTGCATTTAAAATACTAGGGGCAAGACATAGAAGGATAAGTGCAAGGCCTTATCAGAATTGAAAGCAAAGGGTGGTAGCTAAAAGTGACATAAGATAAAAAGTTATTCCCTATAAAAGGAGGAGAGATACAAAAAGGAAGGAAGGAATTTTGAGCCAGAAAGAGAGAGAGAAGGAAAGCGGAGAGTTCTGTATGTTTTGTATCTAGCTTGAATTAGTAAGCCTCTCTCATAGAAGAGATAGTGTAATCTGTGCTTTCATGGGCCTTATGTACCCTTTATCTATATGAGCTATTAAAGAGTTCTTATTTCTGTGCAAATTGGATTTTTCGTATGTTTTGAACCTTCGTTTATTTTATGAAAGGTAGTTCTAAATGAGTCAGAAAATTCATCGTGCTTGATGCACTCAAAATGTTCCATGTTTTCATTTATTATTAATCATTGGTCAGTTCCTAGTAGATCGTGATGTTTAGACCTTCAACTATTCTTGATAAAGATTTCAGATATTCTGTCATTTGTCTTTTAAATTTGGTGCTTTTCCTATTTATTTTCAATCATTTAAATGTTTTTTTTTCTAAACCTACATCCTAAAAACCAAAGAAGAGACAACTTCTTTAAAGAATTTAGAGGTCACCTTAGGGTGCATGTCCCATATTAAATCACATCATTATCTACTCATAACTCCATATGGTCATGTAACCATTCACAACAACTACATCAAATAACAAACATAAATACCATCTATCATGTCAAATTTCCATCATGACATAGAGTCCATATTGTCATATCACAATCTTCCATTTCTCACTCATGTCAAAAAGTTCTATATACATGATCATATGTGCCATTAAATGGCATCGACCAACAAAAATATCTTCCTTCTATTCTCAAGGTATATATCAAAAAATATATAGCAATATACCATTGAACTTACTTGTAACTCATCCATTGCATTACGCTGCTCTGATGCTAGGGTTGTATGTTCTATCATCACCACCTCTAGCTTCTGGCCTCTGTTCACTGATCTAAGTATGTCCTTGACTGGCTTCGTGATCTCATAGATCAATACTTGAGATTTGGTTATACCCTAGAGATCTCTCAACCCTCAAGAACCACATCCTCATATAAGTCTCTATAGTAGCCTACCTCATGTGATGTTGAAATGATTTTGGTGTTCTTAACATAAATCAATCCCCTACCTCTGTCACATGATGCACAACATCTATCTCAGCTATCACTGATGCATAATTCAGTTTGACTGAAGCATGGTCTCTCTTTATAGTCCTTTGCTACAAATCTTCATGGTCTCATGCTAAAACTTGATCTTGGCATCCTCTCTAACCTAACAGTTTCTATAGGACTATACACAGTGATCTATTATATATCTCCCCAAATCTGATTTTTTCAGCTAATTGCACTCATCTACATGTCTTCAATATGGAAATTGATGGCCCTAGGGCTGGTATCCTTACATCCTTGTGGATTTCTCCTTGCACTCTTCTTCCACGCATCCTTCCCTCATCTAGCCACTCACTCATCTATCACTGCCTCCATCTCTATATCCCCCCTTTTCTTACAGCTTGATCCTAGACTAGGTCTTCTATACTAGTGAGTTTCAACATCTGTACTAGGTTCCGGAACATGCCATCTGTGTATCTACAAATAGGAATATACTGGATTTCCCACCATACCTTGGATAAATCTATAACGATACCTACTTTTACAAAGATTGGAATATGGACTAAGTGTACCAGAACCTTATGTGGAATCTGTAAAGGCCCATATGTAACCTGTACCCATGGCCATTAGTGAAACATAAACATGTGGCCCCATAACCAAATATGAATCTTTGGCCCTACCTCTCATTCAGAATCTATGGCCCCTATGTCACCAGTTATTTCCATTGGCCCCTTACGGCCACCTGATACCGGTCGACCCTGTCCTAGTGCCTGACCCATGTCTTGCTTCCTGACCCTATAACTATGCCTTGGCCTCTAACTTGGCCTAGTCTTCCCCCACCTAAAGTGATCTATGATTCTACCAAATGGACCTTGTTGTTTTTATCCAATGTTGTTATAGAAGACCTGATGGAATAGTGATCCATTTAGGCATGATCCTATTTCTTGCATACCATGTAGTGTATTAAATGGGTGTAGTAACTTGGGTAAATAATCTAAGCCCGTGCATCCCACACCTATGGAATGACTCCAAAGAAACTCACCCTGTGTTGCATAAACAACTTGATCTATGGACCAGATAAACCACAGTTTCATGCATAACAACGAGAGTGTACCAAAGATTCAATTTATATAAGTGTGAAACCTAATAGGGGAAGAAAACCCACTCCAAACTTCCACTTGATACTAATATTACTCACAACATAGGGCTATAGTGATATGGCTATGGCACTATCAAAAATAAAGTGGTCCACCTTAGTTGAGGCATAGCTTTATACCTAAAACCTTGGCCAATTGATATATACTGTATGGTCTCCATGTCACTATACATAGCTGCAGGTGAATATGAGAACTCATCTATACAATATTATATATCACTCATATGGCCTCATTGACTGGCATCCACTATCTCCCAATCACAAAGGATGAGGGCTCATATGGTTGATCCATCATAAAAAATATCTCACTAGCCAGCTTCAATACCTTATATGGTCCCATAACCATATCTGTAGCAGTGTCTTCAGAATAAGGCTACCTCAAACATGGACTTTCAGGATATTCAAGTATTGATCCATGTACAAATGGGCTAAGATACATTATCCCTAAGATATTACACCTTCGCCATCCATGAGATCTACAACCACATCTATCAGGCCTAATGTAGTCACAAAATCATGCACTTTAGGCATTATTTAGCCTGGTCTCATACTACTATTTAGAAGGTTCTTAAGTGAAGAAAGTACTAATTAATCCCACCTTTTGGCCATCTTGTTTTATCTTTTGTTTTGTCATTCCTACACATTTTTATATACATGCCCAACTATTTTGGCACTTTCCCATCATTTTAGCCTAAACTGGGGTGCCCAGGCCTGTACTGGGGCACCTCAGGGTGCCCTGGTCCCACTGGGGTGCCCTGATCCTTGTTTTACTTTCCCACCTCTTTTTGGTCTCTTTCTAGCCATTTTTCATCCTTATCATTTTCCTATTCATTTGTGTCGGAATTAATTATGAAATTAAAGCAAGAGAGCCCTATAAATATAAAGTTATGAGACCATAATGAGGTCCTAGTGTCACTTACTACTATCACTCCATCTAGAGTTGCATCCATTGCATCACTTACATCCACATACTTCCATGCATCAAGGCTAGGAGATCTACATCAACACACACTTCATAGGGGGAGGGATTCTATTCTATTCCATGCACACATACTATTACATTTTCTACATTTAGTTATTGCTCGCTACTTCACAAAGTGTGACTGACACAAGAGCACCTAGGGCACGACATGCACACACACACACAGAACTACATTTGGGTCTGAAATGTAGTGCAAATGCTCAGTTTAGTAAGCCCACTGTTGTGGCAGTTGAGGTCAGTCTGACCCATTCATTTGCATATTTTATTTTTTTAGGGTTTTGATACTTCTCTTGTCTCTTACAGGTCTTCAACTTCATCTTGCTATATTCGGCACATTCGGCGCAGTTCAACAAATCCAGTGTGACAGGAAGTGAAGGTTATAGAGCATCTTCTGACCCAGAAAGAACCAAGTTCCAAGATTTTTCAAAGACCAGGGCACCTATTGTGCCATACCAGGGTGCCCAATACACCTCCTAGTACCCTCCAGTCTTCTCAGATATTCTCAGATCCACTCTTTTCAGGACCTTTCTATGTAGTCAACCGTTCCATTCTAGCTTCTGTATTTTCCTGTCAGACCTGTGACACCCTGCGACAAGTCATCCATAATCAGCTGAGTTCATTCCTTACCTTCCTCTTGCATATTAGGGTTTTATTTCTACTAGTTCAATCATTTTAGTCACTTCATATTACTTTAGTGCATTTATTTACAACGTTTATGTCCTCCTAGATTAGATTAACTATTATTACATTTCCCCCATTTTAGTTAATTTTAGTTAATCATTTTGGTGAACCCCATGCTTTAACACCTCCTTTTCACTCATGTCATCCCCTTATCAAGTAATGGCTCAATCTTCTTATCCTATACTTACACACCCACTAAGGTCTCAAGTATAGTCACCACTGCCACTGATTTCATGTGTGTACGCACCCAACATCCTCCTCACTTTATTGCACCTAAGGCTGATCCCACCATTAATGTTGTTGTCACTTGTCACACTCATCCTACTCCACCAACATCTCCACCCCTCTATTCCACCACCCATTACACCAGCCTCCTATTACCACCTCTAAGGGCTATGACATTGTTGAACAACTTAAAAATACACCTGCTAAGATATCTCTCTAATGATTTATTGTGTAATGCACTTGACTGTCGTAACACATTAGAGGTTGCCCTTCGTGTTATTCATGTCGAACGCAATAACTCTACTAAGGATTTTACACACCTCATCCAATCTCTTCGTAATCTACCACGTGTTATCTCTTTCACCAATGAGGATATGTTGCTCTTTGCTAAAAGAAATTCATGTGACCCTTTTCTCATTACAACTGTCATTAGCACTACTTGCATCAAGCAAGTTCTAATTGATAATGGATATGCTGTTAATATTTGTTCTCATTCACTCTTAAAACAATTAGGTATAAATGATACCCTTATTTCCCATAATTCTACTCTCATTCGTGGTTACGATTCTACCACCCGCACATGCTTAGGAACCATTTCATTACAAAGGTTGGACCTAAAACTATTCTCACTGAATTTTACGTCATTGATACCTCCTTTCAATTCAATCTCTTGTTAGGTAGACCATGGATTAATGCAATGCAAGAAATTCCTTCTACTATCCACCAGTGTGTCAAATTTTTACATGAGGGATATGAACACACTATTACTACTGATCTCGAGCCATTCAAGTACTTCTCATATAGATCCTATCACAACTATGCCCATACCACCTCCAAAATGTATTCCATATGCTAGTCTTGACACATATGACTTCGGCAATCTAGTGTCTCACAATCACCTAACTGTAACCATCAGTGCTCTTGTTATTTCTACTCACACTATGGCTATTATTTCACCTACAAGTATTTTTCCCTGCTAGTGTCTCCTCTCCACCAGTTGTGGCACCTTCTACTCCACCAACTACCATAACCTCTTACTAACATACTTGATAGTGCCACACAACACACTGAAACTCACACTGATGCTTTGAAGACTCTGACGATGAGGTAGATATTATTGAACTCACAGAGAATCATTGTAAAAACTTGATTTTACTCCTCTTGGTGTCGATGATACTTATTTTGAAGAAACCTTTGTGGCTATGATGGTCCAGGATAATATCGGTTCAAAACTCCTCCTCCAACTAATGCCATGGTATTGTATAAATAATCAGTCCACAGTGTTGATGTTGTTTCATCTACTCCTCTAGCAACTCCACGACCTCATTTTACATGCACATTATTTATCAACAAGTCTTTTTGGCAGCACATCCCTGTTGATTCCACTTGTTTATATACTATTTGTACATGTGACAGTTTGTCTAGGTTTGGCATGACACTTAATGACATCTTACCTCCTCTTCATTCACCGCATCTTTATCAACTATTTTTACATTACAACATCTTGTGGCTTGCGAGTGTTTCACTTAACAATATTTGTTGCATGTACCCCTCATGCTTCCCCACTCACACTAGGATAGTCTTGGCTCAACTATACATTGTGGTACAATAGATCCCCTCCACTCTCACTTGTGTTTCCTATGCCCTTTGGTACTATCTCTATTTCTAATGATTCTTCTCTCACTCATGCGCCAAATATATCTCGTTGGTGTGCCCTTGGTTGTCCACCCATTTCCTTTACTGATGAAGAATACACGATGATTGTCTATACACTTCGCTGCAATGGGTCCTTATATGACCCTACCCATTCTATACCTCATCAGGTTTCTGATGCAGATCCAGTAGGTTTTGATCATGACAACGATGACCTCCTTGACAATGTCTCTTAGCTACCTTCCTCTCATACATGCTGGGGGCATCAACAAATTACACACTCCCCCCTATGTTTTAGCTTAGTCACATAGTATCACATCACACCTTTCATACTTATTATCTATTGTCCTTTCCTATAGGCATATCATATCACGTGTCATAGCACCGTCATTACCTGATGATGCACTCTTGTGCTTCGGTTCACACTTGACTATTGAGGGATTACCATTACACATGAACCCCACACACCTACACCTTACATTACACATTACATTTTTACTGGATTGCATTTCATCATACATTCACTAGGCTATCTCATACATTATACATACGCATTCATACACCATTTATTATACATTATACTAGTCCTCATCTATGCATTACATCCATTAGGGTATCTACGCACTTAGTCACATCATACACTACATATTTCTACACATATTCTACATACTACGCTAGGTTACATTACATATGAGTCTAGCTTTACATTTTATCATTATATATTCCTATTTCTATCTACACCTATTATCACACATTTACATAGCACATAGTATACATCTTACACACCCTACACATCCTACATTGCATTACCCACACATTATACATCCACATTTACAAACCCTACTCATCACATGGTCATCTAGTTTCACCATACATGCTACATTTTTTTCTACACTGCACTCACCACCCTATGACGCACTTTAGTTCCTCAGTCCATACTCGACTACCAAGGGTTTACCAATCAAATGGACCTTACATTCACCATGTGACATTTCAAACATTTCCAACCTAGTGACATACGCTTTAGGCTAAATCATCACCTATTCTATCATTTTGTAGTGGTATACACCTTAGGTTACATCACCACTCCCTCCTTGCATCTTGTAGTGATATACACTTTAGGCTAAATCATCACCTCATTTCTCACTTTCATCATTATAGTGATATACACTTAGTGCTAAATCATCACTCATCCTTTCATCATTATAGTGATATATGCTTAGGACTAAATCATCATCACTCATACCATTTTTTACACTTAGTGCTAAATCATCCATTCTTATATGCTTAGTGATATACGCTTAGTGCTAAATCATCACCCCATCCTTTCATCTTATAGTGATATACAATCATCATATTTCACATCTTAGGGATAAACCATCACTCACCTATTCAAGAAGTCGTGATATATGCCTTGGCTATAGGGTTCACACACATCCTTTCTCAATGTCGCATCTCATCACCACTACACATACACATTCATCACAACACGCTAGACACAACAAACACTACTCGACCATTTCCCAATGATGCACTCTCATTTACGGTTCATTCTTGACTGCTGAGGGGGAAAACAAAATGAACCTCATTTCATACACTTCCATACACTTGGGGGGCATGTGGCTCCTATCATTCCATCTTGCATTCCATTCCATCCATCCACAACATACCACATTGTCTTAGGGGACATTTACTCTTGTTTACTAGTGTTTTGCATGATTACTTTACTACACATGTTAGGTTGATTTATTAGATGTCATTATCTATATCATATACATATTCGTGTTCACGCCTTTGTTTATTGTGATCACAGATACATGAATTTTTACATGGACATGGATGCTTACCTTCTACCCTTCCTATACTGGTCACTGGGGGCATCCACATTCATCTCATATAGGTGTTATTGTTTCATTTTGTACTTAGCATCTTACATTATTTGATCATACATGCTTTGACATATTGGTTATTTCTCTAACATGCTAATGGGTGTTCCATGTGTAGCACTTGTTTTGCAGGATTACATGTTTCCATGACTACTTGTTTTTTGTCTGTACTTATCTGCTATTGTTTGCCATTATATGCGGGCTTTGCCCTATGTTTGTGTGCACACTTGTTTTGTGTTTGTGGCCATGATGGCACCTTGTATGTCTTGTGACATCGTGAGTTATGTCCCATGTTTACAACCCACTTTGTGTGGCTTACTTGTCTTCTTGCATGTTTACACTACTGTGCTTGGTAGTTCTTACATTGTCTGTGTCTTTTACACTTGTCTTATTGCATGCATGTGTTTTCAGACTAACACTTATTTTGGCTAGCCATCCCCTTTTGTGTGCACCTTGGTTTCTACCAAGTGCACCCCTTTCCCCCTACAGGGTAGAGTTACAAATTTTAGAGTGTAATAGGTCCTCTTTTGGGGCCACATTCTCCTATCAGTGACGTCACGTGCACCCCCAAAGAGGGGGGCATCATTGAGGGTTTACATACTAACACAACATATTTACACCAGTTCAGTACAATGCACTTTCCACCCTTGGCATTGTGGGTTTACATACAACGAGTGGGTTCAGACCAGTCTACGAACCCCATACACAAGTGGATTTTACAAGACATGGTGTCCTTAGCATTTCTGGGAAGCAATTATAGGCTTGGAGGTTACAGTGGGTGTGCCTCTCTACACTACTTCGGCCAGTGGCATCAGATCACCCAAAAAACTAAGACAGTACAGAGATCTCTTCACACACATATAATTTAGAACACACATTCCATTGCCAATCCATCTCATAACAGAAAACCATATGCAACTGTAATGACTCGGTGAAACACTGATCTCTCATTCCATGACTCGGTATTAAACTGATCTCTCATGTTAACTTAATAATGTGTATACTATGTATACTTGGTTCCTTTACCCTTTTAGGGGTACCCAAGTGTTCTGTCTAAGAATCCTATCTGAATATCTGTTACCGATATTCATCTAAAATCCTACATCTTAGACTAGGTGACATAGGACAATGTAACCAATAGCTTGTGATACTTTGGCCAAAGTTTCTAAACATGTTTACCATGTTTACATTCCAAGATGGACATACTCGTCAAAAGAAACATGTCCTTCACCACACTTGTTCTGTTATCTAGAATGGTCTTTCTTGACTTCTGTCAACCCAATCTGATTCAAAGTTACACACTAAACAAGGGCAGTAACATGCACTAGTGTGGAGGACTACTCATGGTGACTAAGGATACATAGACATACTCAATCGACTTATGTCGATTGGGTGTGTCTAGTCACCCTAAGTCAACATGAGTTGACCACAACACTAGCTCATGTTTCTATCTTTGTTTAGGGTGGAACCATGAGCCAAACTTCCACTTATGTCAATCGAGTTAATCGAACTAAGTGGGGTGTTGAGGCATAACAAGTTGCATCATAGTATCCTCGTAATGACCCATGTCATTATGAAGGTACTATGTTGCAGTTTTATGTTTCAACATCCAACTGAGTTTCCTCAACTAGACTAACATACTTAAGATTATATTAGTTTATTAACCCAATCAATTATTATCTTATAGATTAATGATAACAATGCTTTTAAGGGTTTACTAAGCATCAATTTAACCCAACAAGGTTATAAGATGCATTTTACATGAAAGAAAGGTATGCAGATAAAATATGCCTTCCTAAACACCCTGAATAAATGCTTCAGTTCATCTTAATATTATATTTTTATTTCATATGTCGTCATGTTTGAACTTAATGTTATGAAAGTGTGATCATTAGATAGATTTTTACTTCAGTTTTAGCTTGTAACAAGCTTATTGAAACTTTTACTTTAGACTTCATAATACTGAAAGTCTAAATCCTTTTATTATCCTTTTTAAGCATTCATATTTCAATTACAGAAATCTGCTTAAGGAAAAACAGCCAACCATCCTCATATTTTAATCATAACACCTACAAGTTCTCAAATAAAGCTCTTTGTTTAATTACAAGGAAAATATCCTTTTTCCTTATCAAGGACTAATGTCCTAGTTATGAAAACAGATCACATATGCTTTAGCATAACAAAGAATTCATACACATTTATATAATTTAATCATATCCCCTTTTTACTATTTAAGGATCTACCAAAGAGTATCAACTTAGTTGTGCTCTTTCACGTGAAATGAAATCAACTAATAGTGCAGATCTTTAATCCAACAAGCTTATATATCATAAAAGATAATAAGTTTTGTAATCCCATATCACATAAATATCTAAATTTGCCCCATCATGAATGATATTACTTAGTAATATTACACATCTTATGTCAATGAAAGTCTCATAAGTAAATCAGTAATCAACAATCATCAAGCCATTCATTTATCAAAAAAGGGGGTGATCCACTCACTGAACTTAGGAATATTTCAAGGATTACAAAATGTCATTGCATCAATATAAAACTAGTTTTAATACATCTTCTTTTCCTGAAAAAAGTACATTTCAAGTAAATGTCACTACATAGTCATCATAATAAAGAGATAATTTCTTTAGTAAAATAGATGTAACTTTCTATATGTCTTTCTCCTTTCATCTTTTATGAAATCCATCTGCAAAATTGTTAGCATGAGTCAGTTCATATGAACTGAGCATGATAAATGCTATAACATTAAAACAATGTGCTTTTATCTAACTGTTTCATAAAAGGAACCCTGTTTTTAATGAAACAGTTCTGAAATCACAAATAAAATTAACAGAAGGATTTCCCAAAAGATTACAAAACCAAGAAGGAGAGAGAAAGATCATAGAATCTACAATAAGTAATGTTTAAGTAAGAACTAATTAAATCAACATAATTAATTCTATCTCAAACACAAATATGAACTCATTACAACCTGCTAGTCATCTAAACAACAATATTTAAGAAAGAAGTAATTCATATTTCTAACTTAATCTTAACTTCTCAACCAAGCTTCCAACTTAAGTTCCAAAAATCAACCTGTTGCTTATTTAAGGAGTAAAATAATATAAACATCTACCTTTCAATAATAAGTATGTTGTTTTAAATATTCAAAAAGTTAACAATCTGTATTATGACTAAAAGATCAAACAAGAATATGAATATCATTCCATCAAACAATCTTATGTAACTCAGTGTCAGCTCAGAGTCTAAGGATTAGATTGATCAAGAACAAGTCCCAACATTACAGGAAAGAAAAGTTTAACCAATCAAGAAATTAGAAACAAGACCAACATAACTCACGGTATAAGTTCCCTGCAGACCTGAATTCATTTCAGAGTTAGGATCTTAAATGATCAAAACATAACTAACATTCCAGGCTTCCTGAAAACAACCATATCTTCATGCAAGTGGTTTCACATAAGCTACCAAAGAAGAACCGAGAAAATAATTTTAAACAACACACAAGCTCAAAACTAATCAATCAAAAATTAAGGAAAAAAGGAGAAGGATCTTAGACATAGATGAAACTGAATAAATTTAAGAAAAATACACAAGACTCCAAACACAAGGATCCAAGACAATAAGATCCAACCAAAAATAAGAAGGCTAAACATGATTAACCTGGGTAGTCAAAATTCCACGCAAGAACAAAAGACAAACAAAAGGAAGAAAACCCAGGTTACCGTGAACAACCCAAGAACTTTCCAAAAGACTCACCAATTCAAAGGTTGGAACCAAACTCTGGAGAGTATCCAAAAAATGGAGTTTACATCCAAGAAGAAGAATATCAGGGTTTATTCAAACCACAAACTCCTCTTAAACCATTATAAGTTTATATCAACTTAAAACATTCCATACTATGTTACCTCCTTTTCCAGGTTAACCCATGAGGGTATTCAGTTCCAAGTAAACTCAACAACAAAAAGGAAGAGTAACATACCAGTCTTAGTCAACAACTGGTCCACCGAAAAGGATTACAATTACATCCAAACAAAAAGAAGAAATAATATCAAAACATTCTCCCTTAAAGAGAAAACACTTCCAGTGCTAGATAGGCTTTGAATGCCCAAATAAGATCAAAAAAATCTTACCTATAGCAACCACATAGCCCAGAATGGGTAATAATAAATGAATCAGTCAAAGAGAATAGAAACCAAAAACATTCAACAGGTATACCTTCCTATTTGTCTTCCAGAAAGATACAATCTCCCAAACATGGTTTTATCAAATGAAACAAAAGATTTTTAGTTCCCATTTCATGGTGAGGAACAAAATATTCATAACCCTGAATAGATACAAGCTGAATGATTCCAGAAAATAAAGTACAAAATGATAGTCGATCAACCATTAGTTGGTTTCCAACTATTATCAACAAGAAACTGACCCAAAATGAAGAACACAAAGATTCTCCTAAAACACATAGGTGTATATCTTAAACTTCCATGACGAAGTCTCCTATAAAGTTAGTCTCCAACCATTAATAATAAGGAGATTGGTTTCCAAATAATAACAAGGAGAATCAAGCAAAAGCCAATGATTTCAACAAAAACAGGTCAACTTTTACGTTTACACAATACCCAAACAAGGTAACAATCCAACAAGAGAACAAACACAAACTTGAATCAATATCCAAAGAAGTTTTCATATGCAAATAAGCTAAACACAACTAAAAAATCAAACAACCCAGATTTCATAATCATACAACACACACAACATCATAAGGCATCCGAATAAACCAAGTCAAAAACACCATTGAAGCAAGGAGAAGAAACACAAAAACCAGAACCAGAAAGTTTCCAATCAAGAGCAGAGTTCTTTTAATGAAGACATTTAAATAAAAGTAGAAGATTTAAAGAGATAGGGCCTATCATGCCTGATAGAGATCTCTGTCTTCTATTCCTTGTTGCAAATCTTCAAGCAGAACCTTGATAGCAAATTTTCCACGAAAATGCCAAAAACCAGGCTCTGAAACTTTTCCCTTTCTTCCTCTTATAACTTCCTTGCTTAATTCCCATTACCATCACCACCATGCAAGGTGAAAATAGCATGCACAGATTTGAACTGGAGGTTGAAAAAATGAAAACCACATGCAGAGCTACAAATCTCACAAAAACCAAATGAAACAATGAAAACTGAAAACCACCCTTTTCTCCAACTTCTCCTATTTCCTAGGTAGTTTTTTGCAATGGCTAGGATCAATTAATGCAAACAGGACTGACAGATTCCTTCCTTATTTCCCACCTTTGCCAACTCTTTGTTGGCTATAACCAAGTTTAAAACTCCATGCAACCAAACTTTAGCAGAGGTGACAACTCATCCTCCTCTAAAATTTCATGCACTCGCCAAAATTGGTGGTAACAGGGTGTTTAAAGCTTCATTAAAACCTCTTAAATACTTAGAGATTGGTGCCACCGACACCTCTTCATATGTCATCCATGCCATCCCCTTTAGGCTAGTCCATGCCCTTAGGTTAGGTTCATAAACATTAGATTAGAAACCAACTTAGGTCCTTAGGTTAGTTTATTAGTTTAGTCTTAGGATATCCTAGTTACAAGACATAGGATTGCCCCATCTAATAAATCAACCAAAATAATAAAATCATCTAGCTTAAACTTAGGATAGGATAACAACTTAGGAATTTAGATAAATTAGGTCCCCCCAAAAAATCATTTAAATTACCAATTCAACATTACTGAATGAAGAATCCAAATGATGTTCTTGGATCACTTAAGAAGGGTGTGAGTAGAAAAAGTCACCAGTGATCCCGTGGCAGCCTGGGTTCAGAAATCTAACATTCTTCCCAGCTCGGTCAAGATGACCTTGACGTCATAAAATTGAAAGCATGCCTTGGATCACTGAAATTGATCCAAGGTATAGCTATCCTGCATCAGAAATCATAAAGACTGAAGCACAAGTTCAAATGCAATAAAGACTATGAATGAGTTTAGGCTGAATCAATTTCCTCTATCCACATGCAGTGAACATTCAACATAAGAAGGAATGAAATACTTCATTTTAAATTCAGAATAGACATGGCAGATTGTATCTATTTCCAGAAGATAACATATTATCTACAACAAACATGATTACTTAGTTCACAAGAGTACACTGTCTTCAAACAAGAATCACATATCAACATTTGCAACTTCAAGTAAAGAAGTCATCATAGATATCAACCATGTTAGTCTAGTCCCTCGGCACATTTTCTACTCCACTCTACATGAATATTAGGTACGCATCTCTATCTACTTTATGTTATCGAGATTTCTTCTCAACAACATAAAGTGGGGGATAGATGTAGACACCTAAAGCATGCACTTCAGTGTATCTATGTAGTCCTGATCACATACTACTGTTCATATGATTCCTAAGTGAAGAAAAGTACTAATTAATCCCACCTTTTATCCATCTTGTTTTATATTGAGGGTCATCAATCCTACAGGGTGTTTGATAAGGATTCCCAGCTATCCTTCAGTACACTTCCTAGGATTTTAGCCTAAGAGAGGATGCCACAGACCTGGTTACAATGAAGGGTGCCACTATTAGGAACCCAATTGAAGCAACCATGAAACCAAAGTTGAAGATGCAGCGACCATCGACAATGGACTCTTTCTAGTCAAGTGGGACAACAATTAGAACAGCCACCTAGTCATCGGCATGTTGAGATTAAGTATGCCACTAGGATCAGCAGATAAGCGGAGCAGCCATAAAGTAATCAGACCATAGTGAGAGGTCCCAGCATCACTGACTACTATCACTCCTTCAAGAGGAGCAGCCATTGCATCACTTGCAACGAGAGGAGTTCCATGCAACAGTGAGCTAGGAGATCTGCTTCAACACACACGTCAGTAGCGAGAGGAGAAGGATTCCACCATATTTCATACGACACATGACTATTACAGTAGCCACCAGTGTCAGTTAGTGAGGAGTAACTTCACAAAGTGTCAGCTAACGAGTAGAGATGCCGCCTCTAGCGGCACGACATACACACACTCTACACCAAGGATACATGCCTCAGGGGATTTGAAACTGGGTGGGGTAAGCACACAACCATGTGACTTAGTACCAGCACCACTGTCCACCCCATCGGCAAGTTGAAGTACTAGTTTGACCCATGTCATTTGGGCTTGCATTTCTGTTGCTACCTTTGATCTGATACATCTCTTGTCTCTGCCAAGTCTACCTTTTTATACTTACTAGCATTTGACTTAACCTCAGAACATCCAGCGCCCAGCTAGGATACCAGCACCAGGTTACAGAACATCTTCCGACTCAGCGCCCCCAACCAGGTTCTGAGTTTTTTAAAATACTTTGGTGTCTATTCTAGCCATACCAAGGCACCTCAGGGTTATCTTCAAAAATTGACTAGTTTCAAAATTTTGAATTTAGATCTTACGATACCGAATCTTTTCAAGGGAATCCTAACTTTTTTTGCAAATTCCAAAGTTTTGTGAATCTTGAAATTCCTGACCAAACCTATGCAATCACCACATGAATTTTGATTGAAAATCCATTATCAGAGCGAGCTCACGAATTCATCTAACATCCACACATTAGGGCAAGGGACTAGTTCAATGACTTTTTCATAAATCCTCATATTATTTAAAATCCCGAAGTTCATTCAAAAATGTTTATGTCACTCTTATTTAGATTTCTTACATTATTACATTTCCTGACAAATCAGTTAGTTGAATACTAAGCACATCCTAGTGCACCTTGTTACTTCCAATCTGATTTTTAGCACTTCATCTAGAACTGCATTGGGTCAAGACAATCGTACCGTGTAATGCTCATTTTCACCCAAGATCGTACATTGGTTTGACAACTCGCCAAATTAATACATGAGCTTCCTCATTTAAATCCTGAGCATTTGAAACCATCTAGTATTTAACTTTTTTGAGTAAGTTTTACTATTCATTTCTTTATTGTAGGTTATATCTCCGCCACCATAACTTTGCGAAATTAGTGACAAGAATCAAAGTTGAAAACATACACTTGTGCTATTCCTTCGAAGATTAGGTGACTTTGAGGTTTCAAGAAATCACGAAGTTTCAAAAAATATTGATAGCACCTTATATCACAATGACCCATTCCAGGCATCAACCAATTAGAAAAATTTGCGGTACCACAATATAACTTTATTGAGAACATCCCAACTTTTTAACACTTCACCATATTTTGCCTCTATCAGTACCCACTTCGGCACAATCCAGAATCCCAATTGCTTACTTCAGCTAAGTCTTTTTTCTCCTCATTTTCACTTGGGGTTATTAAATATTTCGAATCTGTTTGACAAATCTTGGTGTCCTATTTTGTACCCATAAGTAACTTATTGAAACATTCCAACTTTTTACATTGCAAATCATGACTTTAGGCATATATGAAAATTCCTCAACAAAGTATTTTTTCTTAATCATGAACTTTATTTCAACAATCCAATATTCCCTACTGAATATATCCCAAATAGATTGGAAAAATCCAGAATCCCTTGACAAAACATCCCAATTTTATCGAAAATCCTAATTGCTCAGCAATCTTGTTTCGATTATCAATAAAATGCCAAATGATTAGCAAAATCTGATTCCTTACTTTTTTCCAAAAGTGTTGTCCTCAACATTTTCGAAATCCTTCTCTTACCAAATCATCACTTTCTTCAATTAGTTTTGAAATTCTCGACTTTGTATCCTTCTATATTGAAAATCTTGATGTCATCCTCAAGTAACCAAAAACCCAATCCTCTTCAAGCCCTCATGAAATGTTCATAAATATTCTTACATTTCATTTTTGGATTTCAAGAATGTGATCTTTAAAATCATGACCAAATTTTGAAAATGACTTTTCAAAAATCTTGATCTCGAAAACCATGTAAACATTTTGGCAGTTTTTGTCAAACTACAAAAAAATTGTCAATAGCTTTTATGTAAAAAGGGGAAAATAGGACCACAATAACCCATCAGTGTTTCCCATAACCTGCCTATTTGTTATCTATATGCCCATGATCAATATATCCATTTATTGTAGGACTTTCCCTAAGTCCCATGTTCTTCAAGGGTATCTCAATTGGATTCAAGCCTTACAGGAAGACATCCCTTCAATACTCCCTTAGAATTATTGCATTACCACAAGTCGAACATGGGAATTTTAGATATCAAAGAGGTTAGTGGTATCATCAAACATAGCCTAAAGGTTTAATGTGTATCATTGTACCATCTATGCTAGTCAAACCACTTCAACTGACTCAAGATAGTACATTGTTCATGATTGTAGTAATATTCCCGCCAGAGGAGTCCATGCTCAGCCTGTTTGATTCCTGACCGACTACCTACCAAACTCATCAATTGCTTGGCTAATTTTCTATCGCACAAGTGCTTCTCCTAAAGTTTAGGTAACACTAAAAATGTAATCTTTCTAAAAGGGAACATTCATGATGAAGCCTAAAAATATGTAAAATAAAGTTGTGAAATTATAAGAAGTTTTGGATTTGAGTTAAACTTTTGGTGAAAAATTAATTTTCACACTTCAATCCCATCATTACTCAGGGTAGTTTTAGATTGGCTTCAAAGAAGAGTTGCCAAATCATCAACTTATCCCATAGTAGCTCAGAATTCGCTCAATTAAGGAATGTTGGAATCCCAACCAAGCAAGTTACTATTTCAAAAACATAGTTAAAGGTTTTGAAGGAGGTCAGACTATATATTGCTGGGTCTTTCACACAACTCGCTGCAACACATGATGATCTTGCTTCATGAGACCATATCAGGTTACCTGATCTGTATCGCAAAACTACTTAGGTAGTTCTTAAGCTAATGATATTGATAATATCATAGGGTTAAGGAGATCAACAAATTGAACAAAGAGTGTCGAACATTCCACAATGTAATAACGAAGATTTTATGTGAAAAGAGTGAACTCAACTTAGACAATCCTAATGCACCCGTGTAAATCAAAATCTTGATATGTTCAAAAAACTAATTTTCCAAATCACTTCCCCATCCACTGATCAACATTTTTTGCGCTTTAAAAAACACCATTTACACTCACCATACTAGTCAACACCATCACTAAAACATTACCCATTCTCAAGTCCATACTGGTAAGAACCTATTAAATTTAAATCGCACATCTATAGAACCAACATCAATATCTATCAAACCTATAGTCGACATCTACCAATTCCTCATCCTCTAGGAACAATACTAAAAATATTCTCCCATCTTTATCACATGTCACTACTGAATCCTTTGTCCACACCTTCTACACCTCCTAAAGATACCTCCTAATCCCCATCCAAAAAACATTTCCAAAAATCCTTCTAAGCTCATTATTGAAAATCAAACCTCCACGTCTAGTATTTCAACATCCACTCTTATATTTATAAACACTTCTTGGGGGAACACCAATTACATCTTCTAGCATAACCACACCTACATCTACACCGCGACTTGCAAATATAACTATGATACCTCTTGAAACATTTATGACACAAACACCTCTACCTAAAGTAACCACAAACTGTATATGGAAGAGGGATGAAAGCCTCATAAGTTTATTGATACACAATCAAATCAAATTACAATAGAAGGGCTGCAATACTTATAGGTATTGTACAACCAAGTACAAAAAAAAATTAAGTTGCACAACTACAACTAGAAACCATATGTGTAATAAAAAAATAAATATTAAGTTGCAACAATGCAAAAGTAATCCTCATGTATACATAATAAAAAAATATAAATGGTTATACAACCATAACCATATAACAACTACCTAGCTACCTAAGTAACCAACCAGTTACTACAGTAACAACTAGACTACCTTAGCAAAAATTTAATAACTAAGGTATAATGTAAAAATTAACTAAGTAAACTATGTTTACCTAACATTCGCCCCCTTAATTTTTCATTTCCTCAAGAGACGAGGAGAGGAAATATCTGAACAACTCAAACTTGTCATGTGCAAGGGAATTTGTGAAGATATCTACTTGTTGTTCAACTATTGGGAAAAAATGAAGTTGTATGTTGTGTTTCAATACATTCTTATGTATGAAATGAACATGTACCTCGATATGTTTTGTTCTCTCATCAAACACTAGATTGCAAACACATTTGAGAAAACCTTCATTGTCTACATATATGGTGGTAGGTTTTTCTTGTGGTATTCTAAGTCCTTCCAGTATGCGACGTAGCCATATCTCTTCGTAGACAACTTCACCTACAACACAATATTCGACCTCTGTAGAAGAGAAAAAAACAAAGTGTTGTTTCTTGCTTCCCCATGACATCTATCTAGATCCCAAAAAGAATACAAATCCAAAAGTGGATATCCTATCATCAATGTTACTTGCATGATTTGAATCCGAATATCCAGTCAAGAAGAAGTTATCATTCTTCTTGTATTCTAGACCAAGATCTATTATACCCTTGAAATATCTCAAGATCCACCTTACTACCTTCCAATGACAAACTCTGGGTTCCAGCATGAACATGGAAAGATAGCTTACTATAAAGCTGATATCTAGTCTAGTATAAGTTAGGTAAATACAAATCCCAATCAATTGTTGATAGAGAGTTGCATCTACCACAGGAGATGGATCTGAGTGAGATAACTGTAGTCTCATCTACATAGGTGTACTAATAGGTGTGTAATCCATCATCCTAAATTTCTTTAGAATTGTCTTGGTATACTTCAAATGAGAAACAAAGATGTGATTCTCTTTTTGGCATACTTCAAATCCAAGATAGTAGTGCATGAGCTCAAGATCTGTCATGTCGAATGATCAGTTAAGATATTTCTTTTTTGCATCGACCATCTTCACTGAACTTCCAGTGATCACTAGATTGTCGACATAGACAAAAAAATCAAAATTTTCCCCCTTGCTTTTTGAGGTAGAGATTGGGATCATATTAAGTTCTGACAAATCCATACTAAATGAGATGCTCATAAATTTTGATGTACTAAGCCTAGGGTTCCTGTTTAAGGCCATAAAGAGATTTCATGATTCTACATACCTTTGTTTCTTAACCATGTACAACATAACCCTCGAGTTAAGTCATATAGACTTCTTCCTGTTAATCTCTATTAAAAAAGGCACTTTTTACATCCATCTAATGGACTTTCCAACCAAACCATGCATCTAGAGAAAATATCATTATGGCGTCTGTTAAAAACAACCCACTTGAGACCCAAGAAAATCCTAGAATTAGTTAGGAAAATTATGGAATAATTTTTTTTTGTTTAAAGGAGTCTACAACTAGGTTACAAGACAACAATTGTCACTAACAAGTTCCAGGTCAATTCTAATCCACTAGAATGTAATTTTCTTTTGTTAACATATATTAGAGGTCACAAGGTTCAACATTTAGGGTTAGAAGGTTCAATTAGGTTCAAAGGGTAATTCCTCACCATACCCACTTTCTAACAGGATTAAAGGTTCAACTTGATTTTTCTCAAAATTAATGCACTCAAAATTTCCCTAAATCATTTTCATTGGATAAAAATTTTCCTCACCTTTCCAATGATATAAAGAAGTCCTCCTAACTCATATTTTTCAAGTTATGGGCCGGCAGGCCTTGGGGTGAAAATTTTCCCCAAGAGCGGGCCTGCGGACCCAGGAGAGAAAATTTGGCCAAAGGGTGGGTTTGTGGGGCCATGGGAGACTTTTAGAAAATTTCCTGCACAGGGGAAAAAAACAACCTTTTCACCCATGCTTCCGTGGGTCCGCAAGGGACACGTGGCTCCTCCTAAGCCATGCAGGGAAAAGCTGGGTGGCAGGAACATTTGAAAAATTTCCTGTGCGGGGTGAGAAGGCCACTTTATACCCGTGCTCCCACGAGTCCGCAAGGGACAAGTGGCATCTCCTAAGCCAACGTGGAAAAAGCGGGGCAATAGGGAGAATTTTTTTTAACACCCTGAAGGGAAAAAAGGATCACATTCACCCGTGCCTCTGCCGATGCCTTGTGATGCAACCTCCTGATTGGCCGCGGGTCGGCGGGGAAAATTTGAAAAATTTTCCCAAAATTTTTCTAAATTGCCAAAGGCAAAAAGGAACCCACTCCTCCACAAAATCCTTGTGATGCCATGTGGTAGCTCTTGATTGGCCGCGGGTCGGTGGGGAAAATTTTAAAATTTTTCTCAAAATTTTTCCGAAGCTCCAAGGGAAAAATTCGGACCCGCGGGCCTGCCAAGGAAAATTTTTCCAATTTTTTTGACGCTAAGTGAAGAAAAAAATTCAGAAGGCTAAAAATTTTGATAGAGAACTCGATTTTGGGAAATACAAGGAGTTTATAGAAATCTCTCGACATCCTCTTTGCACAAGATTCATTAGTTTTAAATTTTGATAGAGTTTAAGGGGTCAATTTTTCACAAAAAATGATCTGCAGGCTTTCACAGTGCAAATTGGTAAATTTTAACTTATGAGATTTGTTCAATTTGTTCTTATCCCTCTCTCAACATATGCAAATAGACATGGAGAATTATTCTTAGGTGGATTTTTAAGGTTAAGTTTGTGAGGTAGATCTATTTGATTGAGTTCCAATTCAAAATTTTACAATTTTGACAGCAAAATGACGGTGAAATCGGTTTGAACTCAGTTTTTCCAAGTTTTGAAAGATTTCTTTTAAGTATTTTTGTCTAGTTGAAATTTGTTTATGGAAAAATATGCTTCAATTTAATCATTTAGTTTGTTATTTCATTGTTGTAGGTTTGATCCGTGCATTTTGGATTAAATAGTTTCTAGTTTGAAAATACAAGACATGGATCAAATTTTTAAAGGATTTATTTGCCATTTTCTTCTTCCAAGTATTATAATATGTTCTAATAATAATCTAATACATTTAGTTGATTCAATCCAACTATTCAAAAACTAAAATGCATCTCTGATTTCCAATTTTCACATTTTTCAAAATACAGAGTATTACACTTCCTTTACATGCATTTCTTCCTTTCAAACAGAGATTACAACTCACAAATAGATGATTAAATTCAATACAGTGGTACGATTTGAGGAAGGTTATGCAATCTATTTATTTATTCCAAAAGACAACTTTACAACTTCCTCATTTTATTCTTTTCAAAATCATATATTATATACAGGGCAGAATAAAACATTTTCTTTTAATGTGTTGTCACTTTTCCACTTTCCAAACAGAGAGTTCATAGTGCATGCTAAACATAGATTTCTAATGGAATAATATCATATGGATAAGACAAAACCATATCCATTAATTCAAATGAAACTCTTACAACTTTCCTTCCATTTTATTTCAAAATACAACTTAAAAAATACGTTTCATTATTTCACATTCCAATTTACAACTTTCATAACCAATACAACATCTTTCCATTACAAACATATACAAGTTCACCCACTTCAAGTGGGAAAGGTTACAATAAGATTTCACTTCACAAGGGGCTGTCAAACTATTTTTTTGCTCCAGAACAACAACATGTAGATTTATCATTCTTCTAATTTGATCACAACAAGAGTAGGGGAAAGGAAACGCTCTCCACCCAACTAGGAACATAAAATTAAGAGGAGAATCACATCCTTCTTCATTGGCCCCCGAGACCCAACCAAAATGCAATAAAATATGTGATCCAACTCATGGCAACAACAGGCTTCCACAAACACACAAACAACATTTCCACAAGAAAACACAGTCCAAAACAAGATGTAGTTTACAACTACATTAAAGCATGAAAAACATTACTGAGGCTTCATCCAACAATCCAAAGGAACAAGAAACTATGGGGGATTCTGCTTATGCCTCTCAAAGGGGAAATGAGTATCACTACCTGAGGACAAACTACCTAAATAAATGATATATATATATAAATATATATATACATATTGAATGTATATATGTATGTATATCATTTCAAATCCCTGACATGCCATTATGCCTCACCCAAGTACCCCTTATTCCTCCCATTTTCTTATGCATCCCTAACCTCTTATGACACCCCATAACGAGTAAATTAAATGCTAGCTATTTATTTATAAGTTGGAACCCAAATCCCAACTCCCTCTGTCCTTATACATCCCTAAAACACACTTGTAGCCTCCCAAAAAATAACCCCATAGTCTTCTCCTACACTATTCCTAGGCCATCTACCCAACAACCCACAAAAAAAGCCAAAACATTCACACATTAACATTTACATTCATAAAAGAAGAGCATTTCAAGAGCCAAGCTCCTACCTCTCCATGATGGAGTTGTTCCAAGTTCTAAAATCAACAAGCTTTATTGGCCAATGCAAGCAATCCAAGAAAAACCAAGCACAAGCCTGTAACAATCTTTCCAAAACTTCTTCAAAACAAGAGCTCCCAAAATAGCAAGGAATTCTCCCAAGAATCTAGTCTCCAAAAATGAAGCAACCCAAAACAAGGCAAGGAATTCTAATATATAGAAGAGGAAAGAAAAGAGGATGAGGTGGATCCATGTGAGATGCCACATCACACATCATCAACTCCAACTCATAAGTCAACTTCAATCTCCAAGGCACAATAAATAAGTAGGGAAATAAATGATAGTTTACTTACACACTCCAAAACAAGCCCACACCCCAAAGGACTAAAATTAAAAGAATGTAAGAAAAGTGCAATAAAAACATTCAACTTGAATTACAAAAATGAATAATGAAGGGATAAATTTAACTCTCCAACCATAGGTATGGTTGGTAAATAAATTTAAGAGGTATAGGACAAGTTTAACTTGTCCCACAAGCCTCTAAAATCAGCCTCTAAGGACAATTTCGAATTTCCAAGAAGGTGGAGTGTTTCACACTCAAAAGTTAACTTACACATCACTTACACATTACTTATAACAATTTAAATCATGGCCAACAACTCTCATTATTACCTTCTTATGACATATTTGATTTATTTATTTTAACAATATGATTACTCACAAAATTTACACACCATATAATAATTAATGAAAGGGTAAAAGCACCACAAAATAAACACATGCAAAATCAATAAAAAGGAACCAGATAAATAAATACACTATAACCATTGGTCACATTTAAAGGTGATCCCCCCATGGGAATCCCTAACACACACAAACATGCACAAACAATTACTAGCTGCCATGGTGACCTTGTTGAATTCATCTAGAATTCCAATGTGGTTAGTCTCCAATCCCCCGATGTTTGTTGTGATATTTTAACCTACAAAACTACAAATACCTCCTTCAGTCTCATGGCCATATCAGAACATCCAAGATAATATAAATATAATTCCCAAAAATAATTTAGATATATGAATCACAACACATCATAAGCAATCTAACAATATCATTTATAGTTTTATCAGTAACTATCTCATCATCCAATAATTTCCATTTCTAGGTCTACTCACAATATCCAAATATCACAAGTTTGAACAAAATCCATTATATAACACATGTCAAATAGTATATCATCATCAACATATAAAATCTCTCTAATAATCATACATGCATCATAACTGAATGCAAGTCAACGATAAAATCCCTAACAATCTAACATCTGAATCAGAACATCATACCATAATAAAGTCCACAATTCATGTCCATAATAAGTATAATCAACAGTATCATGATTAGTATCAAAAGGGTGTCAAAGGGAAGTAGGCACTACAATCATCCTGATCATTTTGATCTTAACTATGGGAGAAAATGTCTCCTTATAGTCTATGCCTTCCTTTTATGTGTACCCCTTTGCTACTCGTCTTTCTTTATACTTGTCTATGGTCCAATCTACTTTGTACTTTGTTTTGAATATCTATATGCAACCAACGGGTTTCTTCCCTAGTGGAAGATCGACAAGATGACAAGTGTTGTTTTTCATCATTGACTGATACTCAACATCCATGACATCTTTCCAATATTTTTGTAGACACTAAAATTAGGCTCACACTCCCCTTGGTCCCTCGATCAAATAAACACCTTGAACACATCCACCTAGCCATGGTTCCCCTTCACCCCACTATAATATTAATTAAATTAAATTAATTCATTATCCTCACCATATTTATTATTTAAATATCCTAATTGGGATAATGCCCACATATCCACCTCACCTAGACACCTCATCAAGCCACCTCACCCTAAGACCTATTCTTAGTAAGTTGCCATAACTAACTAAGACCTACCCAAACCCTAAAAATCAATGCCTACATTCCCTCTAACCACATTCCCACCCATTAGAAGGAAGCTTCCATGCTAATCCATGGAGTAAACGAAACGAGATCCTAGAAAATCAAGGGGATTTGCCTAGTTTAGTAAACCTAGGAAATCCCACCCTAACCGACGCCGGTTACCCTTAACCACTACTGGTTAAGCCAGAACCATTGTCGGTTACCATTTAAATCCCAAAAACAACCTTATTTCGAGGGTTGACACATTTTTGGGAGATAATGGACATCTTTTGAGAACAAGTGAAAAAACCAGAGCTGCATGCAAGTAGAACCAGCATTCGTACACACATCAGAGCATCCATAGCCAGTACCTGAAGCAATCACACAACCACCTACCTTCACGGGAGCATCTGGGGAAGTTCCAGCACTACATCAAGTTCATTTTGTTTGATAACTCACTATTACCAACTAGGCATCAAGATCGTACAAATAGTAAGTTTTGTTAACCAACACTTATCCATTTATCATTTGGTAGATCCTTTTACATATGTTACTAGTTTCTGATTCCCATTTCCATCCCCACCATCATTTACCTCCATGCAAACTTGACCATATTTTTATCCACACCCTTACATTTCCCATACCTAGACCTTAATCATTCATGTGCATACCTCAGATCCATACGAATCTTGCCATTGCCCTTCCATCTTCATCTAACCTCAGATCTATCACCCAACCAAGTTTTATTGAGTTTCCTGTACCCTGACCATACCAGTGATGGTTACCCACAACCGTCGCTGGTTAGCCTAAAATGATACCGGTCATACCAGACTGATGTCGGTCTCTGTGTCTTTTACCAGAAACCAAGAATATAGCTCCTAAAACCTCCACCAAATACCAAAACCACCCAGAACCTAACCCTAACCAGCATTAGTACCTTGACAGTGACCTTGACCTTTAGATTCAATCATAGCTTAGCCTCGTTGTGAATGAATTTTCTTATTGTAGACGAATGAGATACCTAAATCATTTTAACTACAGTAGGATTTCCTTTATTATCTTGCATTAATTTTTTTTAAACAGTGGATTGACAGTCATCTAGGAAGTATCACACTTCCCAGATCTAGCCAATGCTAGGCAGTCCACTGCATATATTATTTAACTTTTATTTGGTGGTCTTGTGTTCCATTTCAGGTAGTTCCTCCAAGTAAAAAGGAAGCTCTCATGATCAGCTGTGGATTCAGAAGTCATACGCATGTAATAACCTACAACCAACATTTCAACAGGTATTCCTCCTAGCCCTTTACCCTTATCTATTTTGTCAACATTCGAAGAAATGCTCTAGAATTAGGTGAAACATTTTGGCATGCCCGGTGGGACCCATTCGGGGTTCTTTGCATTCTTTCATTTCTAGGTGAAAATGTTGTATGTTTGTTTCTTTTCTAAAAAGTTCTTACATTAAACTTTCTCCCCTGGAACCTTCTCTCTCTTCTATTATCTAAAATCAATCATATTTTGGTGCTTAAAATGAACATTTCTTCCCTTTCATTAGTATCACATTAGTGAAAGATCATCCCTTCTCCTATTCATCTATTCGTGGCATTGAATTCAACATTTCGATTTGGGTTTAAAAATAATTTTATTTCATTCTACTTTTTGGCATTAGGTCACATTAATTGAGGGAAACCTATACGCTGGAAGTCATTCCAGCTGATGGTTGACAAACAAATCATAGAAAAGCACTTCTTTCTTTTCTCTCTCTCTAGAGTCTTACCAAACTATCACAAATTCAAATATATACACATTCTTAAACAACATCTTTCCTGGAAGAACGCCTGCCAGGTGATCGTACTAATCAGAGGATTTGCAGGTACTCCCCAGCTTGTTATCTCTATCGAGTCATACTTCAGAGAAAATGGCCCGCCCCCACCATAACATACCTGAAACCTCTCCTTGTAGATCTTCCTTCTTCGTAGGAATCCATCCTCACAAAAAAAAAACTCTATTCTAAAGTTCATGAGTCAGTCTTTAAATAAAATAAGCTAAACAAACATAATAGAAAAAACACTCTTAGGATTGTATTTTTCTTAGTGTTTCTGCTTGTCTTGAATTTTGATGTGAGAGGATTTCATTCTTCATTTTCTTCTTGTTTGTAACATTCCCATTTTAAGACTTTAGAAACAAGGGAAATATATTTTTTTTAACATAATTTTCACTGTTCTAAATAAAACTTATATTTAGAACACACATTCAATGCCAGTCAAATCTCATAACAGATAACCATATGTAGACTGTAAATGACTCAGTGAATACACCGATCTATTCATTCCATGACTTAGTTATCTACCGATCTATCTATGTTTCTTATGTATTGAATACATATTGTATACTTCGTATTGAATCCTACCCTACAGTATTGAGTGATCTTATTTAAAGAACATACCTGAATATTTGTTACTAATATTCATCTGGTATCACGCAACTTTAAACTAGGTGACATAGGACAACATAACCAATAGTTTGTGATAATTTGGCCAAAGATTTTACAACATACTATGTATGTCGCTATTACTAGATGGCATACTCATCATTTTGGAATTTATCCTTCACCTCACTCCTCTGTTATCGTGAAAGGTCTTTACTAACTATTATCAGTCCACTTGTTCTAAGGTTTAACCCTAGCCCTGGGTTAGGAACATAGTCTATTATAGGAAGAAACTTTTGATGACTTAGGGTAAATGGGCATACTTGGTTGACCTAATTCAACTAGATGTGCCAAAGTACCCTGAGTTATAGAAATTTACTCCCTATCCTAAACATGTTGCTTATCTGACCTAGAGAGAAACTACGTTCAAGTCCTTAGTTATGTGTGTAGATCTAGATGATCAATGTAGAAGGGTGTTGCCACATGTCAACTACAATTTTGTATTCCTCGGAAAGACCCAAGTCTTCTCGAAGGTACATTACTGCAGTTAGCGTGTGCTAACATCCTACAAAAACTACCTCATCATGATGTACATACACCAAGGAGATTGTTATTAAGGTTAAGTTAATTTGGATTAAAAATAGATTACAACATTTGTGCAAAACCCTAATCCAACACTCCTCAAGTCCTTGTTCTATACTTGGTTCAATTAAACATTTAATAACTTCCTCTATTTTCATGATTGCTTTTAATTGTTCATTCACTTAGTTTAACTAACAGTTAATCTGTAAATAGGACAGAATTATAGCATAAGTTCCATTTGAACATACATCATAATCATTCATAGAATGTGTCAGTCACCAATATATCCAATATAAGGTAGATTCATACAAAATGAATTCTAATAAATTGTAGTCATACCAAATCTTTTTGGTTTATAATCCATTAAGAAAGAGAAAGAGTCTTTCTCTACATGTTAATTGTTAGGGTTTATCCTACCCAATGTCCACATTTTCTTAATGTATGTTCATCACATTCATTACATTACTATGTTAGAATAGTTTAGATAACGAATATCATATACTGCAACATAACAAGCTGCATCACTAAGTAGGGAGATTGAACTAAATCCCTTTATCCAACTTATGAAAAGATAACCAATTAACATAAAAATAATATAAAGAATATCAACAAGATAAATTCCATCATCTTTCATATAAGTACAAGATAATTTACACAACCAATACAAGTAAATCTCAACATTTCAATTTATCTTTATAACTTATCCATTTACAAGACTTATGCATTTAGGCATGTTGCATAACAAACCACCTTCATGACCAAAAAGAATACAACATTTCCTTTTTCAATACAATCTCAAGAAGGAATCAAAATTCTTCACAAGGAATCAGATTTAAATCACCCAATGCATCATATAATTTTGTCCTTCTTTTATCACTTACGAAGTCCATCTGCAAAAATTGCTAGCACGGGTCAGTTCAATGAACTGAGCATGATAAGCACTAAGCCTTAAAATGAAGTGCATTCCACTAATTCATTCCATTAAAACAACTTTTCTTTAATGAGACAATTATAAAACATCATAAATTCAATCATAAGAAATAACAAAGAAAAGAAGTGTACATTAACCAATCTGAATCTACTTCTAAGAGAAGAACGGAATATAATCCACTATATCTACAACTTACAAAATTACAAGTTTAATTGATCCTATCAATTATTTTGGGATCAAACAACAAATCATAACATCTCATTGTTCCCAATTCTATCATAATAAAATACAACATTTATCTTTGCTTTAACCAAAAGAAGGGTTTAAACATGGTTCTTATTAGTATGATTCATCTAACTCAATAAGACAAAAGTAAAAGAATAAACCATTACAAACTATCAGCTCAACACAAGACATCCAAAAAACTGAAACCCATAACATGAATTAATGGTTTCATTTAAAGGACAACTACCTTAAATTTCAACATTTAAGATATTCATCAGAACAGAATCCCATTTCAATCCAAAAAGGAATAGAGAATCAAATAGTCTACCTCAAGTCTAAATCTACTTCCACATGTTAGAAAGTTTACATTTAAAGATCTAGAAACTCAAATTCAAAAATCAAGGTAGACTTATACAGGAGTTAATCTCCACTTGAGTCCATCCAAAAGGATCCATAAAAAGATAGAGTGCAAGAGACAAAACTTACTCATCACAAACCAAACAAAGCAAAGCCTTGTCAAACAAAAGTCTGCCAAACAAGCTTATATTTTCAGTTCAATAAAATGAAATAATCTAATCTCTTCCTACATCATTTCTACAAATGATTTGAACAAGGAAGACAAAACGAACTCATAAAGAGATCTCCATTTCATAAGAGAATCAAAATATAAAAGTTCTGAAATGATTTTATCTACACAATAGAAAGAAAGGGATCTTGAATTAGAAAATTCATCCAAATCAATAATTCATTTTATTGTACTAACAAATGAAAGTGACTTTTTAATTCAAACATAGAAATTCATAAGCTAGTTCCCAGGAGAGAGAACAAAATTGACTCACAGTAAGAAGAAAGCACACTGCCATTTTCCTTACAATTCTTTACCTTCAATAAACAGGTAGGGTTTTTCAATTCCAATCTCAGAATGAAATACACGTAACAGTCCTAAAAACAACATTCTATTCCAAAGGATTTACCTTCCTTTCTTTTAAAAAGATACAAGGTTTATTTACTATATCCAATAAGAAATAGAAAAAAAAACTGATCAGTAAGCTAAACATGTTCAGAGTATATATGAACTCAAATACACTGAGATCCCATTGTCAGGTTTCAATATTTCATTACAAAAGAGTAATTAGTTCTAGATTCAATAACCACTAAATACAAAAAAAATATGAACATAGACAAAGTAATCCCAAGATAACAATTCATAACATTACTAAAGTAATAAACAGTCTTCTTTTAAAGAAAACCCAGAGCTTATTTTAAAAGATCTGAAGATGCGGGTTTCCATAAAAATCAGAAATGACCAAAAGAATACCCTTGATAAAATGCCATTGCCATCTCATGCAAAAGATCAACAGTTCTCAAAAAGGAATTAGCAAATCCATTCATCAAACAAATAACATTTTTAGTTAAGATCTCAAGAGTTTACCCAACAACTCCCAATTATTCTCCCAGTTTTCTTTGAGCAATAGTTCAACAAAAGAGTTATAAGTTTTAAAATTTTAATACAAGTAAAACCAAACTCAAAATACGGCCAATAGAGTCGAACACAAAGTATCAACAAAATTTAAGAGCTACACAAGTCTCTAACCACAGGTTTAGGGAAACATGAAGTTCCCATTCAAGTTTATATTTTAAACAAGAAGTCCTAATAAATAGCTCAAAATGAAACATGAGCTTCAACAAGATTTTAGACTATACAAGTAACAAAATACAAGTACGGTGTAAAACACGAACCTCCATTAACAGTCCAGATTTTCACAAGAATAAAACATGGGTACAGAGCCACAAAATGGCTTCAACAACAGTTCCGAGTTACCCAAGATTCCCAAACACAAGTTATAGCATCAAGAACCTCCATCACCAGCTTTCATCAAACATGAAACCAAGAACAAGATCCAAACCAAATACAAGCTCGATTACAAGCTCAAGCAAAACACAAACTCCAACAAATCAGATGGAACTATAAGGTTCCCATACAGTTCAGAATCCACATATTCAATGAAGGCCAGTTCCAACACAAGAACCTCGAATACAAATTTCAGAAATGGAAAGCAGAGCTACTAATACAAGCTTACATGCATGTATCACTATTAAACTATCACAAAGATAGTTTCAAAACCAACGTTATTTTTGCCATGGATTCATATCCAAGATAACAAAGATTATAAAACTTACAGCAAATAAGTAACCAGATAAAACATGCAAGCCATAAAATTTCAAAAGAGCAGAATCATTTTAATGAAACATTTAGAAGAAAGCAAGAGATCTTAAAGATTAGAGCCTATCATGCCTGATAGTGCTTCTGCCAAATCAAAGGAGACCTCCAGCCGAGCTCACAACTTCTCCTCTTCTCCACGAAAGATCAAACAACCATATTCTTTTTCCACATTGTCTCTTATACATCCCACAAACCGAAAATAGGTCTAAGACTTCAAAAATAGCCATTAAGTGGAGTTCAATCTGCTGGTTCAAAAAACCAGAGAGCATGCGGAGAAAAAATTGTGGAACATGTAAAGCTGAAACAACACCCAGACAAACCCACTTACATGCCTTCCAAGACGGTTTGTGCATGAAAACCGAAAAACAATAAATTTCATTAATTCCAATTTTCCCGCCTATCTTTCCTTGCCACCACCTTCCAAGTTTGCTGAATTCCAAATCAAATTTAACATTCAATTCCATTTTAGTGACACTTCCACATAAGCCTCCGCCAAGTCACTAGCCCCTGCCAAAACTAGTAGTACCCTATGCATTAAAAACCTTATCAATAACATAAATCCCATAGGAACCTTGGAACAGCCCTTAATGCATGCCAACCACCTAATTCCCCTTTCATACCCATTAGTTTAGGATAGCTATCAAATTGCTTAGGTTAGATCTTAGGTAGTTTATAATACATACCTTAGGATATAACCCTAACAATAAATTTCCACCATAGGTCTTAACACATAGCCTAAGGTAGTTTCCACATAGGTTAGATTAATTCACAAAATAATAGTTTTAGGCATTAGGTTAGATCATCATAAAACCTTATAGTATTAATGTTCTAGGTAAATTTTAATAGCCTAGTAACCTTTCCATATCCTTTAGCACAGAGCTTAGGTTAGGATGCCAATCAACCAACTAAATCTAGAATAGAAGCTTTAGGTTAGAATAAGAATTCTATTAAGTGACATAGCTTAGGTAGTAAATATTCTTACCTACTTAGGATTGACCATAGATAGATCCTGAATCCTTCCTATGCTCAACACAGGATGTATTTTCACATTCAACAGTAATGCAGAATACAAGATCAATATTCCAAGGACCCAAGATAATTGAATGGAAATAATTCACACAAAAATACCAAAGAAATTGTAACAACAAAGTTTAGTCCGTTAAGTATCTCACACACGATGGAATGTAAATTTTACCATTCAGTTATAATAGATAATATTTAAAACATACCTTGGATCAATGGAATTGATCCAAGGACGAGTCCAATAGCACAAGGTAAGTTTGCAACTCTTAAAAACCAAATTACAGCTTATCCTAAAGAGAGTGAAAAATAGATTCATTGTAAGCAACATCATACCAACCCTCAAAGGATCTTAAGAACAGCATAATTGATTTATCCATTTCAAGTGCATGATCTTCAGTCAATCAAAAGAACATACCTTTATCAAGGAAAATCACATGTCAACACTTGAAATGTGAAGGAGGAAATATAGCCATTGTTGAGGGTGTTACATTGTTTCTCCTTACACGATCCTCATCACAGTTGGTGTATTCTAGCTTCATCTGAGTGTGCCTGGACCATATTCGCATCATTCTCATTATTTTGGGTTTGATTCCACATTAAGTTTAACTCACAACCACAATTTTTTCATTGATGTTTCAATTTCACAGTAACCAGTGTCAATCCAGCGACCGTCATCGGTTACCCTCTGACCGTCATTGGTTATACCCAACCGGCACCATTTCACTGTTATTTTGGTTAACCTACCCAAAAAGACACCTATTCACCTTCTTTAGCTATTCATAGTCTCTATCACTCTTATCATATCCAGTGACCTGGTAAATCCATCAGGATTTTGCATACCTAGCAAATTTGGCCTTATACCTTTTTTGACCAACTGTCCACTTTCCACAGTGCCCAGCAGCAATTACCTATGACTGGTATCAGTTTAACCTAACCAACATCAGTTAGCCTATGTAATTTTCCATCTGCCATTTTAACCCCAATTCACCTACCACCGCCTATTTGTCATATCTCTGTTGTATTTCTGTGTCATTTACAGAAAGTAGTCTTACCACGTTAGTACCTGTTCACATGGTACTTACGTGTCAACAAGAAAGCGCTCTTATATTCCACACCAGTTGTCAACCACTCCCACCTAGTCCTTCACCACCTTCCATTTTATCACCAGCCATGGAACCTATCCAACCTATCTCTATCGCTACCAGAGACGAGGAGTTCACACGAATCCTTGACAAAAATCCTGTTGCCTTGCAGTTTTACCTTTCCCACTCATCTACTTGAGATGCCTCGGGTCAGTTGATATATGGAATGCCCGTATCTATCCACCGGAATTTCATTCCCACTCCTATGTCAGCCCCATCCAACTTCACACTGCCCGCATCTACCTTACCCCCAGTCGTTTTGCAGCCAAGCCCTATACCCACTATGACTGCCACATCTTCTACATCCGTTGCACCCGCCACATCCACTATACCTTCGCCAACCACCCAGAATACAACCTCATCCATGCATATTATCTTGCATATACCCATAAATACACAACCACCCCCGGTGTCGGTGACCCCTAACCCCTTTTCAAAATGTTTTCCTTTCTGTTCTGAAATCTTTAGCCCCCATTGCCACTAGGGTCACCACGACCCTTCCACCTCCATATACATACTATTAGCAGCCTCCTATTTCATCTATTATTCACTTTGGGTACGTAACCCCTATTTCACTGCCTTCTTCTCAATCTACCTATACGGAAACACTATATACTGGAATGCCACCCCCATTATATGCCCAACACCAACCCTCTTACACTATAGGAGGAACCCAACCATCATAACCTACCAACTACCTAATCAAGTTAATGATGGATAAGATGCAAACATTGGAGGCATCAGTTTCTGGTTCCCACAACACTCTCACCTATGATGAGATTTGTAACGAACCTATACACCCATCCATTCCTATTCATCCATATTCCATGCATTGGGAAATGCCTAAATTCAACCATTTCAATAGAAAAGAGGACCCACAACAACATTTACGGTCTTTTAAACATGGGTGCTATCTAATAGCCCATGATGATACTTTGCTCCTGAGGACCTTTCCCATGTCTTTGACTAGACCCGCGTTAGATTGGTATAGTGGGTTACCTAGACACTCTATATTCTCATTTAATCAGGTAGCCAAATCCTTCTTGGATCACTTCTCTATTAATATCGTTAAGAAGGTTACCATGACTGACATATACTCTACGTGCCAGTATGAAAATGAATCTATCAGAGATTTTGTTGCTCATTGGCATAGCCTAATCAATCAACTCACATTCCAAATACCATATACCAAACTCATCGATCTCTTCACATGGGATTGTGCTAGGCATATCTCACTAACCCTACAGGTCCAAACCTTCTAAACCTTTGATGAAGCATTCACCATGACACGAAAGCTTGAGATTCGGGCCATTGAAGAGAAGAAAATCCAATTACGCAATAATAACTCGGCATTAAAGTCGAATGATACCTCTTCTTCTTTAAAACCACAGAACAATTATTCAAAGGCCAAGGGGACCACTAACGCAGTGGTACTCAAAGCCAGCCTAGCTCATCCATTAAATTAGGCTAGCCCCTCATCTAATCTCAAACCCATTCATACTTTTCAATTTAGACAGGAACAAAGGAAAGATACCCCAATTGGGGAACCTTATTCTTCTATCTTAGAGAAGCTCATCAAAGCTAGGGCCATCACCCTTCCTCCTGTGAAACCACACACCGGTTTTGACCCTACTTTCCCCACACCTACTTGGTATAAAGAGCACGATTTCTATAATTATCATCGAGTAAAGGGTCATAGTGATGATAATTGCATCAGTTTCAAAAACATTTTCCAAGAAATGCTCAAGAAAGGTGAACTGACCTTGGATAATCCTAAAGCACCTACCAATAAAAACCTACATATCTTCAAGAAACCTTTTCCTAATCATGCCCCTTCTTCTGATCAAACCAGAGAAACCTCAACTCATGATAGCCATACCTGTGAGGTCCATGCTATTTTTAGTGATACACCTGATGTTTCCCAATTACCTCATATTCCTTCCATCGAGGAAATCCTAGCCCAAATTCCTCCACCTGCACTTGAATCCACCTAACCTATTCCTCCACCCACAGAGGAACACCTTTCACCTCCTTCCTCTGCATGGAGGAGCCTTCCGTTAATATTAAGAATATTTCACCTTTGGCTTCTCCACTTAGGGAACCATCACCCATAGTAATTCTTCATTCCATAAAGGAAACTTTTTTATCTCCTCCACCCAAAGAGGAGAACCCATCATTTCCCCCACCTACAAAGGAGCACCCATCATCTCCTTCACCTATAGAGGAGCACCCATCAGCTCCTCCACCCATCAAAGATCTAGTAGAAGTGCCTTTACTTTTAGGTGACCACTCCCCATCAGTTATAAAAGATCTTACCAACTTACTTTCAGCTCTCTTACCCACAGAAGCCGAAGCTAACAAATTCCCCATTATGAGGACAAATTTTATGGGAATTGCCATTAGGTCCTCATCAACCATGCCTACAGTCATTCTGTTCTCATGCTTAGCTGGTAGCTTAGATTATGTGGATAGATCCTTACTTTGGGGGCATCTTCTACTTCATGTCTCAACATAAATACATATGTCACTTTCTGACACTTCCATTATCTACCCAAAAATATTTCAGCCAATTGAACCAAACATAACCTCCTCCATCAAAACTTCTTCCACGACACCCATCATAGCTCAACACACACCCTTACCCATAACCCAACATACACCTAAATCTAAACCCACACCTACATCATCTTCCTCAACTAAACCTATTACTACCTTAGGGGTCATCCCAACTGCCAACCTTACTCATCCACCCATCAAACTAGATTTAGCTACATACTCCAAAGTCAACACTAAACCTACTTCAGCACCCAAACATAAGAACCAAGCCCATAGAGCTCATACTCTAGCTACGCCAATCACACCTTCATCACCTTCACCCTTTCCATCTATTTTAGGACCTCAACCTCCCAGTACGGTCAAGAAACCTCCACTCATTAGTAAACCAAAAATACAACAGCCCATTCCTTCCTCGCAAACCTCTAAAATACCCAAGCGCCTGACATGACTTACACCCACACCTGCAGCATCTTTACCACCCATTCCTCCAATACCATCGGTTACTTCTTCACTACCCACTATACTCCAGTCTCTGTCACTCACACCCCCTGCACGACCCACATCATCTACCTTCACAACACCTTTTTTATCACTTTAGGTAACTCACCCTCTTCCCCCATCCACTTTTCCCTCTATATCTTGTACACCCATATCACCTTTACCCAAGAAGGTGCAACCCAAAGACAAAAATCTGCTACCCTCCAATAAGGTAGTCAAAACAACTACACACCCTCCTGCTAGTTCATCTACCATACCCCTACCCAAGCAAACATGACCAACACCCAAGACCACGACCAGCACCTAAAACTATAGCTCAACCCACTCCCCCTCCTACAAATACCATTCCACAACAATCAGCCGCACCTATGCACCCAAACCCATTTTCACTTCCCATTGCGTCCACTAGCAGGGATCCTATGCCAAAATATTAACCAACCTCCTTGAGAATTATCTAATCACATTACCACTACTCAGACCTTATGACCCTCTTGAACAAAACCAAAAGGGTTTGATGACACCAAAATTTGCACCTACCATCATGTGCCAGGGTATGATGTGGAAAACTGCAAGGCTTTGAAAACTGTCCTTATCCAGTTGTTTCCTATTGAAAAAAGCTTTGATGATGATGACCTTCTCGATGAGGACCTTGTTTCACTAGCACCCATTCCCACAGTCCTTCCCTCACTACCTACTCAACAACCACAACCTCCACCCCCACAACTCCTAGAACCACCTTTGAGATTTGAAATTAACATGGTTTTTATCAATGACCTCGCTAAACCACCACCCAAATGTCGATGTTCCCAACTCACTTCCCACAAGATGCCTTCCCACCACTAGGATTTTTCCCTTCATGTTGCTATACCTTTCATGGCTACACCTACCTCACCTACCTCCCCACCTCAAATCAATATGATCCACGTTGCTACTCATTCTCGGAAGGACAAAGGCAAAGAAAAGGCAACTAACTCACCAATCAATTCTATGCCCAACATACCATCTGTACCCACACCTAAAATAACTATCCACGGCCCCACATATCCTCTTTCTAATGGGGTCACACACACGCATGATGCTTAAACAACTACACCAATCCCCCCTCAAAATGTCCTTATATGACTTCATCAAAACTTTGGAATCCCATCATCAAGATCTCATGGAGGTTCTTCAATCTATTGAGGTTTTATTAAATGACCATACACCTGTAGCCTCCATTATCACGCCTCATCATATAGCATCTCTCACAAAATTACCACCTTTATCCACACCTCCACCTACTCATCAAGTAGCCTCTCTTGGCTTCTCAGATGAAGAGATCACATTGCACCAAACTGATGACCCAGATCCAGCTCTCTTCATCTTTTTCCACATCAATGATATACGTGTACATCGTGTTATGATCGATGGGGGTGCTAGCATTAATATCATTTCCTCCCATGCATTCACTCAAATGTGCATACCTCACAATTGCATGTATAAAAATCCTGTCATGTTGCATTCATTCAATGACACTATCACCTCTACACTTAGGCACCATCATCCTCCACGTTCGGGTGGGCCCTCGTACTATCCCAAAATTATTTTACGTCTTGGAGGGGGAATTTTAGTATAACCTATTCCTTGGCAGACCTTGGATTTGATTCATGGGTTGTGTCCCTTCAACTTTGCATCCCTGTGTAAAGTTTGAGTATGAAGGACACACCTATACTATTCCAGTTGATCCATCACCTTTAAAAAAATACAACATGCTTTACTGACCCAATGACGTGCTTATACCCATTAAGGCATCTGCCTCCATGACCACTACCACTTCACCTACACCTCCGCTTACCAGTACAGTCGCTACCTCAACCATGTATGCCTCCTCCATTCCTACTGCTGCCATAACCTCCACGGCCAAACCATTAGCCTCCCAGTCTGTTAGCTTCTCCTCCACATCAACCTCCAACAAATCATCTATTCTATCTACCCACATACTAATAACTGATCCCTTAGAAGGAATTTTTCAACGCCTCACTTTGGGGGAGTATTGCCTATATAGCGTCAACACATTCCTTACTCCACAAGAGTATGGAAGTCTTCACCAACACCCTCGCTACAATCACCACATAGGATAATGCCTCATTTATGGCCCTCCCCACCTTTGTACCAATATCACCTATGGGGGACTTGATACTACAACTTACACACCTAAACCACCATCACAAACCCACCCATTTTTTGTCGACCTCCAATTCACTCACCAATCGACATTTCACCCACACCTTCCTACACTGATGTGCATAGAAGGGTTTTGGTTTTGGATTTTGCAAGTAAGGCCACCATACTATCATTCCATGTACTACTCACAAACATAATGACCGTAGTGGTATCATCTTTGCTGAACCACCTACCAAGAAGGCCCGCGTTGAGCTCATTGAGGACATCATCCTTTCTCCACCTTCTTCACCACCATCACCACCTTCACTGACAGAGTCGATGGATCCATAATCCATTCCTCTAAATTTTTCTTTTTAATAAACACCATCTCCTTGGGGCCTTTGATTTATCAATGTGAGGGCGAGGCTCCTTCCTCTCTCTCCTTCCTGTACCCTTAAATGGTCGATGAAAATACACATTCGATTAACGTCGTTCAATGTCAAGATGATGAATATATTCTCACCTACCTTGGTGTAGAAGACTCATATATTCATCGGTTGTTACCCTATAAGATGCAAACCATGTTTAATGAATCAACTATCGAGATCAACATTCATACTCAGGACGACTCGCACATTCTAAAGATCAGTCAATATTTAGATGCTGCTAAACAGGAAGCCGTCACTTATTTTCTCAAAGATCATAACCATGTGTTTGCTTGGTCTTATGCAGATATGCCTGGTATTGACCCCACCATAATGGTCCACAATATCGTAACCATTCCTGATGCTAAGCCTGTAAAACAAAAGCTAAGGAAAATGCACCCTCGCATTGCCCTTCTTCATCAAAGAAGAACTTCAATGCCTTCTTTTCATTTCCTTCATATTACCCATTGATTATCCTCATTAGATTTCTAACATTGTCCTTGTCACTAAGGTGAAAGGGGGACTCCACATTTACACAGATTTATGTGACCTCAATCTAGCTTACCAAAAAGATGACTTTCCTCTACCTGGTATTGACCAACTATTTGACCTTACTGCTAGTCATGAGATGCTATCACTCATGGATGGCTTCTCGGGTTATAAAAAAATCTTACTTTCCCCAAAGGATAATGCAAAACTATATTCATCACCCCTTGGGGGACCTTCTGCTATTGATTCATGCCTTTTGGCCTTAAAAATGCTGGTGCCACATATCAGTGGGCTATGAATTATATATTTCCATGACATCATGCATCATATATTGGAATATTACATGGACGGTCTCTGGCCAAATCTAAGTGCCGCTCCAAGCACCTCACCATCCTAAAAACCATCTTTGACTGCCTCATTAAATATTGCGTTCACCTTCACTCCCAAAGAAGTGTGTCTTTGTGGTCCTCTCAAGAAAACTCTTGAGATTTATCGTTTCCCTATGTGGTATAGAAGTTGACCCTGCTAAAGTTAAGGCCATTCTGGAAATTCCACCTCCCACTAACCTTAGGAAACTCCGTAGCCTACAAGGTAAGTTGTAATCTATTTTTCGTTTCATTTCACAATTGTCTGATTAGTGTCAACCATTTCATCACCTTCTCAAAAAGGATGTTTCCTTTAAATGGGATGATGATTACCACTGGGTTGAGACTCTCAGTGCGATTGCATAACATGGAGCTTTTCCCAAGTGTGGGACCTTGCGGAAATGGAAAAGCTCTCCGGATGAAGGCCGGTTCCTATTCCTCTGTTCAGATGCACACATAAAAATGTAGAGGGTTTACTAAAAACCTAATCTAACTTGCCAAGGAGACAGGGTAAGAAGATGCATAAAATAAAACCTAAACTACAAAGGTGATGCACCGAGGAATGAAGAACACCTGTCTTGCCAATAAACACAAACCATTAAAATGCAATGCAAGATCATGCACAGATAACCAGATTCACAGTGAAAGATCAGGAGGATGCAAATGAACACAGAGAGGGTTGAGAATCATCCACAGACATGCATTAATTTTCTCCAAAGATTGATACAACACACTACAAAATGCCAAGAGGCAAAGTTGCATTACAGTTTCAAATGGGAGGTTTTAACTCCACAAGTTCACCTGCCAAAGAGAAGAAGGGAGGGGCAAAACAAGAATGTCCAACCTTTAGAAAGAAGCCCCTCCTTACAATTTATAGGAAGAATGAGAGAGAAAAGAGAGAGGAATTCCAAATCTACCCCAACCACCTCTAGGTTGCATTTAATTCATCTCATTATGATGGTAGGTGAGAACCCCAGCGAACCCAAAAGTGGCGAACTGTATTTTGCATTTTTAAGAATTTTTTCTCACCCAATTAAAGATATCTAGTCGTAGTTGGATAGAGGACCTTGTAAGCTTTCCGAAAAGTCCAACCTTGCATGAATCTGAGCTCCCAGTCAAAAGTTATGGCCATCTGAATATCTGCGCCAGGGTCTGCTTCCTGTCAGCGCTCAAAATGTTGCGCCTCCTGAAGGTGCGCCATAGGCGCATCCGTGTGTGTGTCGACATCCTCTTACGTGTGCCAAGGCGCGAATTTTACCCTGTTGACACTCTGTGTCATGTGCCATTTCCGTGCGCCAAGGGCGCATCCTTTACCCTGTCGACATCCATTTCGTGCGCCACTTTCCTGCGCCTTGGCGCATACATTTTAGTGTCGACACTCATTGTCATGCGCCATTTCCATGCGCCAAGGGACATCCTTTACCCTGTCGACATCCATTTCATGCGCCACTTTCCTGTGCCAAGGGCGCATACATTTTATGTCGACACTCATTGTCATGTGCCATTTCCGTGCGCCAAGGGCGCATCCTTTACCCTGTCGACATCCATTTCTGCGTGCCACTTTCCTGTGCCTTGGCGCATACTTTTTTAGTGTCGACACTCATTGTCATGCGCCATTTCCTTTGTGCCAAGGGCGCATCTTTTACCCTGTCGACATCCATTTCATGCGCCACTTTTGTGCACCAAGGGCGCATACTTTTTAGTGTCGACACTCATTGTCATGCGCCATTTCTGTGCGCCAAGGGTGATAAATGTCAGGGATTTGAGCTTCTTTGATTTCTATATTCTTTTGCTTGTCTATATCTACCTGGGGGAAGATATATACAACAATTTGGTGACTCAATGGGATTACCTGCCTGCTAGGTAGAAGATCAGTGGCCTTTTAGCAATCCATTGGGCATGGAGTCATAAGCAATAACCTGAAACCAACCTGATATCTGATCCCGAGCCTGATACCGCAACTCCTTCTTCGAGAGCACGCTGAACTGTAGAAATCCAACCTAGGAGCAACAAAACCTGTGCCAAAGCACTTAGGGAAACTGAAACCTAACTACAACAAGACAATGTGCATACGCACTTAGAGGAATTGAAATCTAGGCTAATATTTACAAGGGTAAACCTTTTCCTTTTAGTAGCAATGTTTAAGATAGATTCCGTTAACCGGAATCGGGAGTTCTTCTCCATCCAATGTAGACAATTGGAAGGCATTACTACTTTTACATCCCGTGACCATGTAGGGGCCACTCCAAATGGCATCAAACTTGGAATGCCTTCCTGGTTTTGCCCGATCTGCATCCCATTTCAGAACTAGGTCCCCTTCCTGGAAGGTCCTTGCTCTTGCTTTCTTATCAAACCATCTTTTTACTAAGGCCTGATCTTTCTCAATTGTTTGAACTGCATGTTCTCTAATTTCTTCCAATTCCATCAACTCTGCATACCTGGCCTCCATTGGTTCAAACTCAGCCAACTCCAACTGCTTCATGAACTCCAATGCAGGCAGTTCTAATGATATAGGCAATACTGCCTCTTTTCCATAGACCAACTTGTAAGGGGAATTACCTGTAGACCTCTTTGGTGTTATTCTGTCAGCCCATAATGCTGATTTTAGCTTGGTATGCCATGTTCTTTGATTTTCATCCAGAGTCCTCCTGATGATTCTTAGCAAATTTTTGTTCGTGGACTCTGCCTGTCCATTACCCTGTGGGTAATAATTTGAAGAGGTGCTCAAATAGATTCCATTCTTGACAGCCCATTCTGTAATCTTGGAACCTATAAATGCCAATGCATTGTCTGATATGATAGTGGCCGGCACACCGAACCTGGTCACTATTCCTTCATAAAAGTCTAGTATGTTAGACTCATTTGCTTCTTTGAGCGCTACTGCTTCGGTCCACTTGGTGAAATAGTCCGTTGCCGTGAGAATCCACTTGTGGCCTTGGCTTGAGTTTGGATTGATGACCCCGATGAAGTCCAATCCCCATTGCATAAATGGTTGGTCAACCAAAATTGGGTGCAATGGAAGTGCTGCTAGTCTTTCTTTGCCTGTGAAGAGTGCACATTTCTTGCACTTTCTTATCCATGTATAGCAGTCACTGAACACTGTGGGCCAATAATACCCTGCCTTCATTATCTTGAGAGCTGTTACTCGTGGGGTGAAATGTCCTCCAGAATCTCCATCGTGAAAATCTCGTAACACCCTTTTAATTTGATTTGTCCCAATGCACCTCAATAGAACTCCATTGATGTCTTTCTTAAACAAAACACCATCAACAAGCACATATGGAATGGCTTGTAATCTGAAGTATCTCCTCTTTGCTTTGCTCATTTCTGGAGGGCATAGGCCTGTCTGTAGGAAGTGTATCATATTCTGAGTCCAACAAGGAGTAGGCACATCATCATTTTCTTGTTCTTGACCATCCTGTAGTACCAAGACAGTCTCTTTTTCATCACCTGCTTCAACTTGTTGACTCAAGGCTAGCTGTTCACATAGTCCCTTCCCACGTACTAGTTTGGTGACCTTGATCTCGATGTCATATTCCATGACACGAGTTATCCATCCTGCACGTTTCTCATTCAGATCCTTGTTTAGAAGGAAGTCCTTGACTCCCGCATGAGAGACCAATAATTGGATCTTGTTGTTTGAGACTAGGTGCTTGAATTTCTTTAAGCTCCTGATTACTGCAAGGACATGCTTTTCAATGAAAGAGTACCTAGTTTCGTATTCCTCCAAGCCTTGACTGAAGAAAGCAACTGGTTGTTCTAATCCTCCTTTGTTTTGTTGTACCAGGATTGCAGAAATCGTGTCCCCACCACCAAAGGCATATAGCACGAAGTCCTTGGAGAAGTCTGGATTGACGAGAGTCGGAGCTTGAGATATAGCCTCTTTTATTGCCTCAAAACTTGCCTTGCCTTCAGATGTCCACTTAAATGCCATACTCTTCTTTAACATCAGCGTTATTGGCTTCACAAGAGCAGCAAAATTTGGAACAAACCTGCGGACAAAATTGATCCTTCCCAAGAAGCTTTGAAGAGCCTTCTTGTGACTTGGCAATGGCAATGCTCGAATTGCTTCAACTCTTTCTGGGTCAATCGTCAACCCTTCCTTTGAAACAATATGGCCTAGAAGTTTTCCCTCGTGAGCCAAGAATATGCATTTTTTGGGATTCAATGATACCCCAAATCTTCTACATCTCTGAAATACTTGCCTCAAATGACAGAGGTGATCCGCTGTATTTTTTGAGAATACAGCGATGTCGTCAAGATATATCAGAACTATTTTATTGATCAACCCCTTGAATGCCATATCCATTGCCCTTTGGAAAGTGGCTCCAGCATTTGATAGCCCAAATGGCATCTTCTTGTAGGCATAGGTCCCCCATTTGGTGGTGAAAGCCATCTTGAATTGGTCATCTTCTTTCACCATCACCTGATTATACCCTGAGTAGCCATCTAGGAGAGAGAATCTCTCTGAACCGGATACTACTTGCAATATTTGTTCCATTGAAGGAAGTGGGTAATGGTCTTTGAGAGATGCCCTGTTTAGGTCTCGGAAATCCACACACAACCTGATTTCTCCACTCTTCTTCCTGACCGGAACCAAGTTTGCAACCCAGCTTGAGTGCTTGATCGGGAATATAATGCTTGCCTCTATTAGCTTATTTAGCTCTTTCTTCATTAGAGGCTCAATGTGAGGGTTGACTGGTCTCTGCTTCTGCCTGATGGGCTTAGCATCTGGATCCAATTCTATGGTATGTTGTGCCAAATTTGGATTGAATCCTCTTAAGTCTTCATAGCTCCAAGCGAAGACATCTGGAAATTCTTGGCAAAGCTGTATGAAATCTGATTTCTCCTGCTCAGTGGCCACTTTACCAATTTGAAGTGTTTTGCCTTCCCCAACCGGAATTGGCTCTGAATCTTCTCTCTTGACCTGTATGTTAGCCTTTTCCTTACGGAACTGGTCGTTAGGGTTGAAGATAGACTCCAATGTTACTAAACCCTTAGGAAGCTTGTTTGTCCGCAGCTGCACTACTTGATCCCCATACTGCTGCTCTAATCTGTCCTGATTCCTAGCTGAGAATTCAGCCTCTTCTTGTAAGAAATTGACGATCTGTTGATCGTTCTCAAACACCTGCCAGCTTGTGTTATTATCTGGAACTGCTGGCCTCACAATCACATGGATATGTGGTTGTGTTTTTCCCCTTCTGATGTTGTCAACCACATCAAACGTTGCTCCAACTGCTGCGAGCCTATCTGCGACTTCATTTTTCTTCCTGGGTATGGACACAATGTTGAAAGCTTCGAAATCCTCAATGAGGTCCCATACCCTATTCTTGTAGCTCTTCAGCAAGTCATTCTTTGTAGCATGTTGTCCCCTAACTTGGTTGACGATTAGCTCGCTATCTCCAAACACCTGCAAGTTCTTTATGCCCCTTTTCCTGGCCCAATGAATTCCATGAATCAATGCCTCGTATTCAGCCGTGTTGTTTGAACAGGAAAACTGGAAACGAAAAGCTGAAAAATATTTGATGTCTTGTGGTGAAATCAACATTGCACCACCTCCAGCACCTTGTCTGCTTCTCGAACCATCGAAAAATAATTTCCAAACTTTGTTTTCATCCTTTTGTTCAGGCTGAATGATGTCGGGAATGGGTGAATTTTCTTCGTGTATACAATACACGCCCAATTCAGATTCTTCAATTTCCTTGTATGGGTCAAATTCATGACTCTTGTTTGCCCATTCATCCAAAGTTAAATCAGGAATTCCCTCGACCTTAGTACCTGTTTCTAGATCACTTGAACACTCCTCCTGATCAAAAGCTGAGCAATTTGCATTGATAGGATTTGGTACATGAGGCTCAATATGGAAATTGGCAATTGGTTCTGACCTGATTGTTGCTTTGGCTCCATACCTTGTCCTAAAAATCATGTGTGACCAATCTGTAGATAAATATCCACCAATTTTCGCAGTGAAGTCTCTTGATAGACACAACGCAAAGAGTGGCGGAAGGTCAATTACAGAGACATCTTGCAGAACTGTAACATTAGAACAGGAATGTAGTGTTAGGCTTAACCCCTTGATGACCCAACTGTTCCTACTGCCGTTCCATCTAGCTGTACTACTCCTTTCAGCACTGGCTCATACTTCAGACCCAGTTGATCCGCTATTTGCTTTGGCATCACTGAACTACTTGCCCCTGAATCTATCATGCAGTTGTGTACCAAGTGGTTTGCAACAACCAATGACACATAGAATGGTGGAGGCTTCAAATTCTTGCTTGTCTGGCCCCCATCATGTTGCACTGCATTAGTGAGAACTTTCTCATGTCCCTGGTTTGATACATTTGTGGCAGACCAATTAGCCATTGCAGCTTGCAATAAATCTCGTTGCCCTGGGATCGCCAGTGATTCCCACATGGAAATGTTCACATGTGTCTTCTTCATTTGATCGATGATGTTGAAAGGGGATGAATTGTACTTTTGTTGTCCCTTACTTGGCGCAACCTTTCCTGGAGCTTGAACAGGTGCATGTGTTGCTACAACAGGTACCTTAGGCTGATTTTGCACATTTGGAGCTGTGTTTGGTCTACTGACCCCTTGTTGTGTAGGAGTGGACTGAGAAACAACTGGATTAGATGGTTGTCCCTCTTCTATGTTTCTCTTCTTTGACCGTGTGTTGGCAGCCACGCCTTGAAAAGGCTGTTGGTTAACTCCACAAAAGTCTTCCGTTTGCCAATTGGCCAATGTGGTTTCTGTTGGAGGTCCTTCTTGTTGCATTTCTTGCTGTTGATTCTCCTCCTGGCTTGGTTCTTGAGGAACACCAATGGTTTGCACCATCAAGGCCTGATTTAGTGCACCATTGAAACATGCTGACTGATTGTGAGGTAGATTGCAAGGGTAACACCAGTCGTACTCCTGTGCCATGTTATTTTGTGTTGGGACCAAGGCTCTTGAGGATGTCGTTGCATTTGGATCATACGGTCGAAATGGCTTAGCAGCTTGAGGTGGTCCTTGGTTTTGGTTTTGATTTGCAGCCTGAGGTGGTGGTCTATTTTGTTGGTATGGGGGCCTAGCTTGGTACTGTGCTTGAGGCTGATACGGTCTAGCACTTTGAGCTTGTTGTCTTTTGATAGTCACTAGCTCATTTCCAAGGTTCTGCAGTTGTTTCATAACCTCCTGCAATTCCTTTGAAGTATTTGAAGAAGTCGATGCCTCATTATTGCTTTGATTTCTAGGAGTTGGAATGGGATTCAACTCTGGTGCTTGACTGGTTGTAGGATTTCCCATATCTGGATAGAGAGGCATTGGTGGCCTTGGTGCAAGCTTGCCAGCTTGGATCAAACAGTTCTCTGCTCTGATAGCTGTGTCATAGGCCCCTGGCAGCGTTGTTCCTCCCATTGATTGGATCATCATGGCTATGTCTGAATTTATAGCCTTTAAGAAATAAAGGAATGCTCCTTCGGCGGTTGGTCTCACAGCTATTGGAATCCTGTCCCATGTCCGTTGGAATCTGAAGTTGAAATCTGTCATTTGTTCATTAGGAGCCCTTTTGATTGTTGTCAGTTGTTCCAATAAAGACAAATTTTCCGCCCTCTCCCCGAATTGGTTGCAAAGAGCTGAACAAAGTTGGTTCCAATTCGTAATAGACCCTGCTGCTAGGCTCCTAAACCATTGTAAGGCCTTACCTTTGAAAGATGAAGCCAACAACTTGACTGCAACATCCATTTCATTTATTTCATGGATTGCACATGCATTAGCAATATCCTGGATGTGATCAATAGGAGTAGTATGATTTTCTCCTGTGAAATAGGGTATATTCTTTAGTGCTGCAACTGGAATTTGATTCTGAGCATTTAGGGCAAGTGGACTACTGCCCGTGAAATTGACAAAGGGATTCGGTGGTAGATGTGCCATTATGATTGGCCTAAGAACCCTGGTTGATGCGAGAAAAGGCCTACCAGGTGGAGGTGTAGACAAAGTCCTGTTAGGTGGAGATGGTGATCTTTGTGGTCTTCTTCCTCTCCTTCCTCTCCTGGTGATAGTTGCAAGTGGAAAAATAGCCCCTCTTCTCGAGTATTAGACCTGGTTTGAATTCTTCTCATGTGCCTGGGCAACTTGTGCTGCTACACCGCTGAATTCTATCCCTTCGGAGTCGCCAGATGTGTTAGAAAAAATGAGCCTCAAAAGGCTAGATTCTGCCAAGTTACACACCAAACCTGACAATATTAAAAAAGAATTTAAATTTTTGAAAGACCTGATATTTTTGAGATTTTAGAGTTTGGAATTTGATTTGGAATGTACAGTCCCGAAAATCCAAAAATGCAAGCAACTTACAAAACCTGAAATACACATGTGTGAAAATCCGACACCTGGGAAAAAAATCAAAAAACCATGAAATTTTGAAAGTCAAAATCTCAAAAATCTAAGAATACCCTTTTGAAGATTATCCCCCGATCTATCAACTGGTGAAATTTTGACTTGTTTTGAGCAAGTTAAGTCCTTGAAAATTGATTTCAAAGTTCAGCCCAGAAGGTGAAAAAATATGAAACTGTAAAACCTGCAATTTTTTAAGTCCGAATTTCTTGAAAGTTCCTTCAAATCTTGTAGAATGACCTCTTGGTCCCACCGGGCATGCCAAAACTATTGATGTCGAATCACAGCACCCCTGAATGTCTGCAACTCGATGGGTTGAGACTCTCAGTGTGATTGCATAACATGGAGCTTTTCCCAAGTGTGGGACCTTGCGAAAATCGGAAAAGCTCTCCGGATGAAGGCCGGTTCCTATTCCTCTGTTCAGATGCACACATAAAAATGCAGAGGGTTTACTCAAAAACCTAATCTAACTTGCCAAGGAGACAGGGTAAGAAGATGCATAAAAATAAAACCTAAACTAACAAAGGTGATGCACCGAGGAATGAAGAACACCTGTCTTGCCAATAAACACAAACCATTAAAATGCAATGCAAGATCATGCACAGATAACCAAGATTCACAGTGAAAGATCAGGAGGATGCAAATGAACACAGAGAGGGTTGAGAATCATCCACAGACATGCATTAATTTGCTCCAAAGATTGATACAACACACTACAAAATGCCAAGAGGCAAAGTTGCATTACAGTTTCAAATGGGAGGTTTGAACTCCACAAGTTCACCTGCCAAAGAGAAGAAGGGAGGGGCAAAACAAGAATGTCCAACCTTTAGAAAGAATCCCCTCCTTACAATTTATAGGAAGAATGAGAGAGAAAAGAGAGAGGAATTCCAAAACTACCCCAACCACCTCCAGGTTGCATTTAATTCATCTCATTATGATGGTAGGTGAGAACCCCAGCAAACCCAAAAGTGGCGAACTGTATTTTGCATTTTTAAGAATTTTTTCTCACCCAATTAAATATATCCAGTTGTAGTTGGACAGAGGACCTCGTAAGCTTTCCGAAAAGTCCAACCTTGCATGAATCTGAGCTCCCAGTGAAAAGTTATGGCCATCTGAATATCTGCGCCAGGGTCTGCTTCCTGTCAGTGCTCAAAATGTTGCGCCTCCTGAAGGTGCGCCATAGGCGCATCCGTGTGTGTGTCAACATCCTCTTACGTGCGCCATTAGGCAAAACTTTTTCCCTGTCGACACTCTGTTTCATGCGCCATTTCTAGGAAAAATGCGCCAAGGGCGCAATCCTTTACCATGTCGGCTTGTTATGCATTTAGGTGCAACTTCAAATCCATCGACACTCTTCAAATTTCCATGCGCCAAGGGAAATAACATTTTACACATCCATTTTTCCATGCACCTTGGCGACACATTTTAGTTCTCTTTGTCTGCACCATTTCTGTGTGCAAAAGATAGATCCTTATCCCTTCGAATCCATTTCTTGCACCACTCCTGCCTTCGCAATACATTTTATCAACACTCATTGTACCATGCGCCATGTTTCTGTGCGCCAAAGTCGATAAATGTCAGGGATTTAATTCTTTGATTTCAAATAATCTTCTAATTTGTCTATATCTACCTGGGGCTAGAGATAAAAACCGATGAACATGATGTCTGAAAAAATATAGTCCAATAACTCTTTCTTTGTAATGAAATTTTTAGCACTGTACCTCAATTTTATGAGTTTGGAGTAATGCCATATTTCAATTTTTAAGCCTGTTTCAAAGATCATCTAAAAATTGAAGAATGAAGTAGTGGTATTTGGATCTTCTCTGTGAATGCCATGTAAAGTGGCTTGTTTTGGACTTGGAAAGAAGTTGGGCATGAGGATTTTAAACAAAACTTATTTGAAGAAGCCTTTTAGAGGGAATGAGCACTTCCCGAAAACTTAGAAATATGGTTTTAAAGACAAGGTGAAAGTTTCTAAATGGATACTAGACTTTTGGCAGTAGGTATTGAGAGCCAATCAGGTTGGTGGGCAGAGAAACATTTCGGTCAACTAGTATCAGATGTTCACACTGAGCCATCATAATAAAATAGGAGCACTATTTAAATGAAGATACAAAAAGTATCCTAGAATGATATTATGTCCTTACATTTAAATTTCATACATTGTAATAATCTGGGAGGTTGCAAATGGAAAATTCTAAATTTGGAGGTGATTTTAGGGTACCCCGAAATCTGCCTTAAATTATCGAACTTCAAAGAAACCTCTTAATCGACTAGCATTATTAATAGTGACTTTTCTTATTTATCATCAACAATCTATAGTGTTGATGAACTTTGGGTGCATATGTAATGTTGGTTTCCTTTTGGATGTTCCACTCCATACATTGTCGCAATGGCTCATCTGAGATGGTCCATTTTTTATTGTAGAAATTTGGGTAATAAGAAATTTTGGATACGTTGATCCATTTATTCCTTTACATGTTTGAATTTTTGAGTTCTGGGGAATAATTGGACAACATTACCTAGATCTTGTTTGCAAGGATCCTAAATCTTGGTCACCCAGAAATTGACTAAGCCATTTTCATTTCAAATCATATAAGTGGCTTGTATTCCCTTGAAAAATAGCACATTGCTAGGTCGATATTGAGATTGAACCGCTTGTTGCTCACTGTCATCAATGAGATCCACTGCTTTCAATATGATTAACATAACAAAGTATCCCTTATTGAACAGGGGCTGTGTTGATCACTATGTATAAGGTTCAGACCATCCAGTTGAGCAATCCCTTGCTTAATCATAAGGGAACTGGATCTTGTTAGGAAAGAAAGATCAAATGTTATTATTGGCCAAACTATTGGATTTATTAGATGTGTAGAAAGTTTGAATAATCCGAACAATATTTACTACATTTTCTAGTCCATAGCTCAGCCAATGATGTTAGTTTCAAAGATCAATTTTTTTCATAGCTTTTAGCACATAGTTCAAATTTCCATGGTTTAGTTAGATACCGTCTCTGCTATCAATGTTGTGTTTGACAATTCCAATGTGAATATTTTTGATGACAAAATCTTTCTATCTTTAGGACTTGTATTGATGGTGCTTTTAGTGAAATCAGCTACAATCATCACTCTCTGCATTAATTGATAATATATGAGACTAATATTAATGTGACCATCACTTCCAAAATTGGTGGGGGAATGGATAAATCTGCATGCTTTGAAAACTTCAGTCTCTTCCCAAGCAATGTAGTATCTTCTATGCCTGAAATCTCCAAGGTTTGCAAATTCATCAACTGAAAAAGGTGCAATTTTACTCTTCCATCCAATACTATGTTAACACTTGACAAAAAAATCCTCTTCCCACATATTTTTAGATGTAGTTTCTTCCTACTTGGATTATACTCATTATCCCTTTTCCATCCTTTGGAACCTTTCTGAAAACAGGATTCAACATGATCATCCTGGTACCAAATGTAAGAGACTTCGGATGCTAAAGCATAAAATAAAAATTTTATGAATAAAATCAAAATATCTTAAACCAGTGCATAAAATAAATTATAAAATCATCATGTATGAATACAGACCATAATCTATGTTGCATATGTCAACATAGCACATGAATTGTAATTTCTATAATTTTCGGCAAGGTATTGAAAATACTTCAAAATTAGTTGCAGATAATAATGGAAATATAATAAACATTGAAAAAACTATAAAATTATAACTCTTAACTCAATGGAATTTAAATGATGAGGAAATGGAAAGGTTGCATAATTCAATTAAGCTAACGCACTTTACCCTAAATAGATTTAAATGATGAGGTTGAATGCCCCACAGCATGAGAAGTTGAAATTTGCATAAAATAGGAAAGCTCTATCATTTAAAAACTAAAGATTTCTTAGTGCTTCGTCCAAATATAAAAATCATATGAACATTGCATATAGTCTACTTTTACAAGACTTGAAATTTATACATATTCTCATATTCCAGGTGACTATGACAATGGGCATCTAGTCCATTTCAATACATGACATAAAAGATGTATAATGTCAAGGGTAAGTGCACCAAGTTGGGGGGCCAAAAGGGGGTCTTAAGTGGACACATTTTTCTGAAAAATAAAAAACTTCAACTTGTATGAGTTTTTCGAAATAGTTACACTCAAAATTGGAAGATGTTGTAGAAATATGAATCGTAGCATTTTGAGTCTAGTTTCTAAGCTACTAAATTTTATTGAAAATGGATAAGTTTAAGTGGGTCAAACAACTAAAATACCAACAAATGCTCCTGTTTTTGTTAAAAAAACATAATAGAGTGACTTTCGTGCCCCCCACCATTTTTTGAGCACCATTTAGTATTTTTGAAAACCCTTTGGTAGAAAGATAGCTAGGAGCATCTAGTTTGGGCTCCATTTTTTAAAGATTTTTTTAGCGAATATTTTTTTATTTATGATTTTTCTAGTACATAAATTTTATGTTTTGAAAAATAACGGAGCTTCCGATCGTGTGCCCCCCCTAACTACCTCAAAAAATATCAAAAATTAGATTTTTTTTAATATGTATAGAATTATGCCTAGTTTGGGCTAGTATAATTTTTTTTAAAAATTTCGATCACCCAAAAAAAAGATACACCATGAAAGATAGACATATTTACACTTCAAAAAATAGCTATAAAAAGGCATAGTTAGAAAATAAATAATATGGAAACCTTATATTAGTCAGAAAATTTGAAAAATTATATTTTTAGAAAGAAGAAACTCTGCTCTACGTCGTGGTATAATTTTTTTAAATGGATCAAGATTGTTTTATTTTGATTTATCATAGAGGAAGTGGCATTTTTACATTTTCTTGCAAAAACACGTTGTTTGTTGTGTTTGTACAGGTCCATGCCTCAGGCTTGGGGATCCAAACCGGATCCCAAGCCTTGAGGCATGGCTTGGAAAAAGAGAAAAGTATACAAAATGTGTATGCATTTTTATTTGTTTTATATATTGTGGCCCCCCAACGTCCCTTTCATCTCTTTCACGGGAATTCTGCAAACATTCTGTTTTGTCTGCAATTTTCTCTACATTCTTGCATGATTTTTTAGTAGTTCATTTTGTCCCCTACCCCACTAGTTGATTTTTTCTAATCATGGGTGATAAACGTCGAGCTAAGGACAAGAGGAAAGTCAAGAACAAGACACCGGAGCAATTGGAAGAGAAGAGAATAAAGAAATTGAAGAGAATGCAAAAACTTCAAGCAGGGCAAGGTACATCCGCTATATCAAATGTAGCTAATGTATTAGAAAATGGGGATGAAATACATAATGAAAATGTAGAGAATAATGATTTTACAATGAATAATGATTTTGCAATGAATAATGATATTGAATTGAATGATAATGTTGGTATGGATGAAGAAATTGATATGAATCCAATTGTTGAACCCTTACCTGAGAATCCAAATGTTAACCCCAAAATTTGTATGAAAACACTGAATGAAGAAAGTAACCTTGTAAACGAATCTTCACCTCTAAGAACACCTCCTTCCATTTTGTGAAGAAAACCAATTCACTTAATTGAAATTGATGAAAACATTATAAAACCAATGCCTAACAAAATGTCTGAAAGAAATGCGAGAAGAAAAGCTAGTGGAATTTGGGATAATTACTTTGAGAATTTAAATGACACACAAATATGTCAATTATTTGTTTCATTGATGAAATTAATTAAGATGAGACCTATAATGAAGACCCTGGGGTTAAGAACATCTAATGTTGTTGATCAAAATGCGTCAATTGTTGAAAATATACATAAAGCATACCAAACTGTAGGTGGCAAAAGACGCACCAAAGATAGTAATGCTACATGGTGTGCACTTACTAATTGTATAGTAAGTGATAAAATAGTTAATAAATGCTTGATTAGAAAAATAAGCAGTGCTTTGAAGCTAAACAGAAAAACACTAATGAAAGCAATAGAGAGACGTAAACGTCTTGAGTTAGTCAATAACACTGACTATTGGGATTTCTCTAGCAGACTTCCATGAAAAGACAAGAATACATCTGATATTCTAAAAGAATTAATTGTAAAATTTTGGAATGAGAACACAAGGGTGTCACCGAATAGAAGAGATACAGTAAAAAGAAGAATAGGTTCTCGTAATCATGAATCGTGTGCAAAACATTTCTTAGATATGACTCAAACAGAATTGTTCTCTAAGTTTAAGAATGAAAATCCACAAATTAACATTAGCCAAAGATTCTTTGAAATGAACAAACCCTTTTATGTGAAAATCAATCACTCACGTACCACTTGTTGTTGCAGGCATCATGTTGAATTTTCAATGCATTATGATGTTTTTTGTCAAATACGTCATGTTTTGCATACTGACATCATGTTGCAGGAGTGTGGATTAAATGTCCCACAAAAATCTTCAAGGGAATTTATTCCGACAATATTTTGTGAAAAATCAACAAGACAATTTTTTTATAACAAAGCATGTTTGGATGGAATGTGCAATGTATGTGGTGGCTTGCCAAATCTGAAAAGTTGTATCCATGAGGAGAGTACATATTCAATAGGAAAAGAATTGGTTGATTTCACCAAATATAAATCGGTGGCATATCAATTAAAATATGGAAAAGAATCTAAGAGGTGTGAGCTTGTTAGAAAACAATTACCTGTATCAGAATATATGGTCAAATTCAGAGAGGAAATTTTTTATGAGTATGCAAGGCACACACATAGAGCTCGATGGTTGGATGAACAATTCAAGTTAAGAAAGGACACATTCCCACTTGGTACTATTGTTTCAGTAGTTGACTTCATAGATAATTACACATTGCAGCCACAAATGGAGGTTCAGTCTCAATATTATAACTCAGTGCAAGTTTCTATTTTTGTGCATATAACATTCATGCACTCTCCTGAAAGCACTGAGAAAGATCAAAAAATATTAAGAGAGTATCATTTCTACATCAGTGATGATCGGACACATTCTACAGAATATGTACAAGGGTGTTTCCAGGTGTTTTATGTGAACTTGAATGAGAGGAACATTAGTTTCAATCAACATTACATTTGGTTGGACAACTACACATCACAATTCAAGAATGCACGGATGTTTTATTGGCTAAGCAGGATGCACAAAGAAACAAATGTACAACATATCTGGAGTTTTACTGAGGCAGGGCATGGAAAAGGAGAGCATGATGGTGTAGGAGCATGTGTGAAAAGAGCACTTGCAAGAGAAGAGTTAAAGTTCAAGGATGGTGCTAAATTTACAGATGCAAAAAACATTGTTGATTGGTGTGTCAAGAATATGGGCCATGAATCTCAAGAGAGATCAACGGTTTGTAGATATTTTTGGTTGATAGAGGAACAACATCTGGAAAACTTTGAAGATTGTATGACAGTTGCAGGATCAAGTGATATGCACTCATTCCGTAGTTCAGATGCAAATGCTTGGACTATTTATACTAGGTGCATGACATGTTTTTGTATATCATGCATTGATTTTGCATGGAATGAATGTGAGTCACAGCAGTGGGTGGATGAATGGACTTGTAGACCTCTAATTCCACTCGACACACATCAAGTTCCATGAGCATTACAACTTGCAGGGTCTTCAGATCAAATGACAACATCACCTGACTTTGACCAAGTCTCTGATTTAGTGCAACAAGGTACATACATATATGTACATGCCATGTTTTAGATTTATAAATTATTAAATGGTCAACTCTTAATGTATTTTTAAATTGACTGAACAGTTTTACTTTGTGATACATAGGGCACATTTTTGCAGTTATTGTGATGGAATTTAACGAAGAGGGAACATACTACTTCTTGTCTCATTGTGTAGAGGGGAAAAAAATTGACTTCCACAGTCATTGATGGTGAAGACCTTGAGTATCCCACTGGGTCAGTGGTAGTCACTGGAACTTGGCTTCGACGATATCCTATCAAAAAATCAAACATTTGGTTGTTTGAAGACTATGAAGTACATCGGAAGATACTTCACTATTCACATTTGGTCCTTGCAACAAATATTAAATTGATCAAATATCGAGGTCGGCCATCAAACAAGAATCTGTGGAAGGTTTGTGAATCAGATCATGAAGCAATTCTTGCTACTGTCAAGAATAGAGTTGATCCTTGTGGTTCATTGGATTGAATTTGCAAAGGTATGTTCTTCATGAATTTAATTTGAATATTTACTTAAATGATTTTGTTTAAATTTTGTATGATTTAAAATTCTATTTAATTGCTTACTAACATGTTTATGTAGGTTAGTGGTGCCAAAAAAGCTTCCACCTTCACATGGTTGGCACTGTCAGTAGAGAATTTATTATTCTCGAAGCCAAGTGAAGCTAAGAGAAATTAAATATTAGAAAGGACAAACAAACAAAAATTCTCATTTCACCACCTATATTGTAAAAATATCTTATTAAAATTCTCATTTCACCACTTATATTGTATGAACCACCTATATTATTCAGGTGATTGACAATGGACAACCTTATACTGACTCAGTCTGACTATGGAGATGGATAAAAGATGGAGAAAATGAGAGGATTTCGTAGAGGGCCCCAAATGGAGGTCTTGGATCTAACGAGACGTCTCTAGGTGCCACGGAGTCTGAGAAATCACCCATTGAAGATATGGCATGTTTGGGCCTCAGGGCTCTTAAGGGACTACGCCCAGACGAGGTAGCCCGAAAGCACGGGGAGTGTAGGGAACCAAAATGAATCCTCCACTAGTATTCACTAGGCCATCCCGAATGTTGGTGTAGTTGGTTTGGTCCCACGAGCTTCTCATTTGCAAAATTTAGAAATCAGCCTTACACTAACTCAAACTGCAGTATTTTGTGCATCTTTTGCAAACAATAGGACAACAACCAAATGGAGATGGAGAAAAACTGGAGAGGATTTTGTAGACAACATGGAGAGTTTAGGACTAATGAGACTATTTCTAGGTTCCATGGAGTTTGAGAAATCACCGTCGAAGATATAACATGTTTTGGCAGGGCTCTTAAGGGACTATGCCCAGATCGAAGGTAGCCTGAAATCAATGATAGCATAGGGAATTAAAACAAATACTCCAGGGTTCACCTAGCCACCCTGACATGTTGGTGTAGTTGGTTCAATCCCACGAGCTTCCGTTTACAAACTATAGTGCTGGCTGACTCAATTAGTATTTCATGCCTTTGCAAACAATAGGACAGTGAGCCAATGGAGATGGATAGAAATGAGAGAGTATTTCATAGAGGGCCCCTGATGTGGAGGTATTGGATGATAAGACATGTCTCTAGGTGCCATGGAGTCTAAGAAATCACACAGAAATTTCAAAGCGTGTTTTGGCCTCAGGGCTCTTAAGGGACTACACCCGGACGAGGTAGCCCGAAAGCATGGGGAGCGTAGGGAACCAAAAAAAAGCCTCCACTAGCATTCACCTAGCCACCCCGATGTGTTGGCGTAGTTGGTTTGGTCCCACAAGCTACCGTTTGCAAAATGCGTCTGATTAGCCTTACACTGACTCAGAGTACACTATTTCATGGTTTACAAACTAGAGATAACACCAAATGGAGATGGATAAAATTGTGATAGGATTTTGTATAGGGCCTTGATGGAAGGTGGAGGTGTAGATCTGACGAGACATCTCTAGGTGCCATGGAGTCTGAGAAATCACATGTCGAAGATATAGCGTGTTTTGGCCTCAGGGCTCTTAAGGGACTACGCCCAGACGAGGTAGCCCGAAAGCACGGGAGCATAGGGAACCAAAACAAATACTCCACTAGCATTCACTAGGCCACCCCAATGTGTTGGCATAGTTGGTTTGGTCCCACGAGCTTCAAGAATTATTGTTTGCAAACTACAGCGTTTGACAACCTTACACTGACTCAGACTCCATTATTTTGCACATTTGCAAATAATAGGACAATGAGAGAACCAAATGGAGATGGAGAAAACCATGAGAGAGGATTTCATAGAGGGCCCCAACATGGAGGTCTTAGATCTGACGAGACATCTCTAGGTGCCACGGAGTCCGAGAAATCACCCGTCGAAGATATGGCATGTTTGGGCCTCAGGGCTCTTAAGGGACTACGCCCGGACGAGGTAGCCCGAAAGCACGGGGAGCATAGGGAACCAAAAAAAAGCCTCCACTAGCATTCACCTGGCCACCCTGATGTGTTGGCATAGTTGGTTTGGTCCCACGAGCTTCCGTTTGCAAAATATAGCATTTGACAGCCTTACATTGACTCAGACTACACTATTTTACACGTTTGCAAACAATATGAAAACAAGAGAACCGAATGGAGATGGAGAAAACCATGATAGGATTTTGTAGAGGGCCCCAACATGGAGGTTTCAGATCTGATGAGACATCTCTAGGTGTCATGGAGTCCAATAAATCACTCGTCAAAGATATAGCGTGTTTTGGCCTCAGCGCTCTTAAGGGACTACGCCCAAACGAGGTAGCCCGAAAGCACGGGCAGTGTAGGGAACCAAAAAAAAAGCCTCCAATAGTGTTCACCAAGGCACCTAGATGTGTTGGTGTAGTTGGTTTGGTCCCACGAGCTTCTGTTTGCAAAATACAGCATCTGGTAGCCTTACACTGACTTAGACTACACTATTTCGTGCGTTTACAAACAATAAGACAACGAGAGAACCGAATGGAGATGGAGAAAACCATGAGAGGATTTTGTAGAGGGCCCCAACATGGAGGTGTAGAGATCTGATGAGAGACATCTCTAGGTGCCACATCCGAGAAATCCATCAAAGTTATTTGGTTCTCTCGTTGTTTAGGGACTTGCAGACGAGGTTAAATAAGGTCAAATTGAATAAGCCTGTCATACACTATATTTACAAAGAGCTCATGGACCAAATGTTCTGGGCCACATGTCCATCGTTTGGTGAATGCTACATGTTGGAGTAGCCTTCATTTTGGTTCCCACGTGTTTGCAAACAATAGGTAGCCCAAAAGATAGATTTCATAAAGGGTGTGAGGGATCTAAAAACAAATCATAGGTCCACGAGTCTGGAGATTTTCACTCCACAAGGCATCATTGAGTGGATGGGTCCAGAAGTACTATGAAATCCTCTCCAAGGGCATCTAAATTTGGTAGACAAGCTTACCGTTTGCAAAATATGCGAAATCTGCAACCTTAGTTCACTGAGGTAGCTCAAACATTATTTGTGCATTTGCAAACAATAGGCATGGGGAACTATGGATAGGGAACCAAATGAATAGTAGAGGATCTTTTCTTTTGGTTCCCTATGCTCCATGTGCTTTCGGAATTTACCTTGTCTAGGCAGGTATTCTTAAGAGACCCTAGGCCAAAACAGTTATATCTTCGACTTATAGTGATTTCTCTGACTGTGTAAACCTAGAGACATATTCAATATTGGAAGCCTAAAATACATCTATTGGTCCCACGCATTATTCTGCCAAACTAGTTAGAAAGCCTCACTGAATCTATATGCCTTTTGCAAATTTTTACAAAAATAGCAGTTTGAGTCAGTGTAGGGCTCCCAGATGAGATAGTTTGTACATCTGCATGGGACCAAACTAAACTGCCAGACACTGGAGGTGTAATCACTCGTTGAAGATATTTTTTTGGTCTCCTTAAGGGACTATGCTCAGACGAGGTGCTTTATACCAGGATCATAGGGAACAAAAATAGTCCCTTAAGAGCTTTGAGGCCAAAACACGCTATATCTTTGACAGGTGATTTCTCGGACTCGTTTGGCACCTAGAGACGTCTACAATATTTCAATCTAAACCTCCATGAGGAACCCTCTATGAAATCCTCTCACATTTTATCCATATCCATTCGGTTCTCTAGAGTTTTCCTATTGCATTTACAAACATCATGAAATAGTGTAGTCTGAGTCAGTGTAAGGCTGTTAGATGTTGTATTAACAAACGGTAGCTTGTAGGACCGAACCAACTATGCCAACACGTCGGGGTGGCTAGGTGAATGCTAGTGGAAGATTTTTTTTGGTTCCTACTACTCCCCATGCTTTCGGGCTACCTCGTTCTGGGCTGATAGTCCCTTAAGAGCCCTGAGGCCCAAACATGCTAATATCTTTGACAGGTGATTTCTCAAGACTCCGTAGCATGTGAGATGTCTCGTTAGATCTAAACCTCCAATGTTGGGCCCTCTACAAAATCTCTCACTAGTTTTATCCATCTCCATTTGGTTCTCTGGTTGCATCCTATTGTTTTGCATGAAATACTGAGTTTGAGTTAGTGTAGGGCATCCCAGACTGTTGTAGTTTGCAAACGGAAGCTCGTGGGACCAAACCAACTATGACAACACAGGGGTGGCTAGGTGAACGCTAGTGGAGTCTTATCTTTTTGGTTCCCTACGCTCCCCATGCTTTCAGGGCTACCTCGTCTAGGCGTAGTCCCTTAAGAGCCCTGAATGACTAGATTGGCTTAAGAATGAATTTGATAGGGGTATGTCTAAGAACACACGGGAGTTATCAATCGCCTAGTAAATCTTTCTTGTTTAGTTCTGGATGGGAGTCAGCTGGCCTACGGCTTAGTGACCTTCCATTCATTGATAATTTATGCTATGATAAACCCATGGATGCTTTCAAAGTCACCTTCAAAAGGATAGGGGTAGTCATCAAGCCTAGTGAAGGGTGTGATGTGATTTCCAAATAACTTGAAATGCCTACAGATTTAAAGGTAATAACATGAATTGGACAGGATTAGACAATCAAGAATCATTGAGTGTCTGAATCAGAATGTCATTGCATCTGGAGACATTCTCAAGCATTGGAGTAATGTATATGGAGAGACATTCTCAAAATATCAACAGATGAAAGGCATCAAATTGTGACATGACTCTCAGGTGTTTTAACAGGGGAGAAGACTAAGAAGCATAGAAGAATGTAGTAAGTGCATGATAAGATAGGAACCAGTACAAAGAGACCATGAGCAAGAAGAAGCACAAGTAAGGTAAATACACATATACACATTGATAAATTGAATGAATAATTACTCAGATTAGGTAACTCTTTATATACATACATTATATAAATATTGATTTCCAAAGTTTGATGCATATTATACATTGAAAATGCTAGTACATGTACATCACCAATAAATGAAAAAATAATCCATAATGTCTTAAATATTGTCAAGTGCACATCATATTAGTTTCATGCGAAAATAATCTTCAGAAATGTAAGGTCTCATACAAAATTATCAAGTTCCAAATAGTATTTTAATGTGCATAATAAATACAAAAATGTCCAAATAGGTCATATACCATCAAGTTCAAATGCCATATACGCGTACATACAATGCCATGCACATAGGCATACAAAAACAATGTCATGTAAGACATATATATTTCCTACTCATCAAAATCTATCCCTCTCTTGGCCTTGCTCGAAGAAGGCCCTCCCTTAGATGAAGATGGAGATCTATGAGATGACTTTGGATCATCTGAGCCCATGCTTCGAGTCCTCTTCCACTGAATACTCACCTGTAGATGAGCCTGTAAATGCAAACAATGTTTTTTTTGTCAAAACTTAATTTATATATGTTTTCAACATGTATTTAAGACCATGCTAGAATGAAAGTATTTACATAAATACAAAAACTTACCGCAAGTTGTCGATCACGCCAAATTTACATCTCACGCTCAGATGAGTCATCTGGAGCTCCTATAGTACGAACGGGGGTACGAAGATGATGAGATGGAGGAGTCTGTGCCCTCGAAGTCAAAATGGAGGGGGTTGAAGTTCCCTACATACACATAAGATCAGAAAATCTAACATCAGAATTAGCGAAAAATAGAACTAAGTACATGTATGTACATAATGACAATATTTTAACTAATTTTATCAATATAGAACTATTGTTTTTACCCGCCACGCCTGTGAATCAAATGAACAGGGCTGCTACCTATTGTAGGTAACTCCTGCATATACACAATGAAGGACATTATTAACATAATTTAATAATTCTACAATGAAAGACATTACTAACATGTAATTTAACATAATATGAATTACATGAGAAATTTAACAAAATTTACATGTTGTTTGAATACCTCAGTGAGTTGTTGTGCAGATGAAATTGCAGTGGCAACACCTTTATCTACTTGTCGCAGAGATGGTGGGGTGTCTAGTGAAGTCAACATCTTTATCAAACATGTATATCACATGAGTTAGATGGACATACAAGAACATACATATATTTGACTTCAAAACTAATACATATATATACACACACACACACACACACACACACATGTATGTGAAAATTTTACATAATTAACATTCTAAATTACCTCTGTGAATGTATGTGTATGCATGGTGCTCGCCGCCTATGGTCGGGATGAAGATGCACCTCCCGCATGCTGTAATATCAATGCATATACATGTACAAATACAATTATTTCAAAAATTTAACATATATAAGTAAATCAAGTACTCCAAAATTTTTGTAACACACATAACAAAACATAACAAATTTACCTACGAAGGTGATGCCGATGAATGTAATCCAAATGTCTCACTCAAAAGGACATCTGACATAGTGACATTATCGTGTGCACCCCTAGCACCAGGTGCACCAAAATCAGTACGCATGAAAGTATCATCCTCCTCGGGCCCCAAACATATGCTACCACATGACGAGAAAAGATGTGGCCTCATGCTAGTACTCCCTGAGGGAATACTCTGTGTACCTCCGTGAGCATCTGGCTCAGAAATCTCCCTCGTATGTCAAACAAGGGTCACAGATAGCCCCTGAAGCACATGGAGTGTATCAATCTCTATTGTCTCCTTCACTGCTTGAGGGACAATCTCAGGGTGAGGGGGATTTCGTGCGGGGAATCTACCCTACTAAATAGGTGCACGTTGTGCACCTGGTCGATCCTGTGTAGATCCTTTTCCTCGGCCCTGGAAATCTTGGAAATCAAAATAATTTGGGATCTCGTTGAGGATAAACTCGCAATAGAGTTTCCTCAGAAAGTATAGTGGCACCTCGTTGTTATTACAAGGTGGAAAATCAAACACCATCCACCATCGGTCCCAAAAATTATTTTTAATCAAATTATTATTGCACCAATGGATGGGAAACCATTTACATGACAACGGAATAGGAAAATTAGTGTGGGGGTCCATGAATAAGGTGCATATGAGGTCTTTTGAAATTTATTTTTTCTTTACATCCACATATGACAATTTTTTGGAATAATAAACCCTACAACCCTCTCTATAAGTTGTCCAATGATCAATTTTCCCCATTTCCGTGTCAACTTGAACAAGTAATGCCTCCAATGTGTTTGCAAGAGAGGTGCAGTGGGGGTTTGTAGATTGTGAATCCCTCATTGTTTTGATTAAATCCTCAATTTCAATTTTGTTTTCAACTATGTGGGCTGCTAAATCTTCTTGACTACCCAGGGGATGTTGAGCAATTGTGGGAGTGTCGGGAGGGATGACAGGAATAACAAGGTTTGGTTGTGGTTGATTCCCTCGACCTCTAATTGTAACAATAAAAAATATGTATTCAATTCAAATTTTAATCTATAATTATCATATTTCAATGCAATTTTGAGAAAATAATTGTGCTTACCTCTTCTCCATGGCACCATCATCGATTCAGATCTTCCCGGTGATCCAGAAATGATCCTTTGAGCTTGAGATCCAGCTGAATGAAAAAATGTGAGGGCACAGTTAAGCTCTGAAACTCACGTTTGAGGGGGATAAAATGATAGAGGCAGACACCATCGACGTCGACCACCCCTTAACCAGTACCGGTCACTATTGTGCAGAAATCCGCTACACCCAAACCCCCTTTTTCCTAAAACACTCACTTCTTCTCACCCATTCCTACCTAGCTCTACCCTCATCTCCTCCCCACTCCTTGTACACCTAAGCACACACCTCTACCCATTCCTATTCTATTCTCACCCAATTTTCCTACCCAAATTCAAATCCCCTTTTCCCCCTAAAAACCCCGTATTACCTCTCTAACCTATATACCCAATCTACCTCTGAAACCAATGCGAGAGATCAAATCTTACCTCATCGCGCTACTTTCTTCATGGTGGTATGTCTGGTTGTTACACTAGTGGTCCACCCAATCCCTCTCCTACCTCATCCATGTCCACTCACCAAATCCAATCCTCTTACTCTCCACCCAATCACAATTGATCTACCTATGCTCGTGAACCCATCTACCTGGCTCCTCCAACCAACTGGATCCCTCCACCTTAGCAGGATATCATCCCTTATCTTTTTCTCCTGACAAAGCACAACTCGTTCAGTGCTCTATCATTTTCAAAAAATCCAAAATGTACAAATGAATCCATATTATATGGATTTTTCTTTTTATATACCCATGTCGACCTAACTGATGTCAATTATACCAAAACTGACATCGGTCCTAAAACCTAGCTCACCGTGGTTGGTTAAATTGAGACCGACATCAGTCATCTGCCCCCAATAAACAGTGATTGGCTTACCTAGACCGTTACCAGTTATGTATGACCGACATTGGTTACCTGTCATATTCTTTCCCATACCCTTTCCCCATTGCTGACCCCACTTAACCAACCTAGCCATCGTTTGACCTTACTCACCCTTATTGCAAGTAACCTCCATACCTACCTTACCTATACTTTTCCTTAATTACATTTTGGGACTTGTTATTTTACCATACCTTGGCCCTACCCATGTTGTGACCTATCTACTTGGACTCGAAACATTTTTAGTGACCTATAAAACTCATGTACTGGCTATGCTTTACGACACTGTTACCCGTGTTATTTAACCTAATGACCTTACCTTGCCTCTTGCTACGACCATTTATCCTGACCCAACCTTTGGTGTACCAGAATATACCCTAACATTCCTACACTTGACCTACGAAGTGCTTCTAAACCATATCCTATACCTTGGATACTAGAATCACCTCAAACTTGTTTGGATAAACCTATCGACCTTAGCAAATGTAGAGTTTACATGCTCTTCAACCTATTATCGTGCTATAATTTATACGTGTGCGCGTGTTTGACTATCACTACCTTTGACCTTGGCCCATTACCTGGATTACCTAATTGGACCTTTACCCCCTTACCCCCATTGTCCACATTCCTCTTCATCACATTCACCTTTTATTAAACCACTCACCGATTTTGTCTTTTGCCACATCAGTTCCTAGTTTTAAGGGGATCACCTTCACCTACACATGGGGCAACCACATCCTATTTTTGTCAGCATCGCTTAACAATGCAAGCTATGCAACAAAAAGGGAAAAATGTAGACACCAAAATTGGGTCACACTCTCCCTGATTCCTCATTAAATAATCAACTTGAACAGACTCACCTAACCATGGCCCCTTGCACTACACACTAATATTAATTTAATTAAATTAATCCATGTCCTCACAATATTTATTATTTAATTATCATAATTAGGATATACTTTCCACCTCACCTAGACACCTCACCTAGCCACCTCACCCTGATTCTATTCTTAGCATATGTCCATAGCTAACTAAGACCTAACTAAACCCTAAAAAGTCAAAGCCTACATCCCCTCTAACCACATTCCTGCATAAGAAAAAATAACCCTCGCTCTTTCCCGGATGAATAGAGATATCTAGCAAAAATCATTGCCATGATCTCCTATTTTTAGTAAACTTAGGGAGTCCCACCCTAATCGACACCGGTCACCCCTGAACCGATTCCGATCAACCCGGAACCATCGCCGGTTACCTTTTATTCACTTTGGTAACCTTTTTTTGAGGTTGGCACATTCTGAGAGAAAAAAAAAAATGGAGACCAGAGCTGTATGCAAGTGAAAGAAGCATCCTTTTGCACATCCAGACATCCAGAGCCATCACCAGGATCAATCAGAGAGTCGTTGCATTCACGGGAACACTATTGGAAAGAACCACTATAGTACCATACACGTATTCTCCAATCAACCACCTTCACCACTCAGCCATCAGATATTTAACACAGTAAGCATGGCCCTAACTAGTATGGTTTATTTAAGTTAGTAATATTTATTACTCTTCTTATTAATCTATTCTTTTTGCATGCTTATTGCTTCATCACCCACTTTCCTGTAAACCTAAATATCCCTTCACCCATATCACCAAATCACCTATTCTCACCTGCTGTATATTTCTAAGCATATATAAGATCTCTATAGACCTCTCCATTCACTCACCCAAAATTTATTTGACCTTAGATCACCCCTTCCATTTAACCTATTTGGAGTTTCTTTTACCCCGACCATACCGACGCCGATTATCCACAACTGTCATCGGTTCTACCTAAACTGGCATCAATCACATTTAGACGATGTCAGTCTCTATTTTTTACACCTTGACCAAGAACAAACCCATCAATCACCTTACCAGTTGACCTAAATAGCCCAGAATATAACCTTGACCAGTCCTAGTACCTTGACAGATACCTCACCTCTCAGATCCAACTATAGCCTAGCCTGTTGTGATTGGATTTGCTTATTGTATTTGGATGAGATATATAAATCATATCAACTACAATAGGACCTTGTTTATTTATCACATTAACTTGTTTAAACAATTGATTAACAACCATCTAGGAAGTATCACACTTCCTGGAACTAGCATACACTAGGCAGTCCACTATCATATATCATTTAACTATCTTTTGTGGTCTTGTTTTCTATTAAAGGTAGTTCCTCCTAGCCAAAGGGAAACTCTCACATTAATCCGTGGATAAAGAATTCAGAACGCACACAACAACCATTAAGTTACCAACATTTAAGAAGTATTCCTCCTTGGCCCTTACCCCTATTTGTTTTTCTTCATTTCGAAAAGGTAAAGAAAATGGTGAAACACCTGGCGGTCACCTGAAGAGTGAACTTAGTACCGAGTGCTTCACTAAATCTCATAATTCATGTAGTTCTATGTGTAAGTGTGTGTGTAATAATACCCTAGTATGTCCTTATGCAAGTAGCATAGTGATAGTAGGATAGGTATAGAATTTAGAAAATTTATAGAATGTGTGTGATCGAATAGAATAAACTTCCCCTCCTATGTTGTGTATACATAAGTGATGCAACCATTTTCCCTTGAGTAAGTGTGCTAGATGGATGCCTTTGATGATCATATTCCTTTGGATGCAAGCTTAGGTGATAGTATGTAATGCTTAGTGGTTGGTCCCTTATATATATATATATATATATTTGAGAAGTAAAAGAGACCCAAAAGAGTGAGAAAAGGGGGAAAAGTATTAGGAACACATAGGAGAGATAGGAGCACTTGGGTGTTAGTGTCTGAGATCATAAAATATAAATCAGTCAAATACTGTCATGGCTGTAGGGTGTGTAAGGTCAATTAAACCATAAAACACAAATAGAAAGACCCAAAAGATGTTGTCATTCACTAGTTTTATTTCTTAGGAATCATGTATAAACTAGTATGCTCTAAGACCTAGAAATGTACCCAAGTGCATATATTCTGTGTCTACACTTGTGTTGATAGGTGTTGTAGATGTAGGTATAGATAGGACTATATTTTGAATAAATAATGTGGGTTGTTGTGATGAAACATGTGGAGACATAATAAAAGGATTTGTAGAGAGAGTGACACCCATTTAGGAGGAGTGATAGAGGTTGCATGAATATGTGTGGATGGGGCGGTAGTAGTGTGAGTGTGTATAAATTTTGGGATATATAAGGAAGAAGATGACGTAAATACTTGTTGGCTAGCCATGTTCTGTGATGATATGGAATTAAGTTCGAAACTAGAAACAAGAGTGGATAAAGTGGGTGCTGACATCCCTGTATCACTAGTAGAGGGGTAAGGAGATATTTTATCAATAATAGGTTGATATTCAGGGTCATATAGTTTGGAATAGTTGAAAGTGTCAACGACAGAAGATGGAATATATTTTGGATAGGGGGATAATTGTTACACATAACTTTTATAGTAAGGTAACTATAAAGGGAAATAATATAAGAGTCTAAGGGTTATGCAAAGACCGAGTCACCATTGTAGAAGAATTGTAGAGTGTCAAGACAATAGATTATAATGTCCCAAATTTAATACTGGGAGAATATAGAGGTTCTTAAGCTATTTCTAAGGGTGTTTTTAATGGATCTATCACACTTGGGATGTTTTGAATACGAGATTGGGTTAATTCTAGGGATTGTTGAAGTGGTTCTTCAATTTTTATGATGTTTTGAAGGTGAGACTATTGTATAGTCAGAATCATGAACTAAAAAAACAAGAAATAAATAAAAGATAGATTGTTGTTGAGAGAAATAAAAACCACAATCACAAGAACATTTTAGATTATCATGATTACATTAAGAAAAGTGTAAAATGAAAAATGGCTGAAAAGGGAATTAGGAAAAGGCTAGCCAAGGTTTGTTTCAAGTGAGTTAAGGATAGATTCCTTGATAGACCTGATGGTACGTGAGGCCCATGTTTGTGTTAGTGTTGATATAAGGCATGGTATTAGGGCCCACCCCCTCACTTCAAATTCCCATAGTGATAAGGGTGTTGGGTTCTTAGCTGATATACCCCTGAACAATTATTTAGAATTAGCCATAACATTGATTTGGCTTCCCCTTTAGTGATCAAATCAAAGTAGGTAGGCCTAGAAGGGATTATTTAGATGCAAGTTTGATTTTGTTTAATATGAGGTTTGGCTGTGTGTGAGGGTATTTTCATCAATGAAATCATTTAAACCCTAATTAAACTATGTGATCAATCAAAATGAAGGTTCATTTTAAAACCTAAAAAGAAAGATTGATTTTTATAAGGGAAGATCATCTAAAAATGTGATGTTGGAAGGAAATGAAAGAAAGGAAACATACCTATGTTCTCTATTCCTTTTTTATTTTTCTTAATTTTTTATATTTTTGAAGAAGCGATAACAACATACTATTAGTGAAAAAGTTGGATAATTTGACAAGAAGGAAAATAATAAGATATCAAATCTAATAGAAAAGGGACCAATGATCCCACAGGGCATGCTAGAATGTTTATGGTGAATTTTGGTTTGTTAATTATATGAAAAATAGTAAAAACTCAGAAGATGACAGGGTTTAGAGATACATGTTTCGACAATTTAATGTTATGATGTGTGAATGTAAAATTGACGTGGGACTCCTACTTCTAACGAATGAGAGATACCTACACAAAAAGATGATTAGACAAGATGGATATTAGATAAGGATCTGACGAATTTCTCAGAAAATTTTGATCCCAAGAACCAAATGGATTCCTTGAAGTTTGTAAACTCATTTTACAATCATGTGATAATGATATGAAAACAATTTACATTGACAAGATGACTAAAAATCCAAGGGGATAGAGAGTTCCTACTTTGAATGATAGGTATCCCAAGTTTAATGCCTCTACCCATGTTTATATATGTACTTGCTTCTTGAATTAGGTTTGCAAACGTTGATAAGTGATTCTTATTTTGATTTGTTCTTCTCTTTTGAACTATTTGATCATGTGTGCTAGAAAGATATCAGTTACCTATTAAATCTGATGTTAATCATGCTTTTGGAAATATTGTGCTTGTGTTGAATTATTATCAAGTACCCATTTCAAGTACCCAGTTGACTAGTTTCTAAAGTGTACTAAGTGATCTCAGCTAGTAGGAAGTAAATTCAGTCAATTAGAACAATACAAGTAAGCAATCTACATTTTGAGATGAATTTCTGATTCCTTAAACTATTATATCTATATTAGAAGGAGGACAATACCTCGGATACATTTGAGTGATCGAAGACATTATCCTTGATCAATTTACTATTTCAATCATGTTGAATAAGTCTAAATGGTCTCTTAATGTGTTAATGACTATACTGTATCATATTCTGACCTATTTAATTCTAAGCTTGCATTGAGTGTTTCTGTAGCATAGCTTATATTCAACAGTCTTATTGTAGTGTGCTCTGATTGGGAATGTCAATTTGATCACATTAGGTTAGGATCAATATCATGAAAGACTAAACTAGCGTATCCTAAGTTAATGTTTATACACTAAAATGACATAACTGTTATTCGTATTGTAATTTATTAAACTAATTAATAGTCAACCTAAAATAAGATTGCCACTTTACATGAAATGAGTAAAATTAAACCTATATCTAAGAAAATAGACATAAAGGACCTAAAACCTAACCTACGGACAAACGTGGTCGAAAAATTTGTGGAAAGGTTGAGGTAAGATCAAGGATAGTTATAACACCAACCCATGTAGTACTTTGAATTAAGTTACAATGTGAAGGTAATGGCATGCATGACCACCTTTGGCATCAGACCAAGTGTAACTTGGCATTCACGATAATCCAAGGTAACTAAAAGGAAGCTTGGTAGAGTGTTTTGTTAACTGTTAGTTGTGAAGCTAATGTTTGAAAATGGTGGTTGGTGGATTTGGTGGGTTAAATTGGTCAATCTGCCATAGCATTTAATGATCTTGAGAGAATTTGGGAAAACTGCCTTGGAAATGCCATGATGGTTTTGGGGAAAAGAGATATAGAGTTGGTTTTCATTTTCATTTGGTATTTCGAGCACTTGTGGCTTTGCATGTTGATCTTTTGGATATTCAATTTTTTAGTTCATTTTTCTAGCTTCATTAATGAACTCTCCATTTCATGGAAGATTTAATGGAAGAGAAATTTATGGTTTGGGACTATTAAAATAATGAGGAAAAGGAAGACTGGGATTTCTGTGGAATTTCCGTTTGAAGTTTTTGAAGTAATCTTGCAAGAAAACTTGGATAGAAATTTTTGGGAGCTTGGAGGAAATTTACAGGAGCTCTACCAAGCCATGATAGGCTCTAACTCCTTTTAAATAGCTTCTGCTCTATTTAATTTTTTCATGAAAATAACTCTACTCTTCAAGTGGAATTACATTCTTTGGTTCTGGGTTTTGTGTTTCTATGTTATTTCAATGTTACTTTGCTTATTAATGGTGTTTGAAATATTATATGTAACTAGTTAATCGATTCAATTCGAAATAAATGACTTCTGGTAAGTATGCATGACTGTGAATTTGATTGCTTGTGCATAGAACCAGTGAGTTTTTTTGTTTGCTAGGTTGAGTATTGTTTCTAAATTTAATTGTTCTTACTACTTGGAAATGTATTTATAGAACTTGTTTACAGAATCGATACCAACAAAGAAATAAATCCTGGGTGTTTTTCTGGATCACCGTAACTTATGTTAACAAACCCATAGTTTGGCTAGGTTAGTAAATATATTAATGGACTTTATATTTTGTTATTATTACTTATTCTAGTCAATTATACTATATGGGTTCTGTTCATTTTTCTTGGATTTCCTTATGGGTGTATCTGACTTTGCAAACGGTGTTGAATCAGTCTCTATCAACCATATAATGTGTCTTGTTTTGACTTTTAACCTAGACTCAAATATTGAGTCAATACCCTTATTGGGTATTCACGGTTGAAGATACCCCTGAATGGAATTTTGATAGGATATTGCAATTATAATTGAATTGCTTTGATTTGAGTCCATCATGGACACTCGTGAATCTTTTAAGGGTTTGTTGATTTGTTGATTTAGACATATATTGGATATCTTTGTGGTTTTTAGTTCAAATCAAAGTCTGTTACTTTGATTTTGTATGAACACCTTTTGATTAAACTCAGTTAACCATAGTTGTGAATTTTGATTCTTAGGTTAATGTGACTCATCTCGTTGGATACGAATGATGTATGATGTTGCAAGGACTTGTATTATTCTAAACCATTGTGGAGACCTTCAACGTTTCATGAAGTATGCAGTCGTATTAAACTGGATGTGGTATGATATAAATTATCAGATCCTGATTCCAGTTTCGTGTAATATTGACTCTACATCCAGTAGGTTACTTCATTTCAAACTCATAAGGATCAATGGTTGTTATTTGGTTTATACTTTAGGGTAATAGAAAATTGTAGATGGAATTTAATGCAGGTTTGAGTGAATGTTAAGAATGGTTTGGTATCTTGAAATTTGAGTTCAACTCGACTCTCACTAGAATGCATTAATTATTTGGTAAATTTGTTGCTCTTAAGGACTATGAAGTATGATGTACGTCTTCCAGGTAAATCTATTTACTGTTTAATGAAATAATAGTTGGTTCAGGTTGGTTTCCCCTACTGATTTGATATGATTTCTTTAAGTTATAAACTCTTCTTGGATTGTAATAAGTTATGCAATGGTTTGTTAATAAGCTATCAAATGAACTTTATTCATGTCAAACTATAAATGTATGTATTCATATTGAGATAAATGTTATCAATTCCATAAGACTTCAGTTCACAGATATTAATCTTATGCATGAATTTTTTGAACCATACCTAACTTAGTTGTTTCTATAACTTATGTATGGAACTTAGTAATACAATGTAAGTGAAGTGAATTAACTTGATACTGTTTTACTTGATTCTTTAATGTTGACTCGTTATGCTTTATTAATGTTCTAATGAAAGCTAACAAATGTTCCTTGAGGGAAGTTGTATAAACTGGTTTAACAAGATGATCTAAGATTTCTAGTCATATAAGTATGGGATTATATGACCGCAAATCTTAGTAAATCTTATACTTTTTATACCAATAAGTCCATTAATTGATTGTTTTTTATTTGACTATAAATGTAAATCACTTAGATTAAGTTATTAAAACTTTATGATCAAGGTAAATGACTTACGTATTCATATGAAGAATGGGATTATATGAATAAAATCATATTACTCTTGAACCTTCTGTTTTATGATGTTAATTTGGATCAAATATACTTGGCTCTTGTCACCTTGAGTTACTGTAAATGGCTTTAAACTTATAGAATGTTTTGTAATGAAACTTACTTATCTTTAAACTTCTTACCTTCTTTTGATGGTTTCATTTATTATGTTGTTCTTATGACATGCTTAAAAGAGTTGTTTATTCTTTTGAACCTTAGAATAATTTCATTAAAAAATAATTGTTCCTTTTATGAAATTATTTAAGTTAGAGCATGTTGTTATAGATGATTTAGTACTTATCATGCTCAGTTCATATGAACTGACACATGCTAACAATCTTGTAGATGGATTTCATGAAAAATGAAAGAAGAAAGAATTATAAGAAGTTACATTTATTTTATTGATTAAAGTCAATTGATTTGATTAAATGATTACTGTATAAATTTCCTGTGGTAGTTATATTTGGAAAACATTAAAGGCCTTGAGCCATATTATTTTAATCATTTTGAAACATGTGGATTTTTAGAGACTAAAGTTTGTTGATGGTATTTTAGTAGAAAACAATAAAGATGGATTCTTGATTATATTGATCTTGTAAATGACTGAATGTTGTAAATTTGGAAGTTAGTGTGATACTTTCATTATAAATGATTGATATTACCTTCATAGTGTTTATAAGTAAACATAAACAGGACTTAATGAATGCTTCATAACTTGTGTTGTTGATTAAGTGCAGGACTATACATAAATGTTTGTTAGACTAATAAGCTAAAGGATGAACTGATATGAAATTATAAAGATGATATGGTAAACCTTATCTAGAAGTTGTTGAAATGTAGTATTATGTTCATATGGAAATGATATTGTGTTCTTTATAAGGGTTATACTATAATGTATCATTGTGAACTTATAGATAAGATATTATGTCCTTTAATGGAAAGAAAGGGAACACACTTATAAATTTGGAATGGTCTTAATGATTGAATCCTAAACCTATGTTGTTTTCTATAAACAATAAAGTTTGACAGGTTAAGGTACATGATAAAAATGTGTTCAAATGTTTATGTATTGAGTGGTGAAAATGTTATGTTAAGTTTAGGTGACTTAATAAAAGTCACACAAACCTAATATATAAGTTATATAAACCTGGTTTATACTTACTAGCATGAAATAATAAGATAATTCTTAAATGATGTCCTATACTTGTTATAATCAGATTGATCAGTGACAATTAATGTACCAATGGAAAATTAATAATTAACTGATTAAAATTAATACATATTTTATTTGCATACCTTCACTTCATACGAAGGAAGAATGTTACGATCCTTTCTTAAAGGATAAAATCATATCAAACACTAGTTGATTCTTAGGTACAACACCTAATGGAAAATATGAATAAGGGAAGGGTTTAACAAGCTATGAATTAAGTAATTAATGAACTTGTTAAGATATGAAGTTTCACTTACATGGAACTCGATGGGTTTTCACAGCATAGTCACTACTACACAGTACCCACTTAATGACATAAGTCATTATGTGGATATTGTGGAACAACCACTATGGCGCAATTATTCCACCTAGCTCCCTTAAGTGCGATACTGTCGTAAAATGTTGATTTAGGTCATTGTTATACACTAAATAGAGACAGCAACATGAAGACCTATGTGCCATGATCAGGTCTTCTTATGATGAAAGCATAATTAAGGTCGTGGAACCGAAGGTGACATAAGTTGATTTGAGTTGCACTTGATTACCCTTAGTCATCTTTAAGAATGATCATTGGTACTATGTCCATATGCAGAATATTGTTCCTATTTAGTGTCTATATCATGGACATGGATGTTGTTGACAAAAGTCAAGGAAGTCTAATCTAGATAAAAGTTTTGAGTGGGATGAAATACACATTCCTTTCAACAAATATGTCGTCTAGGAATAAAGGCATGACATACATGTCTTACAAATTTGGCCAAAGTATCACAAACTTCTTGTTGCATTGTCTTGTTTCACCTAGACTAAAGAAGTGTGATATCAAATGGGTATCATTAAAAAATACTTAGATAGACTCTTTAGGTATTGACACTTGATTGATCCTTAATGGAATAAGGTATCCAAATGAAAACTTAGTATATAGAAGAATATGATGAAACATGAGAGATTGAGTTTAACACCGAGTCATGAAATGAGAGATCTGGTTTAATACCAAATCATTACAGCTGCATATGGTTTATTTTTATGTGATGGATTATCAAAGGAATGTTTGTTCTAAATTATGTGAATTTAGAATCAGTGGACATTATGTTATAAAAAAAAAAATTTCCCTGTTTGCTGAAGTATTAAATGAGGATGTTACATTTTGGTATCAGAGTTGAAGGTTGCAGCTCTTGGACCTATTTTAGTCCATCTATGATAAAAACTTAATTTCTTGTTAATAAAAAATGGTTAGAAAAAGGGTATGTGCTGTAAATAATTCGCCTCTGGTTGGTGAGGAATCTATAACACAAAAAATGGATGAGATCCTTGTGCCTTTTTAGACACAAGATATCGTCTTGCTGTAATTGAACAAGTAATGGGAAATGAGGAATATGAGGATGATGCTAATGATAACAATCAACCACCTCCAAAAATAATGTAAATCCCAGAAATCCTGGTGGAGATAAAAATAATGATAATGAATAACAATGTTGTCAATGCCAACAATAACATTACAAATGTGAATGCAAATGCACCTAATCAGCCTGAAAATAAGAAGGCAAGGTTGGTAGCTGAACTTACTAATGATATAAAAATAATAATTCCACCAAATTTTGATGGTACCACACTGAGAGATGGGGCTGAAAATTGGCTCAACCGAAATGGATAATTACTTTGCAATAAGGAACTTCTCGTAAGAAACCAAAGTAGTATGGGGAGCTTATCTAGTTTCTCATGAATCATCTTCCTGGTGGTACAAACATAAGGTTGAACTGAACATTGATGAAGCTAACATCACTTGGGATCATTTTAAGAGCTACTTTAGGTAGTGTTGGTTACCACAACTCTATTATTACTAGAAAATGATAGAATTTTAAAATTTAGTTCAAGGAAAACTGACTCTAACTAATTATTGGGAGAATTTTACCAAACTTATCATGTATGTACCACAGTACCAAACTGATGAAAATTTTATAATACATAAGTTTATAATGGGATTGAATCCTTATATAGGCGGAGAGGTGAATGTACACACTCCATCCACTATGGAAGGAGTTGTGGAAAAATAAATAAGGCAAGAACAAAATTGAAGGAAATTTCTACGCATAAAGAAGAGAAATGTAAGAAATTCTAAAGAAAATCTAACTCTCCTTCATCCCTTCAGCACCTAAAAAGGTGACATGGAAAAATTTTGGTAATAAAAACAGGTTTGGGCTGAAAATAGTAACAACAAGAACAACAAATAAACATGTTGCAAATAACAAAAATAATGTTCAGAAGAACAATAATGGACAAAACAATAACTACAAGTCTGATAATAAGTTTGAGCCTAGGAAAGGACCTATTGGGGGATGTTATAATTGTCAAAAAGACCATTATGACAAATCAGTGTCCCTCTAAAGAAAAATGACAACAACCAGCAGCACAAGATACATGCTGCAATAGCTGATAGGTAAGCTGAAAAGCAAGCTACACCTAATAGAAGTTCCTAGGTAAATTGTTTGATATACATGTAACTATACTTTTTGATTCTGGTGTTATAGAATGAATTATTTCTAGTAAATTAGCTTCTAAATTAAAAATAAAAGATGGAACTATGGAAAAATCATGGACTTCCCATTATTTGAACAATGTTTCCCACACAGTTGATAAATGTCTTTTTGGCGCACACCTTAGAATTACCAAGTTTTACTACAGAAGTATACATGTATGTTGCACCTTTAGGGTCATATGATGTCATAATTTGTGTGAATTGGCTTGCTTGAAATCATAAGGAAAAGGTGTTATTTCAAAAAACACATTAAATGTCTTGATGATCTACAAAAAAATAATAAGACATACAAGGAGTAAAAAGAGACATTTTAGTTAGAAAACTATCATCCATGCAACTTAAGAAGGCCAAGAAACAAAGGTTGCATGTTATATGCAGTAAAAATATCTGAAACAATAGAAGAAGGTAGTGATTTTATTTTAAAATATCCATTGTTACAAGAGTACAATGATGTGTTTCTAGAAGAACTACCTGGTCTTCCACTGAAATGAGAGTTTGAATTCACAATTGAAATCAAATCTGAGGAACTGGACCTATTTCCAAGGCACCTTACCACATGACTACAAGTGAGTTAGTTGAACTAAAGGCACAATTATAAGAATTTCTTTTCTAAGGGTTTAATAAGACTGAGTGTCTCACCCTGGGGAACACCAGTGATATTTGTTAAGAAGGACGAAACACTTATACTTTGTATTAATTATAGAATTTTAAACAAAGCAAGTCAATCAAGAATAGATATCCTCTTCCTAGGATTGATGATCTATTTGATTAGATGCAAGGTGTACATAAGTTTATTTGAAAATAGCTATGAGATCTGAGATATCATTAGTTGAGAATCAAAGATGAGGATATCCATAAAACAACCTTTAGAACAAGGTATGGGCACTATGAATTCACTCTTTTACATTTCAGTTTAACAAATGCGCCTAAAAATTTCATGAATCTAATGGATAATATCTTTCAAGAATACTTGGACAAGTTTGTCCTTATATTCTTGGACGATATTCTTATCTATTCAAAAAAGCGTAGAAGAGCACAATGAACATTTAAGGATTGTACTTGAGATTTTTAAGAAAGAGAAAAGTTTATTTGGAAAATTGTCAAAATGTTCCTTTTATAAAACTGAAGTACATTACTTAGGACACGTTATAAGTAAAGATGGAATTTCTGTTGATCTATCAAAAATTGCAGCCATAATTGATTGCCCGCACCTAATAATGTTCATGAAGTTAGAAGCTTCATGGGGATTTCTAGAAACTAAAGAAATTTGTTAAGGAACTTTCAAAAATTGCTGCCCCAATTACTTCATTGCAAAAGAAAGACAAAAATTTCATTTGGAATGATAAATTTGAAGAAAATTTAAAAAATTAAAAGAACAACTAACTACAACACCTATTTTGACTATTTCGGATCCAAAAAAAAGCTTTACAGTGGTCACAAATGTTTCCAGAGAAGGATTAGGGGTATATTACTTCAAAACGATCATGTAATGACATATGAAAGTAGAAATCTCAAGTTACATGAGCTGAATTATGCTCCCCATGACCTAGAGCTTGCTTCCATAGTACATGCACTTGCAAGTATGGAGACATTATCTCTTAGCTAAACCCTTTGAGCTAAAAACTGACCACCTTGGGCTGAAATATATCTTCACACAACCAAATTTGAATGCAAGACAATGAAGATGGTTAGAATTTTTTGTCTCAGTATGACTTTGACATCAGTTACATTAAAGGTAAAGAAAATAAAGTGGACAAATGTGCTAAGTCGTATGAAACATATTTCTGCACTTGTAACCTTGAGAACTCAGTTTCAAAGATGAAGTAAAGAAAAAAAATGATGTTTTGATCCATATTTTTAGCAAGTAAAAACAACACTTCTGCAGATTCTAATGATGCAAGATATAAAGGTTTTTGAATAGATAACGAAGGAATCCTAAGGTATGAAAATCAGGTATATGTACCCTTATAAAATGAGTTAAGGAAGAAATTAATGACTGAATTTCACAATCACCTTACACTGGACATCCAGAGTGACTAAAAATGCTTACTGATGTAAAACAACAATATTTTTGGAAAGGGATTGAAGAAAGATATAATTGATTTATGTTCTCATTGCTTTGAATGTCAATGTGTTAAGGCTGAACATATGCACCTAGCTGTTTTGTTGTACCCTCACAACATATCACGTGGTATAAATGGTAGGTAATAAGTATGGATTTTGTACAAGGGTTTCCTATGTCTAAAAATAAGAATGATGTTATTTTGGTTGTAGTAGACAAGTTAACAAAAGTAGCTCATTTCATTACTGGAAATCTGAAAGATGATTCACGTATTCTTGCAAAAACATTTTTTCATGAAATTTTCATATTGCATGGTGTACCTGAGTTAATTATATCTGATAGAGACCCAAGAATGACTTCACATTTTTAGCAAACTCTAAATGCAACCTTAGGAACAAAACTGAACTTTAGTTCCGCATATCATCCAAAAATGGATGGGCAGACCGAAAGAGTTAATCAAGTAATGGAAGACATGCTGAAAATGTATTGTATGGATCAACAGTACAAATGAAAATAATACCTTCCTTTCGTTGAATTTTCATACAATAACACTTACCATTCCTCTCTAAAAATGGCACCTTTTGAAGCATTATATGGATGAAAGTGTAAAACACCTGTTAGTTGGGATAACATAGAGGATATAGAGGTAATTGGACCTGAGATGCTTACTGAAATGGAACAACAAGTAAAATTAATCCGTGAATGATTAAAGGAAGCTATTGATAGGTAGAAAAGTTATGCAGACTGAAAAGGGTCGATAGAAAATTTGAACTTGGTGAAAAAGTCTTTTTAAGAGTTAAGCCTAAAAAGAGTTCAATTACTTTTGGAAAAGTAGCCAAGTTATCACCTCATTTTGTGGGACCTTTCAAAATTGTGGAAGTGATCAGTCCATGTGCCTATCGCTTAGCATTTCCTCCCACATTGGCCCATATGCATGATGTTTTCCACATTTCTTTGCTTAAAAAATACGTTTCAGATTTGTCACATGTATTGAATTGGAATTCTTTGCAGGTCCAAGACCTAGGAATAATCGTGGTTGAACCCGTAAGGGTGATGGAAACTTGTAAGTTACACTTGTGAAACCATGAAATAAGTCAATGCAAGGTCCAGTGGGACCATTTTAGTGAAGAAAGTGTAACTTGGGAGAATCTTGAGGACATGAAAACTTCTTTTCCTCATCTGTTCTAAACAGAAATAATTCTAATTTATGTGATATTTGGATATTTAGCTTGAAAACTATATTTGATTTTAGCCATTTTTGGGAAAAAATTTTTTATTAAGTGTTGGTACAGTTATTTGATGTTGTAATAAAATTTGGGAAACTTGAATTTCTGTAATTTTTTTTACTGTTTGGGAATTTTATGGTTGAATAAGTTATATTTGTGCTTATTTTCTTAAATATGTGATTGGACTAAGTCAATCATCGAGATGATGATGCTTTTTAGAGGGGAGGTATGTAATGACTTCTGCCATGTTGATATCTTTACTTATTTCTTTGACTGAAGTTGGAAAACGTTGACTTTTGATTGTGTTCTATGAATTGATGTGTACTCTTTTGAACTGTTTGATCATGTTTTTTGGAAAGATATCAATTGCCTGCTAAATATAATGTTAATCATGCTTTTTGCAATATTGTTCTTATGTTGAATTATCATCAAGTACTCACTTGACTGGTTTTTAAAGTGCACTAAGTGCTCTTAGCTGATAGGAAGTAAATTCAGTCTATTGGAACAAAACTGGTAAGCTATCTAAGTTTTTATATGAATTTATAATTCCTTAGACTATTGTATCTATATTAGAAGAAGGACAATACCTTGGATCAATTTCAGTGATCCAAGGCATGCCCTTTAATCAATATACTATTATGATCATATATGCTAAGTTTGATTGGATCTCTTTATATTTAATGATATACTATCATATTCTGACTTATTTGATTTATAAGCTTGCAGAAGTGTTTTGTAGCATCTTATAATCGCAGTCATACTACTAATGTGATCTCAATGGGAATTCAATTATCACACCAGGTTGTTTCAATTTCTTGAAAGCCTAACCTAGCCTATTCTAAGGTGATGTTTATATGTGAAAGGACCTAATTATATTCTATTGTTTATTAATTTATTTAATTGGTATCAACCTAAGCTAAGGATGACACATTACATAAATGGGGAAACTTAAACCTGTATCTAAAAAAAACTATTAAAGGACCTAAAACTTAACCTAAGGAAAACCAGGTGGTCGGATATTTTGTGGAAAGGTTGAGGTAAGATTAAATGGTGCCAACCCATGCAGTACTTTGAATTAATGAAATTAAAGGGGCATTGCACCACCACCTTTGGTAGTGACCAAGTATAACTTGGCATGCACATGATAATCCAGGTTACTAAAGAAGTTTGACAGTGGAGTTTGTTAACTGTTAATTATTGCTAAATTGAAATAGGAAATTGGTGGATTAATTTTGGGGAAAACTGGAAGTCCTTTCCATGGCAATTAATGATCACTTGGAAAACTTGAAAACCACCTTGGGAAAATTGCGTGATGGTTTTGGCAAAAAAGGTATTAGGTTTGGTTTTCATTTTACCTTTGGTGTTTTCGAGCACTGTGGCTCTGCATGTCGATCTTTTGATATTCAATTTGTTAGTTCATTTCAATTTCATTAATGAAAATCTCCATTACCTGAAGAATTTAATGGGGAGAAATTTGTGGTTTGGGATATAAAAATAATGAAGAAGAGGAAGTTGGGGTTTCTGTGGAATCTTTCTAAAGTTTTTTGTGAAATATTACGGGAAAGCTTGGATGAAGAGTTTGGGATCTTGGAGAAAATTTACAGGAGCTATACCACACATGAAAGGCTCTAAATCCTTGATAATACTTACTCTATTTTAACTATTTCATGAAAATAACTCTTCTCTAGAAGTGGAATTGCATTCTTTAGTTTTGGGTTTTTTGTATTGAATGTTAGTTCGTTCATTATCCTATTGTGTTATGATATATTTTTGAAACTAGATGCATGATTGTGAATTGATTTTGTGTGGGAAACAGGAGTTTCTTTGTTTTCTGGGTTACGTATTTTATCTGAGTTTAGTGTTTTCACTCTTGGAAATGTTTATGGAACTTGTTTAAAAGATACCCATGAAGAGAAAATCCTGAGTGCTCTTTAGAAGCACTGTAACTAATGTTAACAACCCATCCTCTCTAGGTCAGTAAAAATATATAGTGGAGGGTTTTATATTTGTTATTGCACTATTATGGGAAGTTAAGTTATATGGGTTCTTTCAATTTTCTTGAGGATTTTTATCTCCAGATGTAGGGGTGTCGGATTAGTCTATATCAATTGTTCTTTGTTTTTTTAGCTTAATTTAACATGGACTTGAGTACTGAGTCAATACCTTACTGGGTATTCATGCATGGAACCCCTGATGGAATTCGTTGATGGAGATTATAATTATAATTAATGTTTCTTTGAGTCCATTATGGAAACTCGTGAATAATACAGATTTTATCGTTGTTGATTCATACCTATTTTTGAATCTTTGTTAGTTTTTATTTAATACGAAGTGATTAATTCACCGCTTGACTAAATAATTAACCGAGTTATGTAATATTTGTTGTCATCCCACTGAGTTACAAGGTTTTGTGATGATCAAAACCACCATGAGATTGGAATGTTTCTTGAAGTATGCATGTATCTGTGTCTAAATTATCTTATTAGTTCCACTTTCGTGAACTTGACTCTGCGTCGATAGCTTATTCGAATTTCAAACCAAATATGGGTCGAAACATTATTTATTTGTTTGTAGGGTATAAATGGGAAGTTAAATTTTTCTTGACTTAGATCGTGGATAAATGATCGGTGTGCAATGAATATTCTAGTTATTTTTCCTCATGGTTACTGTAAGGTCTACATGAAGTTGTGATTAGTCTAAGTTAAATGTAATAATGTTAGAAAGAACAATTGCCTTTAGATAATGGTTTCCCTACTGAGTTGAAATGAATTCTTTTCATAGTAACTCTTCTTGGATTGTATGATTGTGAATTTGTGTGGCTCAGCTATAAGTACTTTATCTATATCTGAATGTTTGGGATCCATTACAGTACAAAACGATATCTATTCTAAAACAATTCATTTGGAATTCAACTCTTACGAAAGAGTTGTTAACACTAATATTTGATCTTAACTTATATTGATTTGGTAATTAGGATGAGTTTATGAATTCATTTAACTATTTTATCGAGTCTTATATTTCTTTGATGGTTTGTTATTGTTTGATGAAATATATCAATGGTTCCTTCAATTTTTATAAACTTGTTTATCGAGATTAAGATTATAGTCAGGTAAGTGTGGGCTTATATGACTGAAATCTTATAAATCTAATTCTGATTATAGAAATAAATTATTACTTGATTGTTCTTTGTGACTGAAGTTATGTATTCTTTGATTAAGTTATAAAACTTAATAAACAAGGTAAATGACTTAAGACATATGAAAATGGGATCATATGAATAAAATAATATTACTCTTGCACTTCTGTTTAGATGTTAATTTGGAACAAAATTACTTGGCTCGAGTCACCTTGAGTGACTTAAATCTTAACTTAGTAGAAGTTTTGTAATGAAAATTATAAGTTAAACTTGGCTTCTTTTTATGGTATCATTTATTATGTTATTCTTAACATGCTTAAAAGAGTTGTTTACTTCTTTTGAACCATAGAATCAATTCATTGAAAAATAGTGTTATTTTTATGAAATTGTTAAGTTAGAGCATGTTGTTTAGAGGATTTAATACTTATCATGCTCATTTCATATGAATTGACACATGCTAACAATATTGCAGATAGATTTTGTGAAAGATGAAAGAAGAAATACTTATAAGAAGTTACATTTATTTTATTTTTCTAAGTTAATTGATTTGATTAAATGATTATTGTATGAGTTTCTTGAAGTGGTTCTATTTAGAAAATATGGAAGGCCTAGAGACATATTATTGTAATCATTTGGAAACATGTTGATTTTTGGAGACTAATGTTAAAATCAACGATAACCATATCGTACCAAACCAAGAACATAGATGCTAATCAAACACCACGATCAATAAGATGAAAGTAATTCACCAGAATAAATTTACATAAACCTTTACAAACAAATGAGTAGTAATATCATATATTATTATGGAATTCAAAGTAATACAATGATAATGGGCCTTGCTTAAATAGGCAAGGAATAACAATCTAAGAACCAGTCAATGTCATAGATCAAGCCATAAATCATGGCAAGAACTAGTCATCAAAGAACTACTCAAGACCATAGATTTAGGAGAGAACTAGACATCAAGGATCTAGTCAATACCATAGATTAAGGAAATAACTAGTCAATACCATAGATAAAGAACTGAACTATACCTAACAACTAGATAATATCTCCTAATATTTAAATAAGATTAAAGAAATATCCACACATATAAGTGAGTGAGGATAAATACAATAAAGGTAAATAAAGTACCTAGGTGAACATGAGCTAAAGTAAATACCTACTCTAACACCCCCCCTCAAGTGAAGCTAGGGGCCAAAATAGAATGTGGCATGTCCACAGTATGAGTCTAAACAACTAGGCCTGATGAGGTATTCATGTACAATAACTGAGGAAAAAAGGGACACTGTAAAGTACCTAAAACTAGTAACAACAAAGTAAAAGAGAGTAAAGATCCTGCTCCAAGGCATCCCAAGAAGCTTCAACTCAAAAAAATCATACAATGCTGAAGAAGTTTGGTGTGCACTGTGGTCTAAATCCATTGCTCAATCGACAAAACTAAAAAACAACTGACACTGGGCTCCACCAGAATAGCTCCATACAAGGAGATTGTCAACAGAGTGATGTCGAAAGTGTAAAAAAACACCAAACATAATTCAATTAACTGTTTCAAATAGGTGTGCCACGATTTAAGAAAAATAACCAAAGAAACAAGGTAAGGACACTAACTTCAGAGTGTCACGATCCAAGAAAAGCCAAGGTAACAAGGCAAGGACACGAAACCCGAAGAAGTAGGATCAACACCACACCCTCCCATACTGTTGAATGGGTGGAGTGACACTACAAATCTATATGAGTTGCCCAAAATCAACTACTCGAACACTGACAAAATAACATTGGAATTACACCAAAATAGATACCCTCATAAGAGATACTGTCAACATGCCAATAAGCTTTCAGGAAATACAGATACAAAAATCTCTCAACAAACAAGAGAGATTACACTACACCCGCTAAAGAAAAAAGCTCAAAACAAGAAGCATCACAATGGACAAGGTATAGAAAGTGGAGCAAGAGGCTGAATGGTGGAGGAGCCATGCCTGTAGAGTCCTCTCAATGAATGCCTATGTCGCCACCATGAGTGATCAAATATCCACCCCAAAATCAACACAGATGGATGAAGAAGATGCTTGCATATGACTTGGTGTAAAAATGCACAATGGCTTCATGCAAAAGAGCATCATAATGTGTGTCAGGTTGATCATGTCTGATAGCTGAAATCTCAGGATTTCTCAAGTCTTGAGTGAAGGTGTAGAACTCATGTGTTGCTCATGATCCTCAGAGAGAGTCAAGCGAACAAAAAAAGGATCTCTGTCAATGTGTTATCCCAATGAAGTATCTCCATGAAAACCAATGTCATGACGAGAATTCCACTTAACATGTGGAATAAAGTAGAAACACTACCCTGTGAATGTCTGCCAAAGACTCTACGCCAGTGAGACCCATAGAACAGAGCATGTGAGAACTGAAATGTTAGTGATATGCTTCTTAAAAAAATCCAATGCAGCTTGAGTAGAAACAGGATACACAACATGTGATATTGATAATAGGCACAGATGTGGAAGAGCATGCAAGTAAACAAGCTTCACAGGTGTATGAAGCATCAAGAGCAGGAACAGACTCAAATACTGACATAGATCAATGTCGGTGGGTTTACAAGAGAAATAGCTGCAAGTGGACTAGGAGCATGGATATGGTTGTCCACAATATAACGGTGATGTTGTAGGCTAGCAAGTTTGTTGTTTTAGTAAATGTATTATTGTATCCTTATCATGAATGAGTGATTGTAGAAGATAATTTCACTTCTTGAGTGATCTATTTTCTTCCACAAATCTTACAATATCCTCTTGAAGTCCCACATACTTCAGAGAAAAGCATATCATTCTCATAATCTATGATAGAGTACAGAACTGTTACTCCCAAAAATTTAGGACGTTGGGCTCAGATCCGAAACTACGTCCACAATTGATTACAACACTCCTCCATATTTGGCACTTTATAATTATAGTTAAAGTCTCAAAATAAATATTTTCAATGGAAAGAGCATGAAAAAAAAACACTTTTGCAAAAACCGGCACTCAAAACCGAGTTACCGATCAAAGGTTTACAAGCTTTTTACTATTTTGCTCTGTTATTTATTTTAATTACGACTAAAACAAAATAAAATGTTTTTTCCTTCACCACACAAAATAAAATTAAAGGGGGCTGAAGTTAAGCTCCTACTAATAGGAATCACAAGCTTTAAGCCCTCGTAGGGCCATACCATATGACTAAGGGCTAAGGATTTGGAATGGGGCATAATCAAGACCATAGATCTAGGAGAGAACTCCACATAAACCTGGAATCTAATCAAAACCATTTTTTTCCTTGGCTCGAACTATACCTGAGGCGCACCTCGATAATATCTTCTAATATCTAAATAAGATAAAAGAAATATCCACACATGTAAATGGCTGAGCCTAAATAGAATAAAGGCCGAGTTTATAGTCGATCTTAGGGTTTTCATGACCTAAGTTGGATACCTAATGGAAGCCTCTGTTTGTCCATGAAAATGTATGCAGTAATAACAATAACGACTGGAATCCCAAATATAGTGAATACTTGTAAATAATTGAATGTTGTGAAAATGGAAGTTACTGTGATCATTTCGATTATACATTATTCATATCTCCAACTCTGATACCATGTTTATAAGGAACACATAAGACAGGACTTGTTCCAATGCTTCGTAATCTCAGTATTGATAATTAAGTGCAGGACCATACATTAGAGTTTGCAAAAATAAAAGAGCTAAAGGATGACCATCGATATGGAAATCCATCATAATCCATAATATGCTCAATACATTATCAATAGAAGTTGACATGAATTATAATAATAAATATGTACATATAGGAGGAGGGGATATTTTGCAACTACTACCTAAGGGTCATACTGGTGAATGAACTCCCACTAACTGATACTGGTAGTTAAGATATTAACTCCAAAAGACTAGTAAGATAAACTCGAACATAACTTATAGAAGCTGGAACTGGTCACACAACTAGTACACCTAAGCAAGCTAAACCCAACAAGTGTAGTGGCTGAACACAAGTGTAAGTTAAGTTATCCTAATAAATAAATAAAAGGATAAACACATAACCTACACTATACAGATTTATGATAAGCGGATAGGATTTTATGACTCAGTAGCACCAAGAAGGTATTAAGGATAGGACTGGCACGAAAATATCTTACACAAGGACAACAAATCATGTTATAATTTCATCTCAGACATATGTCAAAAACAATTACCTGTAACATACATGGAAGCGGAATTACTCACTCTTCAATATATTCCACATGAAGATATACCATTGTAAATTTATGATTTTCTGGGAGGTATATGATTGTTCCTGATTTTTATCTTCCAAAGGATATCATGAGAAAAAAGATTTTAGTTCACCACTGCAATTTTCAAACATTCTGTTCTGATTCATGATGCATAATAGAAAATACCTCTTCTAACTAATTCATTTTGATCAAGTACATTGCGAGAATGTGCAAATTGTGGGTCACAATGTATGCATACTTAACGGCACTCAAGAAAGATCCTATCCAACATATTTGCTGATACACTATATTACATATATGTCGATGCAAGCTATGTAATTAGAGGTTAGTATGGAGCAATTTACTATGTTGCACGCTTGATTTACCTAGCTCCCTTAAGTGTTACTATGGGGTAAGTCAGTTTGGGTAATTGGTTAGTGAAATACACTTGATAATTGGGTACATGGGTCAGTATGAGTCCTAAAAGTGTTGATATTGTTCACAAATTCAAATAATAAATATTAATTAGGTGTATACCTGATTCGACGTAATTCATAGTTTCCAGTACACTTGTAAAAACATTTGTCATTGCTATATAATTACTATCAAATCTCCATGTTCACGTATCATTGTTATTATTTCAATGTTTGTATGAGGTCAACATGTATTGTCAACAGTCATTATGTGTCAAGTTAGTGTCATCATTATTCTAAAAAGTAATTTAGTGTGGTGAAAGAAATTCTTTATGATGTTAGTCTCCATTCTTGGAATCCAAAGGCATGATAAAAATGTCTTAAAACTAGTCAGAGTCAAAATGTCACAAAATACTATTTGTTTCCTGTCTTGTTATTGTCATTTAGGTGATTATTAGGAATCATTGATATCAAATTGTAAAAATATTAATAAAAAATCCTTACAAACGCACTCTTTCGGTGGAATCCAACATTCAAGGCATCCTTAATTGAACCCCAGGGAATCAACAGTATCGACTGAGTATAGCAGCAGATCCACTGGAGGGTCAAAGGAAACATGGAGGATAGGAAGAAAATTAGCACCTGTCAGTCACCAACGATGAGGGATCAGTTATATTCCAAATTTTGAAATGAGCAGATCAATTCTATACTGAGTTATTTTAGTTGCATGTGGGTGTACTGCTAAATAAAATGGTGATGTGGTTAACCTTCCCATGTTTTGACTCAAATGTGAAAGATGTGCATTTTAGAATGTTGAGAACAATTATATAGGAGGGAAACTGATTTCCCTAGTAGTGATCCTCTGACTTGAGAGATCCTTACGACTAGTCGAAAGGGCTTCTAACATCGATCTAAATTCGGTGAAATATATCGATTCACTGGATTGTTCAATAGCAGGAACTGTTGAGTTCACATATGTAGGTGATTTCAAGTGGAAGTGTGATGTCTTTCAGGTATGGGGTTCACTGTGGTGGAAGCAAAGGTTGAGTTCATGTGCTGCAAGATCCAACCCAATAGTATGCTAGAACCTAAAAGGTATGTCAAAGACGATATGATTCTGGGTTCCATTTCTATGGTGCATTTTTTTGTGTTCACATTAAGGGGGGTGAATGATCTAGTAAATAATGTTCTACACTAAGAGGGGTGAAGTGTTAGGATTATGTTAGTGTTAGACAGAAATTTGTATTTAATCTATTGATTGCATATGTATGATTTTTTGTTTAGAAACAACTCATAATTATAATAATCATGGATTGCTAGTGAATTTGTATGGTAACAAATTGATTTAGATGAATCAACTCATGTATTGTTGTGGGTTGTTTCCTACATTGATAGGATGTACAACCAGATCCTGATATATATGATTACAGATCCTGAATGATGTGATTTAATACAATATACAGAGAACATAGAATCATTATCTGTGTAAATATGGGCTCACTAGCCTGATTCACCTGAATCATTGGAAATTCAATGTGAATGTCTTTATCGATGGTAGAACCTTCCCATATTGATCAAAAATATGATCCCTCACTAATCTCTTGAAAGTGTTCTTGTGACTAACATCATGGGCTCTACTCTAGAATATCCATTCCCATAAGATTGAAGATATGGACTCATGAGTGAGACATAAGAACTGAGCATAATGGTGATGCAATGTCTTGAAAATTATGTCATAGGCCATTCTTATAAAGATCTATGAAGCTTCCAAGGATGCGAAAAGGATGTTAAGAGAGGCACATATAACTTCTAGTGATTTCTTCTAGGTTGTCAATTTCCAGTCATATTTCAGTATGTAGAACTCTCTGAGGACCGAAAGCTTCCCTACAAAATCCTGTAGAGGAAATCGGACTTAGAAGGACTAATGATGTTTCTTGAATAACATATGGTGATTGGGTCAGGAACCACTAGCACACTAAGGTGATGCTCATTTATTTGTGGAATCATACTTCCTGCAGTGGTCTCTCAAAACAAATAATACAAACTAACAATTGAGTTAAATTAGACGAGTATGTGAGAAATCTCACTTCCTACATTCAACCTGTCTTAAGAAGAGCTCAATAGAGTGCTTTCCTCCTCTATATGGAATAGGGTTAAAATGGGCTGGTATAGGAAGGTGTCACGCATGGAGGTGTAGAGTCAAACTTTCAGGACTTAGCCAATTTTGGAGATCAGGTCTATTCTTAGAGATTGGCGTGCGGAGCACACAAAGTGATGCCGAGACTTGCGTGCCACTCTTCGTGGAGATTTTTGAAGAACATGTCAACTCACTCTTGCATGGGCATAAGCTAAGAATAGATCCACCACTTTAGTTAACTATCAGTGATCTATAGATAGCATACTTGCATGTATGGCTATAGTTGTAAAAGGTGCGTGGCTGTTATTAGCATGCGACCTATTTCTGGTAGAGTTAAGTGGTGAAGGGCTAGTTCCCCACCCTATATATATGTAATGAATTACTTAATAAGAGATAGATAGAGACACATGCTTTAAAGGATGAGAGATACATGAGACTGGATAATTGTAACAGATCCATGCACGCATGTCTGGTATTGTATGAAGCTTTTGTATTGTTGGTTCGATGAATATATAAAGAATATTGGCCGAACAAAGTGTCTGATGTGTTTTGTCAATGTATATTATTACTTATCATGATGATTTACATTTAAGCGCTTATAGATCTAGTTCAGTATAATGATGAATAGATGGATTAGTTACTAAAATATATGTTTACTGCTTTATCATGCCACCATTTTGCTACTGCAACTCTTAAGAGGGACCCGGTACCTTTGCGTGCTTCGGGTGAGCGTTCAGCCTAGGCTGATTGATGTGCCAGCATGACTAGGTGTTAACTAACAATTCTAGGCTGCATCATTGGTTCCGTTTTCGGGACCTCTTTTTCAGTTGTTTCAGAATGGTTCGTGATGAAGACATACTGGCTAACTTTGGCAAGCGTTGAAGAATGGATTCATGATTTGGAGGAAGAATACGCATGGAGGTTTGACACTGGATCCAGATTTAGCGCACGTACTTGGGTAGAGAAGAATCTGTATGACAGTTTATACGAAAGCTTCTTTGCTATCTTTCCAGTAGAATTGTATGAATGGTTGACTGCATATGCATCTAAGTGGAATTGGAGGTATCGCACACTTGTTTGGACACAGGAGGAATTTCAAACACTATATGATGCTGACCTAAGCTGGACTCACGCGGTAGATACCTAATTTTGTGGTGTCCTAAACAACTATATTTTGGAGTATTCAATTTCGACTTATTCATGCCCGGAGGTAGCAGAGTTCCAGTTTCTACGGTATCCTAGAGGGACGTATTTGCAAGGTATTCCACTGGCAATCAAAATACTAATGGTAACATTGAACTTGGAAGCTAAACCCATGGAAAGCTAAAAGAATCTCCACGCGCGGGGGGCAGGAACAGGATTGGTGAAAGATGGCAGACCTAGCGGCAGCACGGCAGAGGGAAGAAAGGCGGCTGAAGTATGACGAGGCGCGCGAGAGGGAATTATGCAAGAAACAAGAAATTGCAGAATGGATGGTGTTGTGGAGAGAGATGGCTCATGAAGGATTTGAGGCTCATGGGGAGGAAGAAGAGCAAGAGCATCAGGAACTCCCCCATCTAGGAAAGCATGACAGAGAACCCTCTTCGGCCTCACATGGAAGCATGCCAATAGATATGACCTGGGCCGCGGGGTGCGCATCTAAACCAACCTATTGACCTAGCCCTTACACTTGGTTTTCCAGTATCTAGTACAGCAGGTAAAAGTAGTTTTAATTTAGGAAGTGAAAGCACAGAAATAGGTCAGACAGTAAGTACACCAATGGCAGCATAGACAACTTTGTTATTCTTTGGGGGTATGTTTTTAGGCTCATCATCTACACAGAATATGAGCGTGCTGAGTGTGGGATTCACCTATGGGATAGGAAATACTTCCCAGACTGTAGGGGTCTAGTATAGTACCACTGTTGGGGCACAGGGGAGTGCATCCATGGGCCCTATTCTAAATCCTGGAGGAGGATCAGGTGGTATGGGTAGTTCTAGTTCTGGTGGTTCGAGTGGTATTGGAGGAAGAGGAAACCAAGGAGGTTCTGGGTCGGGTGGTCAAGGCCCGCAGCAACCCCAGAACATTTATATGGAGATGTCCCTTCATCTCCCAGAATACAGAGGTATCGAGGATGCTGCTGAACATGTTCATATGTGTGAAATATTGTGGCGTGCAAAAGGTATTATGGCCTCTGAACGCAAGGCAAGTCAATTTGCTACTACATTGCAGGCACGCGTGCACAGCTGGTATAGGAAGTTTGATCCCAATCAAACTTGTATTGACTATGCAGCATTGAAAGATGCTTTCTTAAAAGAGTTCCACATCCCAGAGTTTGAGCAGAAGAGTATAAGTGCACTCAAGGATATAAAGCAAGGCACTACTGAAAGTGTACGTGAGTATGATGCACAATTTAAAACACTTCTATCCAAACTCTCTTATGACATTCATGCAAGTCAGCATGCACAATGGTTTTTGGGGGATTGATTACCCCATTTTGAAGAGCACTGTCACATAAAACTTATACCGATCCATGTGAAGCATTGGAAGCCGCTTTACGTGCTGAAGCAGTTGGGAGTATTGACACTGGAGTTAGTCCATTTTTGGAAGCTCAGATAGTGGCTATGGCAAAACAGTTAGAGAAATTATCAGCAAACTCAGCTCATGAAACGTGCTCAGGGATCTGGTGTACAGATTGTGAAGTGGAAGGGCACACTAAGGATAGTTTCCCTCGCAGAACTATACGTTCGTTGTTATTAGACTGTGAGATTTTCCATTTGAACCATGATGCTAGTCACTGCCCCCTACTACAATGCGCGATCAGGAAGAATGTATCCTCCTTTTGTAAAATTTGTAGGTCCATGACCCATGATACTGAGGACTGTAGATTGATTGGCCAGATCCATGATGCCATTGATATTGGGGTCAGACAGGTGAGTGTGGCTGATAATTCTAAAGGGAAGAATGAGCATCAGGATAGGGATTATAATAAAACCCGCTATGACAGGAATGACGGAAGGTTTTTAAGGGGTTCATGAAAGCGGATGAAGATATAGAGGTGGATATGGAGGATGAGGCCGAGGTGGAGGAAGGAGTGAATTCCCTCGAGGAACTTGCTATACATGTGGCTCACCTGACCATTATAGGCGTGAATGCCCGCAGAATATTTCCTGTTCATTTTGTGGAAAGGGGCATAGTTATGAAGAGTGTCCGGACTTGTATGAGCATCTCAGTAAGCAGCACAAGCAAGAAAACAAGGGCGCGGGGATGGTTAGAATCTAGTGCGTGATAGAGAATCAGTGGATGCCAAAGTTAACACCAGAACCTGAGGTGGTAACAGTCAAGATAACCACACGAGCTGAGGTGGCACGTGCAAGAGAGGTGTTGCAACAGAAGCTGACAATCACTAGGGAGGAAGTTTTGCATGCTAGATATCCAGATCCAGCTCATCAGAAAGAAGTCTATCAGGACACAATGGAGGTCCTTAGGAGCCTTCAAGGTGAGATACAAGGTTTAAAAGAGCAGTCTCAGAAATTGGAGCACAAGGATACAAACAAGCCCCGTCGGATATTGACGACATCAGAGAGGTATGTAGAATGTTGCGCCAGGAGAATATTATTCCTTTATTAGGAAATTGGTTGAAAGGGAATACTCCATGCGTAGGAACTAAGACTAGAAGAAAAATACTTCATGTGAATCTTCCCCCTGATAGCATTGACTATGACAAGGAGATCACTTTGAATGGTGTTGTGGACGGGTGGCTATTGAGCAATATTCTGATTGACACAGGTGCGGAAGTAAATGTACTTACATTAGATGCGTGGGAACAAATGGAGAGACCCCCATTGCAGCCATCATCTAATGTATTGTTCATGGAAAACAGAACAAAAGCTACTCCCATAGGAGTTTTGAAGGATGCATCTATCACTATACAAGGGGCCAAGTTCACAGGAGACTTTGAAGTGCTAGCGCTTGTGGAAGCAGATAGTTTCCCAGCTTTGCTTGGGTGCCCTTGGTGTTATGCGAACAATGCTGATTTGAGGTTTAACAAAGGGTATATCAGCTTCGAGAACAAGGAGGAAAGGGTCATAATACCATTGACAGATGGGAAATCCATGCCATATGTGGAACCTTTAAGCGAAGAGGACTTGAACAGAATCTATGTACGCGCTATTCGGGACCCAGAGGTCAATGATCCATCTAAGGAAGGAATCCTTCATTGGGAAGATTCTCAGTCAATCAGCGATACTACTAGTATTGCTTGTGATAATTGGGCTCATGGCACTTATGAACTGGTGGGGTGCGAAGTTAAGCATGTGGTTACTTGTAAGATGGGTTTTCACTCTGTTCGATGTATAGGTCACGCAATACCCCGCTATACTGGATCTGAAGATTTGGCTGGGTTCTTACAGGCCATAGAAACAAATTGGGCTGACGAACTTAAACGACGCACTATGTTGTCATATACTTTGGGTGGGATGGCCGCGCGCTGGTGGGTAGTCCACAGGGATAATCTCTTAGAATGGGAAATGATTGGGACCGCCTTATCAACCAGGTTTTCAAGAAGTAATGCACCTACAAACATACGCCCTTATCATGGTGATCAACCTGCTCAACATCATATCCAGCAGTGTGAGAGACTCTGGACAGTAGGCCAGGAGGCATTACCACCCTCACTTTGGGTGCATCGGTTTTATTCTACTCTAAAAGGTTGCGCGCGTGCTTGGTATGTCTATGCTGAATTACATCGCGACACTGGCAACTGGAAAACTTTGACTGCAGGGATGATCCAAATGTTTGACTTCTTTTCATCTACACCACCAGTGAACACAACTTTAAGCTTTATCAAGTGCTTAACCATGGGAGACAGTGGGAAAGTGGAAGAACTTGTTCAGGAATTATTTGGTGAGATAGAGACAGGGGGCGCTTTGCCGATGAAGAAGATGATATCATATTACTTGAGCGCGCTTCTTTGGAGAAAGATAAGGGGAAGATGGTATACATAATTGATGAGGAGGAAGTTGAGCACTTGGATGTGGATCATTCACATGGAACACGTGAAGTGTTATCCAGTGCGGATGTAGATGCGCGTGCATATCATGAACCTATGAAGACAACAAAGGTCAATATAGGCACAGAAGCTGAACCTAAGGAGGTGATAATTGGGGATTACTGGTCAGAATCAGAAGTAGCAAAGATCATAGAGTTACTTCACGATTATGAGGACTTATTCCCAAGAGGATACCATGAACTTAAAGGCGTGCATATATCACTCGGAGAAATGAAGATAAAGCTCAAGGAAGGTGCGCGCCCTGTTAGGAAGTGGCCATATCGGATGAATCCCAATTTGTGTGAGAAAGTAAAGGAGGAGATTGACAAGATGCTGAAATCTGGGATCATTCGACCACTGGATGAATCAGAATGGGTCAGTCCTATGGTGATAAGTATCAAAAAGGATGGTAGGATTCAAATTTGTGTTGATTATAGGGAGTTGAATGCAGCATGTGTTACAGATCCCTTTCCTACGCCATTCATGGAGGAAATATTAGGAGTGGCTGGGTGTGAAATATATTCATTTACAGATGGGTTTTCAGGGTATCATCAGGTTAGGATTGCCCCGGAAGATCAAGAGAAGACCACCTTCACTACTGAATGGGGAAGCTTTGCTTATACTGTGATGCCCTTTGGATTGAAGAATGCACCTGCTGTATTTTCAAGGATAGTGGTACAAGCCTTCAAGGATTTTATTCATAACTTTTTACAGGTCTATCTTGATGATTGGACCGTTTATGGGCTGATTAAGGATCATTATGACAATCTGCGCTTAATGTTTGAAAGATGTCGACAATTGAGTATTTCATTAAATATCAAGAAGTGCATCTTTGCTACTCCATTTGGCACACTTTTAGGACATATCATCTGCAAGGAAGGGTTGTTGGTTGATCCAGCTAAAGTTGCAGTCATCACTGGTTTGAAAGCACTGGCCAGTCAGCGTGAGGTGCGTGGATTTTTGGGTCATATAGGGTATTACCGGAAGTTTATAAAAGGGTATGCAAAAGTTGTCGCGCCCTTGGAAGAATTTGCTCCAAGGAAAAGGTACATTCTACTGGGGGGAGTCACAGCAGCGCGCGTTTGAGATATTGAAGCAGAGACTTACTACCATGCCTATCTTGCATTTTCCTTCATGGGATAAACCTTTTCATGTTCATGTGGATGCTTCTGGCACAGCCATTGGTGTTGTCTTAGCTCAACCAGGTGAAGGTATCGTTGATCATCCCATTTGCTTTGCTAGTAGGAAGTTGACCCCTGCAGAACAGAATTATACCACTACAGAGCGCGAGGCCTTGTCTATGATCTATGCCTTGCACAAATTTCATCAGTATTTGTTGGCTACACCATTTGTGTTTTATACAGATCACATGGCATTAAAATATTTGGTGAACAAGCCCATTTTACAGGGGCGCATATGCCGGTGGGTACTCTTATTTCAAGAGTTTGACTTTACGGTTGTGGTAAAACCAGGCAAAAGCAATTCTGGACCGGATCACTTGTCTAGAATTCAATCAGGGGAAGAAGCACAAACAATAGAAGAGACCATGCCTGATGCACAACTATATAGGTTACGCGCCATCGGAATTAGAGGACATTGTTGTCTTTCTGAGAACTGGTATGGCACCCGAAGGCATGAAAGCTTTAGAGAAGAAGCAACTTGCTATTCACGTGGCACCATTCATGTTAATTAGTGGTGATTTGTACAAGCTAGGCAGAGATGAGGTGTTACGCCGTTGTGTCTTGGAGCATGAATGAAAGGACATAATGGAAGAAGCACATGGTGGTATTACAGGTGGCCATTATGCAGGTGATGCAACAAGTGCGCAAGATCCTACTTGCCGGGTTGTGGTGGGAAACATTGTACAAGGATTGTAAAGAGTATTGTAAGACATGTGACCATTGTCAACGTCTCGGTCACCAGGACAAAGGGATGAGATGCCCCTATGACCAATAATGAGTGCAGAACCCTTTGAGAAATGGGCAATTGACTTTGTCGGGCCTATCTCCCCAGCCGCGCGTAGGACTGGGTCGCACTATATCATCACTTGTACAGATTATCTTACCCGATGGGTAGAAGCAACACCTACAAAGGACTGTACAGTGGCTACAGCAGCATGGTTCTTATGGGAGAATGTCCTCACAAGGTATGGTTGTCCTTTAAGTTTAACAAGTGATAGGGGCACACATTTTTTAAATGAGACAATACGAATTCTTTTAGACGAGTTTATGGTTGCCCACCATAAAACTACACCCTATCACCCTCAGGAAAATGGAACTGCTGAGGCATTTAACAAGATTTTGAGCCACACATTGACCAAGATTTGTGATGTTGGGAGGAAAGATTGGGATGATAAAGTATCAACTGTTCTTTAGGCTTATAGAACAACATACAAAAGATTGAACAAAGCCACACCTTTTCAATTGGTATTTGGCACGGAAGTTGTTCTGCCTCTAGAATTTATGTTACCTTCTTTGTGCATTTGCACGCGCTGGAGGTCTAGCTGATGAGCAGGCCTTAGAAGAATGGATTGCGAAGATGGTTCAGCTAGATGAGTGCCATGCCATCGCACGATGGAGTCAGAAACAGGAGAAAGCGTGACAAAAGGCATGGCATGATCGGCACATCAGGGATAAGAAACTTGTGGTGGGACAACTGGTACTTCTATATGACTCCAAGTTTTTGTGCCATCCAGGAAAGCTCAAGGTGCATTGGTTGGGGCCATATGTTATCACTCATATACTTGAGTCAGGTGCTTGCCAGTTGGAAACAATTGATGGCACATGGTTTCCCGGTTACTTTAACGGGAGTAGGCTGAAGCCCTACTATAAATAAGTCTTCTTGGTGTTTGTAATAAGGCAGTATTGCCAGATACATTAGGTTTCCCTTTATGCATTTCCTTAATGTATTTCTTTCATCGTCGCTATGCTTTGTCAATTTTAGCTCTTGTTTGTGTAATAAGTGTGCTTGCGCGCATGAAACTAACTACAATATGAAGCATGTTGATGCGCAGAGGACTGCACATCCTTTTCATGTGGGGTGGATTGTTGGTGACTCTCAGGGATATGCTGTGAAGATATCATGCTGTGGGTGTTGAAAGAAGGTTGCTAAGGGTAACTGACAAAAGATTGCTTCTCAAGATAAGAAAGAATGAATATGGATAAGGGAAAGTATAACGTGAGGTAAGCAGCGGCCATGGTAATTACCAGGAGATCATGCAATGATGAGGTACTTAGGTGTAAAGGTGTGCACTGAAGAGAATTCTATGAAAGAGGGTACAGAGGCGTGCTAGAAGGTTATAGCTTTGGGTGAAAATATACCACGCGGAAATGATAAAAAATGGGTCATAAATGAGGAGAATTTGGTAGGTGGAGGAGCAATTAATGCAACAAAAAGTAGAAATCTATATAAGGATGGGATGCGATTTCATTTTTACCCTTGCGACTATGAGAATTTGATAGAGAGCCTATACGCGAAGAGCATAAAGCTAACTGATTCAAGGTGCGAAGTAAGTGAACCAGGCGCGGAGAAGAGATTTGTGTATTAGAAGGGCTTGGATCCCCTAGAAGAAGGGTTTGACAAAGTAGAGTAATACAACAGAGTTAGGGTGCGCAAGTTCGTAATTACAAATTAGGGCATGGAGGAATCAGGTTAGGGTTTGAAGCAAATCACTCAAAACACACAGCAGCTGACCTATAAAACAAAACCCTGTAAGAGAATGGCACCAAAGAAGAAAGCAACACCGATAAAAGAAAAGAAGAAGGTGGTGGTGGAAGAAGAGGAGGAGATGGCCCCAGAGAGCAATTTATCTAAAATGCAGTACCCTGAAGAAGTTATTGTGGGGCAGGAATGGAATACCCACATAAGACAGAGAAAGATAAGTGAATACAATCACCGAACCAGTGAAAACCAGAAGAAGTTAGATGACCTGCTCACCACTTGAACAAACAAATGCACTGAGGACATCATGCCGATATATGATGATGCCGGGGAAAAGCTACTCAAGGGAAATGGTGTTTGCCAGCTTTATGAGCTTCCATACTTTGGAAAGTATGCACCCTTGTACAGATGGCTGATGAGCCGAGTCCATGAGGACTTCTTCTACTTCGCAGGATGGAGGGTAAGACTGACACCCATCCTCATTGCCACAGTTACTGGATTACGGGCAATGGGTGAAGACATTAAGACTGACTTAGCTGACAAAAGTGCCATTTTGGAGACACAGAAGGCACTGGGCTATCAGAAAGGACCGCGCGGGATGGACATTGACAAGTTGAAAAATTGTCCAGTAGTACAGGCAGCAGCACATCTAACCACAAAGTTGAATGACCAAGAGCGTTGGTCACAAGTCAATTCTATGTGGTTGCATGTGGCCAAGCGCATGTCAGAGGGAACCACTTATAACATCACCGGATTCATTGCAGAGCGGATAGTCGAGGAAGCACGTGAAGGAAGTAAGATAAGTTTTGGTTGTATCTTACTGAGTTTAGTCTTCATGGAGATCGGGGTACCAGATGGCCCAAAAGAGAACATATGGGAATACCCCATGAATCATAAGTCTCCAGCTGAGTGATTCAGCAAATATCTTTGCAAAGGGTCGATGACGGAGGAGGTTAAGGAGCGCGCTGAGATGTGGTATGATAGGCTCCACGTGGCATTTGGGGAAGAATGGCGCATACCCAAGGATTTTCCCTCGGTCTTGGGAAAATAGGTACAATTTGTAGTCTACCAACATTTTTGTATTGTGCGCTTTCCAATGGTAGATGGGTCATGGAGCCCCTGGTGCAAACTGCCATATGCATTCCCCGCACAGTACTTCCAAGCTGCAGTTCATCGGTTCACCAACACACGGAGGTTGGTATTTAATGCAGACAAGGTAGACTGTGAGTATCACACCCTGAGAAAGACTTATGGATATCCAGGGAGGAATGCATACAATGAGAATAACATCTCAGAAATTTTAAGCTTTAAGCTAGAGACAGTGGCCATGCGGATATCGGGGCCGCGCTAATATACCTCCAACTGAAGCCTAAAATGGAGAATAACAAGTACGTGGAGAATGAATTCATGCTTCCAGGGCTGCCAAAGGGAAAGCATACTATGGAGAACATTCCGGCACCTAGGCCTTCTGTGCCCAGGCAAGATGAGGAGGAAGAGGATGAAGAACCCGAAGATAGTGGTGGCCTGGTGCAGAGAAGGAAGCAGCCATCTGGCCAGGAGGGGGAGCGCGCGACAACTCCCCAGGGAGAAGGAGCTACGGGGGAGGAGCAGGGTGCACAAGAGATTTAAGAAGGTGTTTAAGTGCACAAGGGTGCAAGGAGGAACCCAGCAGGTGAAGGAGCCAGAGGAGAAGAAATGGAGAAAACTCAGGCTGAGCGAGGAAACAGAGGAATCTGAGGAGAAGGTGCCTTCATCTCCAACTGGGGAGGAGCCTCAACATGAGGAGGAGAAGATGGAAGGAGAAGAAGGGGGTCAATCAGAGGCTACACAGGACAAGGGTGGGGATACATCTGGTATTCCCAACCTTGATGCAGCCATTCCAAGAGGACCCTGATCCCGTCGAACAGGGGAGGACGCTAAGGCACATGCCATGGGGTATACAGAAGACCCAAAGCTGATCATTTGTGCTCGGTTCCAGAGTACCATCGAGTAGAAGGATTTATTTGGATGGGCACTCATGGATGAGGACAAGGTGACTCTATGCACAAGGAAGCAGCTCTCATGGTCTATGCACACACACATGGATGAGCCCGACTTTGATGTCGGTGAAGAATCATGTGCATCATGGCGGTTGAAGAAGGCACCTAAAATGTGCCACATGACAATCAAACCAACAATGATGTCAGATGAGTAGGTGAGCAATGCTCTAGTAAAAGTATCCTCTGAAGTAGCAAGAAGAAACATAGATAAATCTGCTACCATCAAGGCGCTGACAGAGAGATTAAAGGCCAAGGATGTGGAGATAGCGTGCCTAGTCCAGGAAAAGGACTTGATCAAAAGAAAGTATGACACTTTTGTTAGTATGGCAGAGGAAATTGGAGATGATGTTCTAAAGGTACGCCCAAATCTGGAATCCCGGGTACCAAAAGAATTTCCTTCTGCGATGCACTATGTGAAAACAATGATAACATTAGTGTTGGAAGATGAAAAGGTGCGTGTATCCTCACAGCCCAAGGACTCTGGGGAAAAGACAGAAAAGGTGCAGGCTGCAGTAGCTAGGAAAATTGCTACTTATGAAGGTCTACTGCAAGCCACCCATGATGAACTGAAGAAGGCCGATCATGCGCTAACCATATGCACAGCCCCAGAAGCACTGATCATGGTGAAAACCTTGGAGGAAGAAAATGAGGTCCACAAAGTGATGAAGGATGCTTCCTTAGGCCGCGCTGAATGCCTAGTCCTGGTAAAACAGAAGCGTGAGGCACTAGCTGCGGCACAGGCACCACATAAGGAGAGGTTGGAGGAGCTAGGAAAGCTCATTGCTCAGAGGATGGATGTACTGGAAGGGGTGCAAACCTCTATGTCAAGCGTAATGCTTGTAATACAAAATGAGCAAGGGAAACTCTCCATGGAAGAGCTGCAGTCCATCATTGCAGACGTGCCTGAAATAGCAGGAGCAGCGCTAACAGCATGGGAGAACCTGGAAGCAGATATCAAAGAAGAATATCCAGAGTTGATGCTTCAGGATGAGATGGAGGGGCCTGAGGCCTAAACAATTTTGTTAGCTGTGTATATCTTCTTCAAAATTCTTATTCAAGATTCTTATTCAACATTCTTTATTCTTTATTTATCCATTCTATGTATAAGTTTTGAGCATCGCCATTGTCGGGGTGACAATGAGATTAGTGTGGGGTAATGTTGATCAGAGAAAACACTTAGTTGAACTTGCACTCAGAGTCCGCGCGGAAGAATGGCACAGGAGAAAAAGTGCGAAGTAATAGGAAGGCGTCACGCATGGAGATGTAGGGTAAGACTCTCAAGGACTTAGCTGATTTTGGAGATCAGGTCTATTCTTAGAGATTGGCGTGTGGAGTACACAAAGTGATGCCGAGATTTGCGTGCCACTCTTCGTGGGGATTTTGGAAGGACATGTCAACTCACTCTTGCATGGACATAAGTTAAGCATAGATCCATCACTTCAGTTAACTATCAACAATCTATAGATAGCATACTTGCATGTATGGCTATAATTGTAAAAAGGTGCGTGGCTGTTATTAGCATGTGACCTATTTCTGGTAGAGTTAAGTGGTGAAGGGTTAGTTCCCCACCCTATATATATATAATGTAATGAACTATAGGAATATAGAGATATAGAGAGACATACATAGAGAATGGATGGAACCACATGCGACTGGATGATTGTAACAGATCCATGCGCATGCCTGGTATTGTATGAAGTTGTTGTATTGTTGGTTCAATGAATAGATAAAGGAAATTGACCGAACAAAGTGTGTGATGTGTTTTATCAATGCATGTTATTACTTTCATGATGATTTACCTTTAGCGCTTATAGATCTGGTTGGATATAAATGGTGAATGGATGGATTAGTTCCTAAAATATATGTTTACTATTTTATCATACCACCATTCTGCTACTGCAACTATTAAGAGACTGTAAAAGAAGAAATAGATAAGTTGCTTGATGCAGGATTCATATTTGCTGTGGAGAATTTAGAATGGGTTTCTCCCATTGTGATCTCAATAAAAAAGAATGGGAAGCTACACATTTGTGTTGATTACAGGAAGCTCAATAAGGCAACAAAGAAGGATCATTACCCTCTTCCATTCTCAGATCAGATCTTGGATGAAGTAGCTGGCCAGGAGTGCTATAGTTTTGCTGATGGATATAGCGGCTACAACCAAGTTCGTATAGCAGAGAAAGATCAGCTGAAGACCACGTTCACCACTCCTTGGGGAAATGTTTGCTTATAGAGTTATGCCTTTTGGGTTGTGTAATGCTCCAACAACGTTCTAACGTTTGATGAATAGGGTGTTTGAACCCTACATTGGGAACTTCATCAGAGTATTTCTGGATGATTTTTGCATCTATGGGAGCAAGATGGACCACCTGCACCAGATGGAGACAACATTTCAAAGGTTAGATGAAGCACAAGCCTCACTAAACCCTACAAAGTGTGTCTTTGGATGTTCTAAAGGTGTTTTGTTAGGGCATGTTGTATCCAAAGATGGTATTGGTACTGATCCTGATAAAGTTTCAAAAATCAAAGAGTTACCATTTCCTATGAATAGAAGTAAGTTGAGATCATTTTTAGGCCATGTGGGTTACTATAGAAGGTTCATCAAGAATTTCTCAAAGATTGCACAGCCACTAACCAGTTCTTGAAGAAGGATGTTACTTATGAACCAGGAAATAAGGCGCATGAAGCTTTTGGACAACTGAAGGAAGCCCTGGTGTCTTCACCTATTTTAAAGAATCCAGATTGGAGCAAGCCATTCATTGTGTACACTGATGCCTCAGATGCAGCACTAGGAAGTACTTTGAGCCAAAAGGATGAAAATGGGAATGAACATCCAGTTTAGTTTGGGAGCAGACAAATGAGCAGTGCTGAGGTAAATTATACTGTAACTGAAAAAGAGGCTCTAGCTATCATTTTTGCTGTAAAGAAGTTTAGAAATTACTTGCTAGGGCAGAAATTTATAGTTGTAACAGATCATCAGGCTCTAAAATATATTGTAAATAAGCCTAACCCATCAGGGAGGATAGAAAGATGGATAATTTTGCTACAAGAATTTGAATTTGATATTATAGATAGGCCAGGAAAGAAGCATGTCAATGCAGATGCACTCTCTCGAGCCTATGATGGTTTAGGTTCATCTTGTGATGATGATGATTTCCCAGATGCAACATTGTTATCCCTTGACACAATCCCTAGTGAATACATAGATATTTGGAATTATCTGAATGAATTCAAGTTTCCTGATGGTGCCAATGCAAAGACTAAGAGAAAGATTACTCAAGTCAGTCGTCCATATTCTATTCTGCATGGAGTATTATTTCAAATAGGACCTGATGGACAGTACAAGAGGGCAGTTGGACATGATCAAGGGAAGGAGCTAATAGAAGAATTCCACAATGGTACATGTGGAGGGCACTTCTCTGGACAACTTACAACAAGAAGGATCTTGGATGCAGGTTATCACTGGCCCACTCTTTTTAAAGATTGTTATAATTATTGTAAGACATGTGATATTTGTCAAACACATGGTAACCGTAAGACTTCATCAGCTCCATTATGCCCTATTCTTCCACTTGGTCCCTTTGAAAAGTGGGGAATAGACATTGTAGGTCCACTTCCAACTACCCCACGCCAAAATAAGTATATTGTAGTTGCCACAGATTATTTAACCAAGTGGGTTGAAGCTAGGCCATTGAAAACAGCTTCCATGGATGAAGTGGCAAGGTTCATATATGAACGCATTGTCACCAGATTTGGTTGTCCATTAGAAATTGTAACAGATCAAGGAAGCCACTTCATTAATGAGGTGGTAGAAGCCCTAGTCAATAAGTTTTCTATTAAGCACAGGAAGGCAACAACATACAAGCCAAGCACAAATGGACAGGTGGAACGAACAAATTTTGTGTTGTGTCAAATTCTAGCAAAAGATGCAGCCTTGTAGGTACATAAGTGGGATAAAAGGATTCATGCTAACATTGTGGGCATATAGGGCAACATCAAAGTCAGCAACATGATACTCTCCATTTCAGTTGGCTTATGGCATTGATCCAGTTCTTCCTATTGAGTTTGATATTCCCACTGTGAGAGTTATGAAAAATAAAAGGATGGATGAAAGTGATTCAGTAAAAGAAAGGTTGGTACATCTTCATTTGCTAGAGGAAATGAGGGAAATAGCAAAGGATACAAGCTATAAGAAGAAAATGAAGCAGAAGGAATACTTTGATCAAAAGATCCGTTGGTCTCCATTTCATGTGAATGACTTGGTTCTAGTATATGATTCCAGATACAAAAAAAGAAGCAGAGAAAATTTCTTCCAAAATGGATGGGGCCCTACAAAATAGCAGTTGTGCATGAAAATGGTACGTACTGACTGGAGGAATTGGATGGCACTCCCATTACGAAATGGGTCAACCACGACAAGTTGAAGATTTTCCAAGCACCAGAATAGTCTACTCCGAGGATGGAGTAGAAGCTAGGAAGGGGGAAGATGTCGACACTAAAATTTTCCTCCGTAATTTCTATTTCATTAATGTATGTATTAGGAATAGGATGTTGTTAAGTATAATTAGTAGTAGCGTCCGATAGAAGATAACGGCGCTACCAGTACGACACCGCCAATAATGTATAGTACGGTAACAGTCAAAGTACAATAGGAATGTTGTGGTAAAAAGTAAATATTTGTCATAAGTGGTCCGGTAATGTTAAAATGTCAAAGTTTGGGTAAGTAGAGAAGTAGGGTCTACATGATTAGGAATTAGAAATATTATATTGGTAATAAGGACAAGGAGTGAGGTCATAAATATTTTATGTATTTTATTTGTAAAAATTCTAAAAATGTGGAACCCATGTGAAATGATAAGGTTTATCTTATCTTAAAAGATAAGCTTACATGTACAGATAAGAGTTAAGGTATGGAATATGATTCGTCAAAGTAAATTTCTTATCCTATCTTAGAGATAAGATGGATAAGTCTGGAAGTTCTATAAATAAAGAGGCCACCCCCTTCATTTAGCATAGAAGGAAGTAGTGAGAAATATTGTATGAGTAAGTGTAAAGGAAGCCATCATTTTAAGGTGTGTTGAAGAAGCCATTAAGAGGTGTAATTGTGAAGTTTCTCCCATAGTTATTGTTGGAAGACAAGTGAAGTCAGTAACACTTGAAGTACCTCATGGGTGAGATTGTAACAATTTCATGTTGATATTATAATTTACACTGATATTTTAGATTTGTCATCATTCCTTCTTATCATAGTCTATGGTATTCTTGTGTTATGTTTGTTGTTGTGTTTCCAGATTACATCCACCAAACTAAAAATTGTGCATTAGTAAATAATCATAGCACGAGGAGTTCCCGGTGAAGAATTATCATAGTACTAGATTGGTAATGACAGGCCCTTATCACAAGAATTGCCTTTATCCTAAATGCACAGTCAGTTCGGCTATCACACAACGCAGCATGGCATATGGCTCGACCCCAAACAACTCGGCCCAACCTGAGCGATGCATATGCCAAGCTCACCACAGCTGCATGGCTGAAATAAACGTATGGAGGAAGACCTGACATTTAATTCACGTTTACATGGTCCTGCAGGACCATTTTAAACACAACCTCCATGCGCGGGTCATGTGGGATTATCCCTAGGTTTATTTGACAAACGATCGCAACAAAAAAGGAGAAAGATGAGCTCAAACTCATAACCTATGCCTTACGATCGGGTCACCCAAATCAACTTGACATCCAAGGGGCTCGGTGGGATAAAATATGATCTCATTGACTATTTAAACACACACAGTTGAGTTGACTGTGCAGGTATGATCAAAATAGGGTTGCTTTGTTTCAAGAGAAGGCCTATTTTTAGGCACTTATGCTCCGAGTTAAAACTTTATAAGAGCCAATTTCTTGCTTATAATTAACCACGACTGGAATCCAAATTATGTAATTTCCATTTCAATGATGTTCTACCTATTTTCTCGTGTAGGTGAAATTCCATCACATTTTATGAAAAGGGCACTGGGAACAGACATCATTAATTTGACCCCTTCAAGCACTTAGGGGCATCAAACCAGTCACCCCTATGGTGTAAAAAGTGAAGTTTCTCAATGTTTATGAATATTCCAAATATATCATTTGTTTCTATGTAGTGTTTTTACATCTTCAGTTGTAATCATTTTTCAATCATATTTGCAAGGGGATCACACTGTAAGCACTGTAGGATGGTTGACTCTGTACAAATTGACCTTCGAGACAATTTCTTATTTTGTGGAAATTCTCAAGAGTCTGGTAGATCAACTCATTTATCTCTCCAAGTATGGAATGGTCTATTTTTCAATAATGAAGGGTTAATTGTACCTTTGGGCAATAATAGATCGATTCTCTTTAACCAAAACTCCAGAGCACGTCAGCCTTTGGGTAAACTCTGTTATCAATCTGAACTCATTTTGTGGATGTTGATTTCAGTCCCACTTTTGGATGAAGCTTTTGATCAGATGGAAATCTAGTAATAGTGTTTAAATTAGCATTGACTAAGCAACCATTCATCTAAAAATGGGAAAATGGACTTAAGTTTCAATTTAAGTTACTCCATAAACTATCACAAATGCACATGGCCAGTGTTGTCAATTGATGATCAAACTGAGGTGCATATTTTTAAGGGAATTAATCAATTTTTGAGTTTAAGAGCTGTAAAATTGATGTTGACGTTCTTTAGATCCTTGGATAATTTTTATAAGCAAATATTTGGCCTCACACATTTATCAGATCAAAAATATAATGACAAGATCCTTGCTTTGAAAAGAGGTTGTCTCTGCCCTCCTTCAGTTTGATATAAAGGAATTAAAATATTTCATGATTTGTACATATTTGGGAAGTAGATGGAATGGGAAAACTTAAATATTTTTACTAAGCTTCCTCATTCTCAGTTTAGAATGTATACAATGCTTATAGAAATTTTTCTCAACTCCCTCAACTAGGACTGGATTATAGAGGATGGAGAATGACTTTTGGGATAGTATGAGGTGGCTCAAAGGGCCCCACTCTCTAAGAGAATACCTCCAAACAACTCTATGAAAAGATTGCATTATCCCCAAAGCTTTCCCCGGGCCTTAAAAATAAGTGGATTGTTTGTGAGCTATACATTACTAGATGGACTCATAGATTTAATGTTTTGTGGTCTTCCTATATTTAGTCAAAGAAATCTTTCTTTAGATGGTTTTTAATTCATAATAAGTTTGTTGTTAGATTTTAATATTTTATAGAATTCTGCGAACATAAGTGCTTGTTTTATTTAAATTTTTATATATATTATTTTTTCCTTAAAAATATATTGTACAAACGTACCCACAACATATCGTACTCGAGGTTTTAAAAAATTTGTCGTTTCAGTGTACCATACCTATACCTGTACCCATACCCGAAACATTCTAGATTTTTGCAAACCATTTGACTATGAAAACATTAGTTTAAGGTCAAATTAGCCCTTATATTCATCATGATATTAGCTAGAAAGAAGATATATAAGCATTAACATAAGGAAATAATGCCCAAATGTACATGATAGTTCATTGGGGATGAAGCTACATTTTTGCAACTCTTCTGCTTTTAGGAGTGTAAAAAATCTCCAACAGTAGCATAATTCATTTTATGAAAAACACTTATTTCAATGGTCACCATTTGCGGTTGTTATGTGACTTCATAAGTGCTTCTCAAAGTTCAAGGTCTTTTCGGTTGTCTCTACTAAGTAAAAGTTTCTCAGGTTTCTAATGGCTTAGCATTCCTATAGACCTATTTTGCATGTAAAAGTAACATGAAGAATAAGGAAATTTTTAGGGGGCTCTAAATAGTCATATACTATTAACTAATTCAGCTTTCATTCCCTTCCAACACGTCATCTTGATCAATTAACATTCAAGCTATATGAATGGCCTACATTATAGCTTGGTTATCTTCATAGTCTCATTTTAGAGGGTGTGCCCATGATAAGTTCTATGTTTTTAAACAAATTCAGTGGAAGACATTCAAAACATTTATTTTAGCTCATTTCATTTTAGTCAATTGCTCCATAAAGACGACTTACAATGCAAGTGTTGAGATAACAGTACTCTTCGCACTCTGAAACCCATTGCAAAATACATGATTAGGTTCACTTTTCTACCTTTTTGTGGATACACCATTGTATGTTGCACAATCGATGATGTACATCTTTGAGCATATTCCTTGCCTAGATGTTTCAGTTATACTTAAGGTTAAGGAATCAATGTGAGACTCAAACATTCCTTTTGCCTATTTTGCTGGTCAGGATCAAGGATAAGGGGGTCTAAAAACATTTTTTCATTTCCTGATAAACACTCAGGGGAGGTTTGCGTAGCTGGGGAAAAAATTATATCATATGGCTCTAGAATATTGAGAGAACTTGGGGAAGATGCATTTTTTAGATGGTCACATTTCTCTATTCATGTAATTCTACAAATTATGATGAAATTTTCCTTGCTTACCTTATATAGTATGGATTTAAACGATGATACTACCGCGTGGATATCATTCTACGAAGGAACTTAGGATCAAGCCTTACGCTAAATCATTCACTTGTGTATCCCACTGAAGGCCATTTGTAAAGATTGTCTTTAACATAAAAAGAGTTCCTTTTTTCACATTTTCGTTTGTAGTATTTATTTATGCTGAGATTTCCCCATAGCTAATAAACAAGGCACGAAACTTGCTGTGCATAATAAACATCCAGATTTTAACTTAATGATTTGGTAAAGTACAGGAATGAACATACGAAGTTGATGTATGTCAACTAAAAAGTTATATAATGCAAACAACATGTATGGTTATGTGGTGGAGAACTCTCATATCAGATTTTGATGGTTGAACAAATTGCTAGTAAAATAAGTCCCTTTAGTTATTGGTGTTAGAGGACTTGCCCATAGATAGTTTTATAAGATGGCCCCTAAAAAGACAACATATTGATGATTGGGTTATCCAGCAAGAACAAGATACATATGTGGCTAGTTCCGTAGGTACATAATGAATTGATCTCAAGTTGGAAAGTGGGTTCTAATTGCAATAAAAAATTCATCCTCTGTAATCTAGATGCAAAAGAAATGTATAACACTGTTAACTAAAATGAAGGTAATGATTACATGGTCCAATAACATTAGAGAGAGGGGAAATACATGTTGCTTATACTCAAATAGTTTCAACATGTAGGAGTTTCATCACCATGTTAACACATAGGTTTCAGTTACATCATCTTCATAAACCTTAGTGCACTGTATTATTTGAACTTTCTCTTTTACCTGATACATTAAGTTTAAAGGGTTGAAAGGTAATAGCAATTTCTTTGCCTATTGAAAAATTGTGAGCTCAGGTAATTCCTAATTTCGCATTATCATAGTTCAGTTGGATTGACTTACCATTGATTTACGTCCTATGGATTACCAAATGATTTAAATCAGTTTAATATGTTTGGCCCTGGATCCCTTTTCATAGCTAATGTTGATCTCTTTTCTTCCAAGATTGTTAGATATACCTTCAAGAGATTACTGGCTGCTAAAGATGATCAAGGAGTCACCTAATATAGAAATAACGCTCTATTTAAGGAAAGTTTTATAGCTAAAATACTCTACAGTTAAAGATCCAACTATAGATAATGGAGAAGTTACAAAACTTAATGATGGAATAAGTTCCCATGAGGGATTCTTTTTGAATTACAATGATGCAAAAGAATGATTCTAAATACACGACCAAGAAGTTTCATCCAAATTCGTCTGTCATAGGGATGAATACCCTATAGGTTTCACTGCAAAACTTTGTTGGATAATGGAGTCAACTTGCAATTTGTGGCTGCGTGTTTAAGAGGTGATCATTTAATCACCATAAAACAAGTACATGAAATACTTATTAAATAGATCTATGGCAAGACATTTGAAGGAGGTAACTGTTATCCCCAAATCACTGCACGCCCCAAATGGCCTGGAGGTGAACACAACATTTGGTGTGATTGGGTAACATGGGATCACCTCTCAGGCTGTGGGACTTGGGCTCGAGGTAAACCTCCGGAGAAGGCCGCTTTACTCTTCCTAAACTAAGCACTACACTACTCCTTATGCAATAAAAATGGCTAACTAGACCTATGCTAACATTTCAAGGGATAAGGGGGAGAGATTTTTAAAAAATAAAACCATAAATTAGAAGTGGTGATGCACTAAGAAAGGGTTTTGCTAGAAAAAACTACTTGCCAATGAAGAGAGATGATCATAAGGAAGAACGAAGATACATCACATACTCAATTTACATACAATACTTCATTCCTTGATAAGTACAATGACCTCCAAAACTTGTAAAAGAAACATTGTTGAATATTTACCTACAAACATGAGAGAGGCAAATAAAAGCAAAACAATGATGTAAGGACATATAATTGATCACAAAACATAATTTCCATTACTTCAAACACTTGCATTAAGTGCATCATTACAACAGGGAAAGGGATATGCTACCATTACAATTTTTAGAAAAAAGGTTTGAGAGCCTACAAATTCACAACAACTCAACTTGTGAAGAGAGGGGAAGCTTGGAAAATGTCCAACTCCTTTGAAGGAATAAGCATCCCTTTACATTTTATAGAACTTGCTTAGCTGAGTTAGAGAAAAAGGAAAGAATCCTAAAATCTAGGCCATAATGTAATAATCGTGGTCAGTCATGTTTGCCTCATTAATTGCAACTCCATCTTTCTAGGCATTATTCATGGAATGAGAAAAACCTGCAATTTTGGAATAGTGAAAATTCCAAAAATTCAATCTTCTGATGATTTCATGGCATAGCTCTCATTTTCCCGATTACAATGACTATAAGTTTGTGGAAAGTGGACAATCAAGGAGGAAGTTATGGTTCCCTGAGTAAAAGTTACTCTTGGGCATCAACATGAGCATTGTGTTCAAGAAACACCAACTCCCATAAATTCAAATAATTTAATTTTCTCCATTAAATGCAAATGCCTCCTCAAATGATTAAAATTAATATTTTAATAAATCTTTTGAAGACATTTTGATATGTCACGATGTTATATTTGTCTTTAGGAGGTTTGAATGTTTGACTTGGGATAAGATGGCTCGCCTTATGGGATCAACTGTGTGATACATGTATCATAAACTAAATAAAATGGAGGTCTCCCACACACACATCCACTGAAAGAGGAGAGGTCAATCATGTTTTGCAACATATTTAGTGATCTGCATGAGAAGTCAAAAACTTTCTTCCATATACTAAAATGGTGGTTTGATGATTGGAAGTTTTGTATTAACTCTACTGAAGTCAGGGTGCCATCGTTGCATTTCACATAATATTCAAATGCAAGTCATATTGATATAAAATATTCTCTCTACCCCTCAACCAAGAGAAGGATTATGTAAAGACATGTCCATTCACATGTTGGACTACATATTAGTGAGGCTAAAGAGTTGTCCAAGGTGGAGGAGACAAATATGAGGAAGAAGATTCATCTCCTATCCAACCATTTGAGATAGAAAGGAGAAGGAACTTTTTTCTAACCGAAGAAACCCCTTCTTGTATAGTGGAGAAAGTCAAACTAAAAAAAAGAAGGGGATAAGGTCCCACAAGAAAATAATGGGGTGTGATAGAGGAAACCTTGGAAACAAAAAAAACAAGTTCATAACATGATATGGGGAAACCAAATGGGATTCATGTTTGTGAGGGAGAAGCTTCTGTAGCAAGTAGAGAGGATATGACCATTAAAATATGTGATGTAAGAGCACAACTGCACACAAAAATTGAGGAATTGGAGAAATAGGCACCGGTTGAAATAAAATACCCACAGATGTAATGCATGATATGAGCCTTTAATGGGTGAAACGTTCTATAGAAAAGAAAGGAGAATGGAATTAAAGAAGTCTCAAGGAAAGAGACATTTAAACATAAGGAAAGTCACATAAAGGTAAGAGAAAAAAACTTTGGTGCACAAAGAGGAAGAAGAAAGAGGTAAGGGGATCCCCACACACAAAGAAAAACATGTATCTAAAGTGATACAAATAGAAATTCATTGTGGAAAAATTACGAGGTTAGGAGATCACTCTGACAGGAATAGACAAGCCACAAATGGGAGGCTATATAGGAAGAAAATACCCCTGAAAAATCATGAAAACATCTTTCCTAGATCATAAATTGTCACAATGAAGATCGATGCACTCACAATTAGAGAGTTTATTGGAGACCTATCTTAGACTGTGCAACTCAATTACTCAACCAATAAATCAATGGACAAAAAAATGGTGCATGCACAACATGAAACAACAAAGAGATCTAAATATCACACTGGAAGCTGGAAAACACACGAAAAATGCCGAGGAGTGCACGGATCCATAAGATCCACTCTGGATACCATGAAAGAGGGTTTGAAAACCTATAAGCGAGGATCACGAGGGATGATGTACACATCAACAGATGTGTGAGCGACAGCGTGGAGAGATCTTGGGAGGAGCGAGCATTAACCGAATGTGCATGCAAAGATTTGAAAAACGGGTAGAACCTAGTTAAGCCATAAAACTCTCCTCTATCTCATAGATCAAAAGACGTGTACATATAGGAGGTGCTAACTAACCCCCAGTGCTGCAATCATGGACAACTTGAGTAGAGAGGGGGAGTTACATTCCCAGAATAGAAGTGTAACTCCCAATGATGCATATGACACATATGACGTATTGACGCACTGACGTGCTGACGCATTAACGTGCTGACACACTGATGCATAAGGGAATCTGCATAATGACCCCTAAATGACACGTGGACCTACGATCTCACCTAAGTGAGATGAATCAGCTAATGATGTGAAAAATAACACACACCAACACCCCCCCTTCATCGTAACTTAGGATGAGGCGGAAAGTCAAAAACGAGAAATGGGTCTCTGACACAAAGCCTGATGAGGTACCCATGTACAAGAAGAAGATGCTCAAGCAGTGAAGGAAAACCCAATGGGAAAAACATCCACCACAAGAGAACAAAACACTCTCTAATCTAAGAAAAGATGCCAAAGATGGGTCCAAGCTATAGACGAGCCTGAAAAGGTACCCATGTATAAAGAGGCAATCTCTCGGAAAGAAGAAGAGAGAAGAAGAGGGAGACGAGAGGAATGTAGAAGATGCCATGGACGAATCTGAACTCTGCAGCTCTAGGAGGTCTCCCAGAAGAATGTCGATGATGAGATCCTCTACCTCTGGACTGAAGAAGAGCCACCCACACTGAACTGTGTGCCTGCCCTTAGGAAGGACAGAAATGACGTGTTGGAAGTCTGCCCACTCCACAAAGGAAACTGAAGGTAGCAACACGAAGAACTCTGAGTCTGGTGCACTGAAGTGTGACATAGGTCTAGCGAGTGAGTGCCAAGGAACCAAAGGTAATGCCACGTGCGTAGAACTGTCAGAGTGAAGAGGAACACCCATAGAGAGAGGATGTCCAAGTGATGTGAAGGGAACAAAACATCCTCCACAACAGAAAAGGGATCCACAGTTGAGGGTGGATCAATGAAGGTCTCTGGAAATGTGGAAGTGACATGATTCCCGGAAGGGGCACTCCCAACAACAGAGATGATGAACTCCTCTGAAACACCTGTAGATGGATGAGGAACCTGTAGAGCATCACAAGTGGACTCTGCGAAAATATGACTAAGGTCAGCCAGATACTCGTCCCAATGAAGGGGCTCAACAAACAGAAGAGTGATGTCAGATAGATATGAGTCATCCAATGAAGGTAGAGGAGTGAAGAGGGCCTTACACACTGAAGGTGGAAAGAAGGCTGGTGTAATGACGGTGTGAGGCTGAGTAGAAGACTACTCGATATCTGATGAGATGTGGGGGGTGACAACAATGTCTGGAATAGTGAGAGAAAGAGGAGAAGAGTCCTCTATAGTACTCTCAACATCAGAACTAGGTGCACAATCTTCGTCATCAGAAGTAGAATCAAGCGAGTCTATGTCAGTGGAATGGTCATCACATTAAGAAATGGAGGAGACGACTGAATCAACAACAACAACAACGGTGGCAGTATGTGAAGGGTCTCCATAGAGGGATTGAAGAATGCTCCAGACACGGTGAGGTGGATCTGATTCTGCCACGTGAAACCAGAGAGAACGAGAGACATGCATCATCATGTGACCAAAGACATGGTCGCAAGTGTCGAGGAAGTCCTCTAGATGACGATGATCAAGCAGGTGCAAGAACTGGCCCAAGCAAGAAGGGTAAAAGACCCTCGTGGGCAAAGTAACGTTCCATGGAAGCATGCTAAGCTGAATAGGTCTCTCTCCCGGAGAGAAGTGGCGGAGGCTGTAAGGCAATCCTACGATGCTCACGTTTGGAAAGAGCAATCTCCATGATAAAAAAAATGCAAGATGCACAAAAGCAAGACGTCAGACTCAACCGATAATGTGTCTGCGTGTGTAGGCCCAAGAGTACAATCAACCCCCCAAGAATGTGGCACTTTATAAAAGTAGTGCATTTACAAAATTGGCAATAATCCCATCACATAAAGTGTGAAAAATCATGCAACTTTGACTAAAGAAGCGCTCAAAAACGAGCAGCGAGTCAAAAGTTATGGCATAAATACAATTCCCGCAACTGATGGAAATATAAACTAGATGTTGCAAACGCATTAAAAAAGTGCACAAAACGGGTGCAAAGGGTATCATGTGGGTACTCGTTGGAAACGGCATCAAATTTTAGGCATAGTTTGTTTTGACTGCGAGGGGGGATTAGCCTCTTGCCAACCCCGGACCTCGCCCTCCGTCTTCGACGCTCGAATGAAGGACATAAATAAAGTAAAATTACAGCCTAAAAAATTATTACATGCCATGAATGAAATGTTTTGTTTTTTAATCACCCTAAAACATTAAAAAAGAAGGTGAAAAGGAGTGTGTGGGGGCCCACGTTGATGGAGATGGCTGTTGAACCGAGCTGCGGAAGCCCACGTGGCAGATTGGAGGGTCCACGTGCTGTGTTGGTGAGCTGGAAGGTGCTGCAGGCTGAGTTGTTGGTGTCCACGTGGTGCAAGGAGCTAGAGATGAGCATGGGAGAAAGCTGAAACATTTTACCAATGCAGAAGAAACGTGTGGAGGTCTGCACGTGCAGGTGAAGAAAAAACATTTTTTGCAACCCAAAAATGCCAAAAAAAAAACGTTTTCTAACGTTGCCGTGGAAGGAGCTTGAGGTGCAGGTTGAAGCCACGTGCTGGAGGTCTGAGTGTTGAGATCTGCACAAGCTGGAGAAGCCGTTTGAAACCCACCAAATGCCAAAGCTAAACGCCAGAAAAACGGCCATGCTGGAGTGTGTAAGTCATAAAAATGTTTTTCCAAAGCTGCAGAAAACACCATGTCCACACCAAAACGTGCAGGATGAAGGAGCTGATGTGAAAACACCACATGCCCACGAGATCAAGCAAAGGCCAAAAAAACGTGTACAAGCACCCAACAGAGCAAGCCACCACCGTCAGAGCATGCAAAAACTCAGCTTAGAGACCAATCAGCGAAGGTGGACCAACAAGCTATCACGAGCAAGCATGAGCGGTCCGAAGTCCGCAGGGAAAACACGTGGAGTGAGTCATGAGAAAAGAGCGACGAGGCTAGGGGTTTGAAACGAGCCACCACAGTGTGCAAAAATCGAGAGCTTGAAACCAATACAGTCCTCAAAAAAAACCTCACAAATGCAACATTTTAAACTTAGATCTAAACCTCAAACCTGTCAAACCACACTCAAACTCGAAAAACACCAGAACCCCTGAACAACCGCCTGAAACCCACGAACACAACCCAAAGAGAGGTATGAAGCCCGGAATCAGTGCAAGTAGAGCACAACTCGGAATCACCATTATGACACACGCACTGAAAGAGATTTGAATATCACGCCGGAAGCCGGAAAACACACACAGAAATGCCGATGAGTGCACGGATCCACAAGATCCGCTCTGATACCATGAAAGAGGGTTTAAAACCCGCAAGCGAGGATCACGAGGGACGACGTGCACATCAACGGACATGTGAACAGTAGTGTGAAGAGATCTCGGGAGGAGCGAGCATCAACCGAATGTGCATGCAAAGATTTGAAACACGGGCAGAACCTGGTTAAGCCATAAAACTCTCCTCTATCTCATAGATCAAAAGACATGTACATATAGGAGGTGTTGAGTAACCCCCAGTGCTGCAATCATGACAACTCGAGTAGAGAGGGGGAGTTACATTCCCAGAATAGAAGTGTAACTCCCAATGATGCATATGACGCACTGACGCACTGACGCACTAACGCGTAAGAGAATCTCATAATGACCCCTAAATGACACATGGACCTACGATCTCACCTAAGTGAGATGACTCACCTAATGATGTGGAAAATACACACACCAACAAAGTCTGAAATTTTTAGTTACGAAACTCTGAAAATGCCTTTGCTTCGGCTTCACTCTCTAAACCACTCAAACTCAAGATTCCTCATTAAACCAAGCTCCCAAGCTTAGCCCCTACACCTAAATTTGATCGAGTTATGTCCCTTCCATTGGGCTCGATAGCTACTGGTTCACACTCAAGTGTCCAGGTGAATATTTACTGTGAGTTGGCTCGTCTATCAATACATGGGTCAACCTTCAACCGTGCACTCGTTTCATTTCCGAACCTCTCAATACCTCCTCTCGTTCACCCGTGACACTCTGTAAATGAGCCATTCCACCTTTCTTGACCATGAGCTCAACCTGACCCGTCAATTAAATACCATGCAAATAGGATGAGCTTCTCGCCAAATAATTTTGTGTACGATGAACTTTTCTCTTGAGCTTTTCTCGAGCTCCATTATCTCGACCTACAAATCCTAAGCTCGTTGAGGCTTTTTCCCTTTAGTTCTTAAATCGGAATTATTTTTCCCTGAGTTATAATTCGACGAGCTCCATGCTATGTTGAAAATAGCTCAGTCCAGAATGCCTCGAGCTCACAAATTCATTCTGTTGTTGAAATTCTACGAGCTCGTATTTACGAGGCTACTCTTGCATGGGTTAACTCGGCAGGGACAAAACAACTCACTTCATCACAGTGGCGGATTAGGTTCCGAGTTCCCAATATTTGTTAACTCAACCCGACCTCATTTTTTCTGATCTCTATGCCAATCCATGTAACTGTTTTTGCGAGATCGCTGCATCAACTTTTCCGAGCTATACTATTTGATGCGTGCACCGAATCTCAGTCATCCCGAACCTTGAGCTCTCAACACCTGAAACCCTTTTCACCAGTTGTACAAATACCCTAACAATCGATCTATTAGAATCGTTCTCTCTGTATAACAAGTTCGGTTTCCACAGAGTGCAACCACATTGAGCCGATTACTTCCATCAAATCCCGCAGGCAATCCTTAACTCCTAATCTAGTGCATCCATGAACACCTCGACTGCAACTCAAGCATGCTATATAGTCATCCTGGGTTATTCAAAATTTAACTCGAATCTCATCCGAGTCATCTCTTTCTCTTCCGAGTTTACCCTAAATCGTCCTGTCTCTGTTGTGGCTCAACAATGTGGCCCAAGTTATCCCTAACTTACTGCACAATCTGCTCGAGCTAAGTGATTTCGCCATGCCTTGATTCAAGCTTGTTTCCAATATAACATACTTGTGACAACAAAAAAAGTTACATTAACTACGAGTTTCTTGTTCACTTTGACCAATGAGTCAATTCCATGGCTTGATAACCTATCTTCAGTTCGAACCACTCGAAAAGGTATTAGCTCGGCTGAGCTATTAAGGACTCGATCCCATCCAGTCATCATGTGAGCTCAACCAAACTTCATACAACGAAAGCGTTTTCCTGAAGTTTTCTCGTCCCGTGATGTATTCTTTGCATTTGTAAAAAAAACATATGTCAAGCCTTGATAATGCAACAAAATCATACCTCTCCCGCATGTCCAACGCAAACTTGTGAAGGTTCATGCCATCGAGCTCAACTCGATCACCTCGTTGCTTAGTTAAGCTCACTCCACTAGGTCAATTCATTGATTTTGTTCTTTATCTGAGATCATCAGATGTGTTACAACACCATAAGCTTCAGATGCGTTACGTGAAGTGTCAGAGGTCAATAGACTTTGTGAGTAAAAAGTGGCAGTCTAATAACACCATGGATCAACTACACCTAAGCAATAAACAAAGCTCAATCAGAGAAATTCCTCTACCTATTGTGTCTGAATACTGACCGCATATATGACCACATTTTAGGTTTAATGAAGGGCACAAATCAATTCCATTAATAACCATTGTACTGAAAAAATATCAACCATTCATTGTAATGGTGCCATGTGAAAGTTTGCAAACTTATTATCACTTAAACAATGCATATAGGTGTAAAGACGGTGAAATATTTAGGTTTGTTTTAGTGTTTAAAATAATCTAATGAAATTCCAGGTTAATAGACGTATATAAGTGAATAAACCTCCCTTAAAACATTTCATACGAAACCCATATATTACGCCAAAGGCATTTAGTGAGAATAACCTTGCCCTCTGTGACACATGTAAGAATTTGGATGGCAGAGATTCAAATTTGGAGACTTGCATTGAAATCTCACATCCAGAAGTTTCTATGCACTCTGCCATTCCATGTATTCAGTTGGCAGAAGATGGTGCAGACCCACGTCTACACATTCATAACTACGCTGGTAAGAGATGTTGCCCTCATGGGCCACATTCAACATGACATATTTTTTGCAGAACCAGAGGCTTGTAGATAGAATATGTATTTTGTGGTTTATTTTTGCATTTTGCACAATCAGAGCTAGTATCACATTGATTTTTCATCTTTTAGTTTCTTATTGTGTTAAGGCTTTTAGGTATCTAAGTGTATAACATTGAATTTTCTGTTTGTTGTTTGTTTTGCATTTTATAGAGGTAAAGTGCAGTTTGCAACAAGTTCTAATCATGTATTTTGATCTTTTTTTTCTTCCATGTTTTAGTTTATCACTGAAAATGTCGGAACATCCCGAGGAGGCTGCATCTTTCCTCAACAATGAGATGGAGAAGATTCACGATAAGCTTTCAGGCCATGATTCGTCATCATCATCAGACTCTGACGATGAAAAATCAAAGAGAAAATCTATAGCATCCTCAGTCACAGCTTCAATTACTACTTCAGTAAACCATCTCTTTAGCCGAAAAAAACATGTGCATAGTCTTTTTGGTGGAGTCAAATGTAATTTTTCAATTTCAAACAACCAAACAACCAGGTATTTTAAAAACAAGAATGCAAAAACATAGACCTCATGGTTAAAATCCAAATTAAATCCTAAATGCTCAATATTTTGTTGATGAGTAGGAGTGCCAAATTTCTATTAAGGCGGTTCTCACGCCGTTCATTGTGGAGGATACCAATGTTAATTCTTATCTCTTAAATGTCATGGATTCACCCAGCCATGTCAACTTTTCTGACGAGATGATTGTTGCTCGCAGGCTTGCCGATGGAGTTGTGCTCGTTGTCGATGCTGCCGAGGGCATCATGGTAATCACTTTTTCTTAATTATTTGGGTTGCCACTTTCTTCATGGGTTTAGGGTCTGAACTTTTTTTTGGTTTTTGCCCCCTTAATTTCATCATCTTTATTTAACGTTATGTTATTTAATTTAGTTGAAACGTTTCTTCACTAAGTGGAACGAGAGCATTAGACACATAACTACTCGAAAACCATAAAAAATGGTGTGTGGAATATTGTTGCATGCAGATAAATGTTTTGGGAAAAGTATGGCGTAGGTCTATAGAAGTGGACTAGACTGTAAGAAACAACATTTCAGCAAGCAAACATTGGAAATTGAAGGAAACAAATGTCAATAGTTCAAGCGTTACAGACACCTGCATTCCCAGAAAGAGCAAGAAGCATGCTTCAAAACACTATTTACCCCCATGGAAATGTTTCAAAGTTCACAAAGTTTGCATACATTTCCAAGAAACAACGTTCCCATCCAACAGAAAGAATTTTTTGATGCATAGTAGCCTGCAAAACTTTGTTGTTAACTGAAATCTACCTTAATACTGTATGAAATTCACTCAACCCACTTAGAATTCTATAACAACATTGTTCTAATCTCTAAAATCCTGCCACCTTAACATGTACTAAAACTCAGAAATACATAGAGTGATGAAGAAAGAACTATTGTCTCCATGTCATTAGTCTTCGCAACAATGTATTCTATTGTACAATAGAAGTCCAGAAACAAAAAAAATGTTAAGCATAGAGGTTTTTTCTAGAGTTACCATACACATATGGATGGGCAAAATGAGATTGTCAATAAATGGATAGAGGGGCAACTAAAATGTTATGTTACAGGGAAACACACAACATGGATAAAATGGTTATATTAGGGAGATTTTTTCCAAAACACATCTTACCATATGTCTATTGGATAGTAGAGTGATAGGAGCTAGAGATTTAGTGTAATAGAGCCAAGATATTTTGAAAGCACTCAAGGATAACCTATCACATGCAAAAAAATAAGTAGAAAATGTATACAAACTAGTGAAGAATTCATAGGTCATTTAAGATAGGGGGCACAACTTTTCTAAGGTTGCAATATTATAGTCAAGGGGCGAACATAAAGGTGACTTAAATCATAGTAAATTATTATAAAGTGCCAAAAAACAAAAACAAAATTATAAAACACTTATAATTAATTAGAATGACTTAATGACAAAGCGAAAATAGAAAAGGTGAAAAACGGACATAGCAAATGTATTTATTATAGGTGGAAAATGTGACCAGCCTTGGGGATGAAAGCATGTCAAAGAGACATTAAAAAAATAGAAAATTTTAATTGGTTATGGTAGGTGGCCATTTGGGCCCTTTCTTCTCTGGAAAAACAAGTTGACTTGGTTTTGGGAGGATCATTCTATTCTTACCAAATTATGAAAATTTCTTATTGGCTTAATTCTTGCAGCTAAAATTATCTCGAGATGAAAAACCTCATGAGATTAAAGACAGAAACAAAAACTCTTCTCTTGGGATTTATCTAGCAGTATATTGGACATTCAAGGAGAAATTAGTTTGCTAAAGTAACTTTATTTTTCCAGATAGAGCGACCCATCTAGAGGAGTGCTTTGGCATGATAGAAGGGTATTAAAATCAAATCTGAGTGTTGCATTAAAACTCAATTTTCATTTAGCTATTTTAGCTATTTTTTGAGTATTTCTTGGGTCCAAAACCCTTCTTTTCTAGCTGTCAACCCTCGAGAAGTGTGACAATAGGACATTGATCTCAATCAGTTCCATTCAACAATTTGAGGCATCTTTTAGATCCTTCTCACATCCAAAGTTATTCCTCTATTCTATTATCATTTACATTTCAATCAAACAAAAACAATCAAAAATATCAATTTCCATCTTTGTTTACTATTTTTAGCAAAGATGCCCCTTTTAACAGTACTCGATAGTGATTACTTGAATCGTTAGCGATCTTCCTGAATCACCGACAATCCCTGTTAAAACACATCTTTTTCTCAATTTGATAGATTATTATTTTTATCAAAATCTTTGCATTTAACTTGCTATTTTCAAGCATGGATTTCTCTTAGATAACATTTATTGATTGTTCTCATCCAATTACAAGTATTTACGACCTTCCTATAGTCCAACACCCTTTCTTTGGAAAAAATACATCCTTCACGAATGGAATCTATGTGCAATAGGATTTTCGATCGACATCAAAGACATCGATAAAAAGATCGAGTGCCTACATTACATTCAACAAAAGACTGAAGATTTTTTATATGACCACTTTGAGTCTATTCAGCTCGCATCCACCCTCGTCTGGGCCACCTTCGAAGCTGCACATGACTTGCCTTTCAACCTTGAATTATGGAACTTCTCATCTATTATCTATCGATTATTATCTATTACATATCTTTATCATTATCTTTGTCAATCTACTTAATTGTTTAAAAGCGAACTAATATCCTCCAAAGAAGTCCCTATGGATTCCTGGAATCAACCTTTGTCGAGTAGGTCGTGTATCCATCTATCTAATATTTTATTTTCAGTGTCTCTTATTATATAGTACTTTTCAGGACAGGAGGACTTGTGCATTCATTTATACTCAACAAATTTAATCATCCTTCAAGGTCGACATCAACCATTTTGCAAGTATCAGTAAACTGTCTTCCGAGGTCAACTTGTTTTTGTTGTTTCACTTCATTAAATTAAAGTTGGAAAGTAAAAACTCTCTGGTACACCCATCCTCCATACAACCCTCCTTCAACCACAACTTCCATTCCAACCACTCCTGTGTCCTACACTCCTTCCAACCTTGATCGCAACCCCTCATCTGTCCATCCCTCCTTCAAATCGCAAACTCAATTTCCTTCTTTTTCCACCAATATTCTACCTTTTCTACCCAACCTCCATCCAACCCTTCTTCAACTCCGAACTTTTATTCTAACCACTCCTCTTTCCTACACTCCTTCAAACCTTGATACCAACCCCTCCCGCATCTAAACCTCCTTTAAACCCCAAACTCATTTTCCTCCAACATTCATTCCTCCTTTTCTCTCAAATTTTCATTCCACCCCATCCATCCAACCTCCTTCAAACTCCTCCATCCTCCATTTTAACTCAAAGTGTCCTTTAAACCGTTCCAACCTCCATTCTAACTATAAGCCTCCTTTAAATCCCTCTAACCTCTCCTTTGTCTAACCCATGCATTCCATCCCCTACATTGTTTGACATTCCTTCAAAACTCCATGCCAACCCTCTATCCAACCCTTCTTCAACCCCAACTTTTATTCCAACCACTCCTCCATCCAACACTCAAATTTTATTCCAACCACTCAATGTCAACCCCCCTCCTCCATCTAACCCTCCTGCTTCTACCCCTCCTTCAAACCCCAAACTCAATTCATTCATTTTTCCTCCAAACTTCATTCCTCCTTTTCTCTCCAATCTCCATTAAAACCCATCCATCAAACCTTCCTTCAAATCCTCCTTCCAAATTCCATGTCAACCCCCTTCCTCCATCCAACCCTCCTTCCAAACCCTCTTTCGTCTAGCCCGTCTTCAACCCCAATATCTATTCCAACCACTCCTCTATCCAACCCTCGAATCCCCAAATTTTATTTCAATCACTCCTCGGTCCTACATTCCTTCCAAACTTGATCCCAACCCCTCATGCTTCTACCCTTCCTTCAAACCCCAAACTCAATTTATTCATTTTTCCTTCAACCTTCATTCCTCATTTTCTCTCCAATCTCCATTCAAACCCATCTATCAAACCTTCCTTCAAAGCCTTCCACCCCCTCCTGCTTCTACCCCTCCTTCAAACCCCAAACTCAATTCATTCATTTTTCCTCCAAACTTCATTCCTCCTATTCTCTCCAACCTCCATTAAAACCCATCCATCAAACCTTCCTTCAAATCCTCCTTAACAAATTCCATGCCAACCCCCTTCCTCCATCCAACCCTCCTTCCAAACCCTCTTTCGTCTAGCCCGTCTTTAACCCCAATATCTATTCCAACCACTCCTCTATCCAACCCTCGAATCCCCAAATTTTACTCCTTCCAATCCACTCCTCAGCTTCCAACCCTTCCTTCAAACACTCCATCCAATTCCTACATTTCCTCTCCTTGATCCCAACCCCTCCATGCTTCTACCCCTCCTTCAAACCCCCTAAATTCATTTTTCCTCCAACCTTCATTTCTCTCCAACCTCCATTCAAACCCATCCATCAAACCTTCCTTCAAATTTTCTCTCCAATCCATCCAACCCTCCTTCAAACCTCTCCACATTTTGAACCCTCCTTCATAACACCCCAAATATCCTTTTTTCTTTAACCACTGTTTTAAACCCCTCTTCTAACAAACATCAAATTCCTCCAAATTTTATCTCATATCACTCCATTCAAAGTACTACACTTCATCCAAACTATTTCAACCCCTCATGCAATTCTAACCCTCCTTCAAACAACCCTTCAAATTCAATTTCTTCCCATTTTTCCATTAAACCTTGTTTCCTCATTTTCTCTCCAATCTCCATTCTAACCCTATCAAACCCTCCCTTCAAATCCCTTCCAGCCTCCATTCTAAAACCCTCCTTTAAAGCCATCCATTCCAACCCCTACATTGTCCAACCCTCCTTCCGAACTCCATGCCAACCCCCCTCCTCCATCTAACCCTCCTTCCAACCCCTCCTGCTTCTACCCCTCCTTCAAACCCCAAACTCAATTTATTCATTTTTCCTCCAAACTTCATTCCTCCTTTTCTCTCCAATCTCCATTAAAACCCATCCATCAAACCTTCCTTCAAATCCTCCTTCCAAATTCCATGCCAACCCCCTTCCTCCAACCATCCAACCCTCCTTCCAACCCTCTTTCGTCAGCCTGTCTTCAACCCCAATCCATCTATTCCACCCACTCCTCTATCCAACCCTCGAATCCCAAAACTTTATTTCAATTTTTCCTCAACCTACACTCCTTCCAAATTTCTATCCCAACCCCTCATTCCTACCCCTCCTTCAAACCCCAACCTCAGTTTATCTAACCTTCATTCCTCATTTTCTCTACAAGCCTCCATTCAAACTCCATCTATCAAACCTTCCATTTAAACCTCTCCAACCTCCATTCTAATTAAACCTCCTTTGAAAGCCATCCATTCCAACCCCCATTGTCCAACTTTCCTTCTGAACTCCATTCCAACCTTCCCCTCCTCCATCTAACCCTTCCTTCCAACCCCTCCTTATTCTACCCCTCCTTCAAACTCTCCGAACTCAATTTATTCATTTTTCCTCCAAACTTCATTCCTCCTTTTCTCTCCAACCTCCATTCCAACCCATCCATCCAACCCTCCTTTAAACCTCCTTCAAAAATTCCATGCCAACCCCCTTCCTCCAACCAACCCTCTAAACCCTCCGTTCAAACCTCTTCAACCTCCAATATCTATTCCAACCACTCCTCTTCCAACCCTTGAATCCCCAACCTTTATTTCAATCACTCCTCCCTTTCCTACCACTCCTTCCAAACTTGATCCCAACCCCTCCTCTTCTAACCCTCCTTCAAACCCCAAACTCCTCCAAACTTTTATTCCAACCTTCTCCATTTTCTCTCCAATCTCCATTCCAACCCATCTATCAAACCTTCCTTCAAACGTCCTTCCTTTTCCAACCTCCATTCAAACTATATTTCTCCTTTTCATCCATTCCAACCCCTCCATTTTCCAACCCTCCTTCCAAACTCCATGCCAACCCCCCTCCTCCTTCATTATAACCCCTCTTCCTTCCAACCCCTCAGCCTCAACTTCTATTACAACCCTCCTCCATCCAACCCCTTCAACCTCTCCTCCTATTCTACACTCCTCCATTCATTCAACCCTTTTCTCTCCAATCTCCATTCAAACCCATTATCAACCCTTCCTTTCCTTCACCCTCCTTTAAACCCATCCATTCCAACCCCTATTCATTGTCCAACCCTCCTTCCAACCCTTCTTCAGCCTCCAACTTCTATTCCAACCACTCCTTCATCCAACCCTTCAACCACCAACTTTTATTCAAACCACTCCTCTCTCATACACTCCTTCCAACCTTGATCCCAACCCTCTTACTTCCACCCATCCTTCAAACCCCAAACTTACTTTATTCATTTTTCCTCCAACCTTCATTCCTCATTTTCTCTCCAACCTCCATTCAAACCCATCCATCAAACCTTCCTTCAAACCCCTCCTCCATACAACCCTTCTTCAACCCCCAACTTTTATTCCAACCACTCCTACATCCAAAACCTCAATCTTCGACGCCCAATTTTTATTCCAACCACTCCTACATCCAAACCATCTTCAACCCATCTTTTATTCCAACCACTCCTCCATCCTACTTTTTCTAACCTTGATCCCAACCCCTCCTGTTTCTAACCTTTCTTCAAACCCCAAACTCAATTTTCTCCTATTTCTTCCAACCGTCATTCTTTATTTTCTCTCCAACCAACATTCAAACCCATCCATCCAAATCTCTTTCAAACCCCTCCACATTTCATTTTAACTCTAAGTTTCCTTTAAACCCCTCCAACCTCCATTCTAACTCTAAGCCTCCTTCAATCCCCTCCAACCTCTCCTTTAACCCTCCATTTTCCAAAAGTCCATCCTAACCCCTTTTCTCCAACTTTTCCTAATTCCATGTCAACCCCTCCTTTAAAAATCTCCATCCCAACCCCATTTCCAACCAATGTCCATTCTAACCCCTCTTTTTCCAACCTTCTTTAAACCCCTCCATCCTCCATTTTAACTCTAACCCTCCTTCCAAACTCCATGTCAACCCCTCTCTTCATCCAACATTCCTTTAAAACCTTCCTTCCATGCCCCTCAACCCCCATGTCCAACCCCTCCAAACCCTCCATCCTTCTCACCTTCCATTCAAACCCCTCCATCCATAACCCTTTTCCAAACTATATAACCCTCCTTTTCCCTCCAATATCCATTCCAACCCCTCCTCTAGCCAAACCCCTCTAAACTCCATCCAAACCCCTCCTTCGTCTAAAATAAAAACCTTCCTTTCCGTGCCAACATCATTTTCCCTCCAATGTCCATTCCATTCCAATCTTCATCTTCTCCACCATTTGAGAATCCATTCAAACCCCTCCATCCATCTAATTCTCCTTCCAAACTCCTAATAAACCCCTCCAACTTCTGTTCTAACCCTCTTCAAAATTTCCCCCAACCTCAATCCCCTCCAACCTCCATTCCCACCCCTCATTTGTCTAACCCCTCCAAACTCCATTCAAACCCCTCACTATTTGTCTAACCCTCCTTCAAATCCATCCAACCTCCTTTTGCCTCCAACATTCATACCAACCATCTCCTTATCTAACCCTCCTTAAAACCTCCATCCAAATCCTCATTTTCCCTCCACCCATCCATTCAAAACTAACTCTTTCATCCAAACCTCCTTCTAATCTCCTTCCAACCTCCATACAAACCCCTCCAAAACCTTCCTTCCAAACCAACCTCATTTTCCCCAATGTCCCTTCCAAACCCTCATACTTCTCGACTCTTCCTTCTAACCCCTCCATTCTATTTTAACAGTTCAAGCCTCTAATAAACCCCTCCAATTCTATTTTCCATCTCTCAAGCCTCCCAATCCCCTCCAACCTCCATTCCCACTCCCTCCATCCAACCCTCCATTCTAACAACGCATCCTTCCAAACTCCATACCAACTCCTCTATTTCATAACCCTCCTTCAAAACCAGTTCAACATCCTTTTCCCTCCAACATCCATACCAATCCATCTTTTTCTAACCCCTCCTTCAAAATCCATTCCAACCCCTCCTTTTCCCTCCTTCCACTCCATTCTAACTCCTCTTCCTTTTCTAACCCTCCTTTAAAACCTCCATTCTCCATTTCCCCTCAATGTCTCCGTTCAAACCACACTTTGTCCAACCCTCCATACCAATCGAACAGAATTTTCGTCTAACCCCTCATTTTCAAATCCAATCCAACCCCTCCATAATTTTCCTTCAATCTCCATTCCAACTTTGACCCTCCATACCAATCCATCTTTCATCTAACCCTCCTTCAAAACCCAACCTCCTTTTCCCTCCAACCCATTTCAAAACCTCTCCCTTTTCTAACCCTCCTTCCAACCTCCATCCTTTTTCCTCTCCAACCTTTTTCCTCCTTCCAAACTCCATCCAAACCCCTCTTTTCATCCTAACCCTCCATTCAAAACCACCTTAATCCTTCCATTTGTTTCAACCTTCTTACCCAACCTCCAACATTCCTCCATCTTTAGAACCCTCTTCAAAACTCCAATGTCAAACCCTCCTTTTTCTAATTCTCCTTCCAAACATATACAATCCCCTCCTTCCATCCAACCAATCCTCCAAATTTCTCCATCTTTATCCATTTTCCCTCCAACATCCATTCCAACCTCTCCTTTTTCCAACCTTTCTTACAAACCCTCATTCTAACAATCCTTAAAACCTCCATACCAACCCCTCTTTCCATCCAACCCTCCTTCAAAATATCCATTTCCTCCTTTTCCCTCCAACCTCCATTCCAACCCCTCCTTTTTTAACCCTTCCCTTCCAAACTCCATTCAAACCCCTCCTAATTCCAACCTCCAATTTCTCCAACCTCCATCCTTCAAATCCCTCTATCCCTTTTTAACCCTCCTTATAAAATCCATACCAACCCTTCTTCTGTCCAACGCTCCTTCAAAACCTTCCTCCTTTTTCATCCTCCTTCCAACTCCATTCAAACCCCTCTTTTATCCAAATCCCTCCAACCTCCAACCATCCTTCCTCCTTTTTCTAACATTTTCCTCTAAACTCCATTTCCTCCTTTTCCCTCCAACCTCCATTCCAACCCTCCTTTTTCAAATCCCTCCATTCCAAACTCTTCAACCTCCTTTTTCCTTTTCTTAAAAACCATCCAAACCATCCAACCCTCCATTTCCCTTTAAACCTCCATTCTCAATTTTCTTTTTCCCTCCAACATCTATTCCAACCCCTCAAACCTTTTCCATTCCTCTCCTTTCCAAACCTCCATACCATCCAACATCTAACCTTCCATCTAACCCCTCCTTCAAAACTCATCCAACCTCATTTTCCCTCCAACCTCCCTTTCAACCCCTCTTGTATTCAACCTCCATTCCAACTCTTCCATCCAAACCTCCTTCAAAACCTGTCCAACTTTTCCTTTTCCCTCCAAATCTATCTAACCCTTCCTTTTTCCATCCTTCCTTCAACCTCCATACCAACCCCTCTAATCCATCCAACCCTCCTTTTCCATCTAACCTCCATTTCCCTCCAATGTCCATCCAACCCCTCTCCATCTAATCTCCTTAAAAAACTCAAATCTAATTTCCTCCTTTTTACCTCGAACCTCCATTCTAACTCTCCTCTCTAACCTCTACATTTTTCCCTTTCCAACCCCTTTTCTTCCAACCCTCCTTCAAAACCTCCTTTTCAAACCCTCCTTCCAACTCCATACTCTAACCCCTCCTTATCCAATCTCCTTAAAAAACCCAAACTTTTCCTCATTTTTCTCCAACCTCCATTTAAACTCTAGGCCTCATATTTACCCCCTCCAACCCCTCCTTTTTTCAACCCTCCTTCAAACACCTCCTCTTCCAACCTCCATTTTCTCCAATTTCTAACCTAACCCCTCCTCCATCCAAAATCCATTTTTCCTTTTCCAACCCTCCAACCTAGATTTCCATCCTTTTCAATTTTCATTCTGCAATTCTAACCTCCTTTTTAACTCTAAACCTCAATTTCTAACCCTCCATTCTTCTTCCAATCTCCAACCCCTCATTTATCTTCTAACCTCCATTCCCCTCCACTCACCCCTTCTTCCAACCTCCAACCTCCTTTTCTCCTATTCCAACTCCTCCTCATCTAAAATCCATTTCCCCCTTTTCCTCCCCTCTATCCTTATTTTAACCCCTCCTTTAATCAATTTCATCCTTTTTCCTCCAACCTTCAATTCTAAACCTCTTCAATCCTCCATCAACTTCCTCATTCAACTCTCCAACCTCCATTCTAATCTCCTTCCTCCTTCAACCTCCTTCTAACTCTAACCCCTCTCTTTATCAACCCCTCCTACCTCCATTCCAACCCCTCCTGTCAAATCCCTCCATTTAAAACACTCCAAACCTCCTTTTTCTCCTTTTCTAACTCCCTTCCATCTAAGTCCTCCATTTACTCCTCTTTAACCTCCATCCAACCTCCAATTCTAACCCTTTAAAATTTCCAACCTCCTTTTCTCTTTTCTAACTCGATTTATGTCTCTCCTTTTCCCTTCCAACCTCAATTCTAAACCCTCCTTTTTCAATTTCCTCATTTAAAACACTCTAACCTCCATTTTCTCCTTTTCCCTTCAACCTCCATTCTAACCCTCCTTTGTTAACCTTTCCAAACTCGCCATTCTTTTCCCTCCAACCTCAATTCTAACCCCACTTTGTCAATTTCCTAACTTTTTTCCCTCCAACCTCCATTTAAACCCTCCTTATCAATTTCCTAATTCAAAACCCTCAACCTTACATATCATTCTCTTTCTCCCAACTTCCATCTAACTCCATTTCCTCCTTTTCCCTTCAACCTCCATTTTAACCCCACTTTGTTATCTAATCTTTTCCCTCCAACCTTCAATTCAACCCCTCTTCAACCCTTTTAACCTTCCAATTTTTCCCTCTAACCTCGATTCTAACCCATCCTTTATCCAATTTCCCTTCTTCCAACCTCAATCCTTCATTCTAAACTCCATTTCCTCCGTATTTTTCCCTCCAACCTCAATCCCTAACCCCTCCTCCTCCTTTTCCAAACTTCATTTTCCTCATCCGCCTTAAAACCCATTCCAACATTAACCTCCTTTCTCTCCTTCTCTAACCCCTCCTTAAATCCATTTCCTCCTTTTCCCTCCAACCTCCGATTCTAACCCCCACTTCTTTTAATTTACTCATTTTCCCTCTCAACCTTCCTCCATTCTAACCCTCCCTCCAACCTTTTAATTTACCTTTTTCCCTCCAACCTCCAACCTCCAACCCTCTTTAACCTCCTCATTTTCTCCTCCTAAACCCTTTTTTCCAACCCTCCATTTCTATCCAACCATTTCTTCCTTTTCCCTCCAACCTCCATTCCAACCCCTCCTTTATCATTTTCCCTCTTCAAAACCTCCAACCTCCATTTCAACCCCCTTTGCTTATTTCCTCCTCTTTACTCCTTTTCTCATGGTATCTTCTCCTTCAAACCTCCTTCTCCTCCTTTTTCATCTCGATTCTCCAAACCTATTTCCCTCATTTCCTCTCCTAACCTCCTTCTCTTCTAACCTTTCCCTCCAACCTCCATTTTCCAATCCTCTAAACTCCCCTCAATTTCCTCCTTTTCTAACCCTCCAACCTGCTCCTTCTAAACTCCATTTCTAACCCTTTTCCCTCCAACCTCCATCCAATCCTCCCCTCCTTCCATTTTTATCCTTCTCCAACTCTACCTCTAAACTACATTTTCCCTTTTTCTTCCAACCAATGATTTAACCCTCCTTTTTCAAACCTTCCTCCTGTCAAATTACCATTTTCCTTTTAACCTTCCAACCATCCAAACCTCATTCTAACCTAACCTCCTTTTCTACCCTTTTCCTCCATTCATCCAACCTCTAACCTCAATAACCCTCCTTTCTCAATTCCTCCTCTTCAAAACATCCCTATTCCTAACCCTCTATCATTTTCTAACCTTTTAAACCCCTCTAAACTCTATTCCTTCCAACTTCCAACTAACTCTAACTTTCCCTCCTTCACTCCTCTATTAACCCTTTTCCCTCCAACCTCCATTCCAACCCCTCCTCTATCCAACCCTCCTTCCAAACTCAAACCTCCAACCGTTCCTTTTTACATCCAACCCTCCCTCCAAATCCCCTTCTCAAACCTTCATATTTCCAACCCCTTTATCCAACTCCTCCTATCAAACCTCCATTTCTTTCTCTTTTCCCTCCAACATCAATTCTAAACCCTGATCCCTTTTCTATTTCCTCCTTTTCTCCTCTAATCCATTCTTCCTTTTCATCTCCAATTCCTCCTTCCAACTCTCCAAGCCCTCCTTCAATCATCTATCTCTTTCAACCCCTCCATGCCACCAATTTCCTTCCAAGTTTCTAACCTCAACCCTTATAAACCCTCTAACATAACTTCCATTTTCATATCATTTTCCTTCTACCCTTTTCCATCCAAGCCTCCTTCGTCTTCCTCCCTCCATTTCCTCATTTTTCCATTCCAATCCATCCAAATCCTATCTTAACTCCATCCAACCCCTCCTTTTCCTCCTTCCAAACTAAAACCTTCAACCTCCTCCTCTTTTCTAATTTCCTTTTCTTCAAACCATCCAACCTCATTCTATCCTTTTAGCCTCCATCCTTCTTTTCTCTCAACCTCCATTTTGCATCCAACAACCTCCTTCAAACCTCATGTAACCCCCTTCTCTTTCCCCTTTCTAACTCCTAACCGTCCTTCTATCTCCAACCTCTAATCCTCCACACTAACTCTCCAAACCCTTCCATCTATCCCTTCAAACCTCCTGTCCAACCCCTCCTCCATCCAATTTGAAACCCAAATTTCAACCTCCATTTCCAGATCTCCATTTCCAACCTCCAACAAATCCAACCTCCTCCGTCCAAACCTCCATTTCCACCCTTTTCCCTCTCCAATCCTCCAATCTCCTACAAACCTCCTCTTCTCATTCCTCCTCTCTCCAAATCCAATATCCAGTCAAACCAATCCTTCCAAGCCTTCTTGAACCTCCTTCTTCCATCCACTCCAACCTCCTTCAATCCCCCTCCAACCTCTTCCCAACCCTTCTCCTTTGTCTTCAATCAATTTTCCATTCCAAACCTCCATTTTCTAACCCTCCTTCAAACCTCCATCCTTCTCCTTTAATCTTCAACCATGTAATCCATCTTTATATTCCTAACTTATCCTCTCTAAAAATGTCCAACCTACCTTCTTCATCATTTCTTCCTTTTTCCTTGTCCAACCTCCAACAAATCTAACTTTCTCCATGTCCAACCTCATTTTCACCCTTATTCCTCCATTCCAACCTCTCCTTCAATACTCCCTTCAAACCTCCATTCAATTCCCTCCTCTATCCAATCCCCTTCCTAAACTCTATTCCAACCTCCTCCTCCATCTAATGATCCTTTTCCTTCAATCTCCAACCTCCAATTTAGTCAACCCCACTCTATCCAACCTCCTTCTCTCTAATTTCAATCTCTACCTTCTCTTCCAACCCTTTTCCCTCCAACAATCCAACCGTCCAACCTCCAATTTTCTCCTTTTATCCCTACCCATGTCAAAATTCCAATGTCCTAATCTTTAACCCCTTCATTCCAACTCCTCTATCCAATCCTCCTTCTTATCTCTATTCCAACCCTTCCTTCCTCAACCTCCAACATTCCTCCTTTCTTCCAACCTCCATTAACACTCTAATCCTTCAACCTCCTCCTCCTCCTTTTCCTTTTCCCTAGGTGATCCAACCTATAATCCCAACCTCCCCTTTTATTCCAAGTAGGATTTTTCCTCTTAACCAACTTCAACAACCTTTCTACAAACCCTTTTCCTTACCCGACGTCCTATGCAACCTCAAACCATACTCCTCCTTTTCCCTCCAATCCACCTTCAATCTTTCCCTCCAAATCTCCTTCTCTTGATCTACTAACCTTTTCCAACTCCACCATTCCAACCTTCAAACCAAAAACTCAATTTCCTCCTTTTTCTCTCCAATCCTATTGTCCAACTCCCATTCTACTTCCGCATCCTTCAAACCTCCTCTCAATTGACCCCTTTTTCCCACCTCTAACCCCTTCCAAGTCTAATCCAAACCTCTGATTTGATTTGCAGTAACCTTTTCTTCAATAAGTGGAAATTCCATTACCAACCATCCTTCAATTTCCATTCCAACCTTCTCTCAAAACTTCTCCTTTTCAATCCTTTTCCTCCAACAGATGTCACCAAACCCTCAATTTCCTCCTTTTCCCTCCAACTCCTTATAGGATCCAAACTGAGAATTATCCCCATTCAACCTCCTTCAAACCATTTCTCCAACTTCTTCCTTTCTTCCTATCAATTTTGGTTTTCCATCATCCATTTCAAAACCCTTCCATCCAACCCTCCTTCCAAATTTCACCTCGAGTCAATTTCCCTTCCTTTTTCTCCAACCCTCCATTAGGTAACCCATCCATCCAACCATTAATTCTTCAAATTTTCCCTCCAATTGTATCCAACCTCATTCTAGAGTCCCCTTTCCTTCAAAACAAATCCAAACTTCACATTTCCCCCATGTTTTTCCATCTCCAACCCATCCAACCATTCCTTCCTTTAGGCTCCTCACTTGCCCTCCAACTCCATCCAAGCCCTACCCCTTCGTAATCTTTTCTATCTATTTAATTTCCTCCAACCTCCATTAAACTTTTCACTCTAGTCCCCCAACCTTTTCCCTCCAAACATCTATTTCCAACCTAACCTTCTTTCTCTCCTATCATTTTCCATTTCAACCCCTCCTTCCAAACTCGTCCAACATTCCCATTATTCTTTAATCTCCTCTTGTTTCAAACCATCCAAACCTCCCCTTGACATCAAATTTTCCCTTCATCACTCCAATGTCCTTTTCCTTCCAACCTTATTCCAACCCTTCCTCTTTTGTCTAATCCTCCTTAAATCTCTTCTCTCTATAACCAATTTCCTCCTCCTCCCTCCAACATCAAAACCATCTTCCTTCCATTTCCCCTCTAACAATCCTTACCCCTTCCCTTTCTTTCCAATTTCCTCATTAGCCCTCCAACCTCCAACCTTCCTTCTCCTCCTTTTTCCTCAAACATCCTTCTAACACCTCTAACCCTCCTTCCACTCCTATCCATCCAACCCTCCTCTTCTCTTCCAAATCCAACTTTTCCTCCTTATCCCAACCTCCTTTCCCTCTACTAACCTCCATTTCCCCCTCCAATCTTCTACCTTCTTATGAAACCTCTCCTTCATCCAACTTTCCTTCCAACTCTAAGGTAGAATCCCCTTCCCTCCAAATCCCAACCCTCTCTTCATTTCTTCTCAACTTTTCCCTCCCCTCATCCAACCTCCATTTCCTCCTTTGAACCCCAACATCCAATTCTCTTCAAGGTCTGACCCTCCTTCAAGACCCAACCTTCCAGTTCCCCTCCAAACACTCCTTCATATTTTCCTCCAATATCAAACCCCATTTCTTCTCCACCCTTACCATTCTAGCCTCTCAGAACCCTCCATCCTTTAGCCCCAAGAGTGTCATGGGGAACTTCTCCACAAGATTCCATTCTCTTGTCCACCCTTGGCATCCTCCTTGATGAAGAGACCAAAAATTAACCCTAGAGCATTTAACCCTCCCCTTTAATCCAATTTCCCCTCAACATTCTATGCTTAACCTCTTCTTCAGTTTCCAACCTCCATTTTCCCCTTCAACCTCAACCACTTTTCCTTCTAATTTGTAGTCCATGGTAAACCTCAAAACCACCTCATCTCCAACCTTGAGTCCTCCAAAATCCAATCTACTCTTTCCACATTTAAACCCACTTCAAATGAAATCCAAATTCAATTTCTCTTTCCCATTTCTTACCATCAAATTAGATCTAATCCCATTCCTTCAATCTACCCTCCTTAATTTTCCCTCATTCCACTAACCTCCAAATTTTCCATCCTACCTGCATCTTCATTTAACCTTATAATCCAACTTCTCCCTCTACATGCTTTTCAAATCTGTTATCTACCAAATGTTTCCTGCAGATTTCCATGCTATTCCCATTCTTCTACCACTCTTCAAACCTCTTTTCTCTCTGCTCGAAAGTCTTTCCCTCCATATTGAATCCTCCAAAAGGAAATTTATCTCCATATTTTCCCTCCAAATTCTATACCCTCCAACTTCTCATTTCCTTATATTTTATGTTCTCTAACATAACATTCGTAAACCCTCCAATTCTTTAGAAAATATCCAATTTTTCAAACAAAATCAAACCACTGGAACCCTCCAAATTACTGTTTCTCAAATACTTCATTTCCCTGTTTCCCATATAGGAGAGGTAATTCCATCCTTAATTTCTACCTCTCCTTCCTACCTTCAAAATACCTCTATGCCAAACCCTTTTCTATTTAATCATCTTTCAAAGTCTCTCCAACCTCTATTTCACATTTTCCAACCCTCTAATCATCTTACTCCATTTCTTCCTTTTTCATAAATCCATTAAAACATCTCCTTGTTTAATACTCATTTCTCCATTGAAACCTCCAACCTCAAATTCCAATTCCCTTCCACTCCTTTTCCCTCCAACCTCGATTCTAAACTCCATTCCCTTTTTCAAAACCAAACTCAATTTCCTCTTTTTCCTATCCAACCTCCATTCTTCCTTCTAAACAATTCAACCTTTATTAAAAATTATTATACATAAATTTTAATCATCCATTATCCAACAAAGTACAATCAAACTTTGTTAAAAAATTTAAAAATTCAAACTAAATCTATGAAAACACATTTTAAATATTCATACCAAAATATTCCTACCTAAAAAAATTAGCGAACCTCAAACATACCTAAAATGAATCTATATGACAAACATATGAACAAATATTGACACACTTTTTAAATATTCCATACCCATAAAAACCTAAAATACAAACATTAAATTCAAACTAAATATATAGTATAAAATTTCAAACATGTGGACCTCTCAAACTAATTTACCATATAAAAAATTTCAATTAGTTAATAAAATTCCTTAAAACAACCTCCATTTGAAAAATCATTCCGATATCCTAGATACCTATAAATAATTTAAATCCCTTCTAATCCACCAACAAGAAACATATAAACTTTTCATTAATCCAAATTCAATCCATCCTTATACCAAAATATACAAGTTTCTATTTCTATAATCATTCTATAATTCATCAAAATAATCTAAACAATCCAATTTACATACAAATAGTTCTTCAACATAAATTCATAAACTAACATCCAAAAATTAAATATCATGTTTATAATAGTATTCGTAAAATTAAATACACCTAAAATGCATACAAATAAATAAATTTTCAATACATATAAACAATTAAATAATAAATTTTAATTTTTTATAAAATTCATGCACAAAACATCCAAACATTTTTTACCAATTTCAATGAATTATACATCCTTCAACCATTTATACCTATTTAAAAATACCAATCATCCTAAAATGATTCAAACATTCAAAAAATTATAAAATCTTAAATACAAAATATTTTTAATTCCATCATATTACTCCTTTCTTGAAATATTCACCTTACAAATTAAAATACAAACATTTATTATCCAACCCTCCTTTCACAATATGTATTTAAAAACTGAATATTATCAATATTTATACCTAAAATACAATTATATTATTATCATCCAAACTAAATTAATTCAAATATTCATAATTTACAAACTATAAGTTAATTTATAACATAATAAATATATTAAATACCTTCAAACATTAAAAAAATATTCATAAATGACCCAGTGAAATTAACAAATTTAATTTATATTCATAAACTCCTATAACATAACAAACATTATTAAATCCAATTGTATTCAAAATGAACATCAAACTATCATATGCAAACATTTAATTCATTATATTTAAAAATACAATATAAACATTTCTATATATTTAAATACGAACATTTTAAATGAAATTTCTTAAAATACATCCAAAAATATCCAAAATTAATATTCTAAAAACATATTTCAATAACAATTTATCCTAAAACTTTACAATAAAATACACATTCTATGAACCAAACATTTAAGACCAATATTTATTCAAATATCCAGTACAAGCTACAAACACATTTGTATTATTATATCATACCAAAATTATAAAAACATATTCTTAGCAATTCCTCACTATAGAAAAGAACAACTTCATCCGAATTATACGTTATTTAATTCTGACTCCACTTTATTGACCCTTTATTTAACGATGATTCCAATCAAATTTTCCTTCATGTGAAATACTCCTATCAAAAACTCATAAATAAAGTCTTTTCATTTCGCTACCTCATTATTCCCTCCTTTTACATTAAGTCCTTCTCAATAGTCTGAACCCTTCCTTGTGGCAAAAATCTCCTTTTCAAATATGCTGACGTTAAACAAGGGTTCTTATTTGATCCTTTTGAATATGTGTTTTGCAAACTCATTTTAGAGTCTAATTTGCAACAACAAGGTGTAATATTTTCGAAAAAATCTTATGGTACAAAAAATGCCACTTGAATGATTGGCAATACATTTTAAATAACATATAACAAATAAAAAAGAACAGGAATTATACCTGAACATTAACATTATTGCTCCATTTTAAACAAAAGCTTGAGTTCAAACAAAACATGGATGCGTTCGACCCAAATAGACTAAAAATCAAATTCATACATCAAGTTGTAGAAAAGCAGGAAATCTGTCTTCTATATCGCAATGAAAATTTCAGATATAAAATCAAGTTTTGTAAATCCAATTGTTTAGTACCGGAAAATCAAAGACCATTATTCATTGGGACAATTTATTAACTCATTTATCTAATAAACCAAATAAAACCTGTCAACGATGGTCACCACTTATCATGCATATGAAAAACTAGAACTGCAGAACCCTTGCAAAACCCCTATATAAAAGTGAAATAGTTATCACATGGCTATCATTTGGTTTTCGTAAATGAAATTTGCAGGGCTTTAAACTCATATCACAAAGATTATAATGATGAACCCAATAGTATTACGTGAACCCATGGCAGATAAACAATTTCTGAAAAAAGACTAAATTCAACAAATGCATTTGTCCAAACATGTGATCACAATATCATAAATATATGGCAGTGAAAGGGACAAACATAAACTAACAAAGTGATGAAAGTCATGAAAAACCAGATTCAAACCAGTAATACTATTTTCCATTTAACAAATTAAAATGCCAAACATAGCTTACTAAACATGATTTTTAAATTGATGACTAGGTTTAGCTCCCACAATACAACATGGAAGTTTTGAAAGCCATAATTAAAATAAAAATTTGTAATATAAGGCCTTCATACTAATAAAAAATCAACATCTTATATTTACCTCTAGAATTAATCAATAAGCAACACATGTTATAGCAAGAAACTAAATTTTAAAATTAATCAAACATTAATCTTATAAATTTCTGCAATGGATATTTCATAAACACCTCCAATTGAAATATTATTGTATACCATGATTACATGGTACATTTGGTAAAATCTGTGGGACATCTTACAATTGGTGAGTACAATTAATGTTATCAACATTAACAAAATGAGGATGTTCAAGACTATATCACTTAAAATCAACCTGTTGTAAATACTACCCTATACTTTGATAGCACCTCCAAACTAATTTACTCAACACTTCTTAAATCCAAAGTGAATCAAAATTGTATTCATGTTTAGTGCAAATAAAATTGGCCACAAAAGACAAAACCACTTATGATATAAAATCTACAAATATACTGAAGTTTACATGTATACATGTTTAGTTTAAATAAAATAATCCGCAAAAATCTACCACTCATAATATGAGATTATGCAAATGTGTATGTAAAATTTGTAACAATTGTAAAATGTATAGATAAAACCTTAAATGTAATGCTTCATCTATACTCCTACACGTACACTATCAATCACACCCTTCATCAACATCAACTACAAATTAATGAACTATAAACTCTAACATCAAATAACATATACCATTCGAAATTCACATTGCATTGTACACATGTATCAATTGTATCGAAAACACTTCTATTTGAACAATTCTGATTTAAACTATTTGACCATAATCAATTGTGGGATATAATTCGTTTAAACGTTTTTGCTAAAGCCAATCATAAACCCGTTCTTTATGATATTAGAAATGTACAGGCAGCCATTGTATTCAAACTCATACATTACTGAAACTACCACCAACATTATTAAATATCTACCAAAACAGCAAGCCATTATAAAATTATACCTCTACTACAAATATATTCAATTTGTGTGAAGCCCCTGTTATGCAAATATTTTTATTTGTACAGACAAATATTTCAATAAATCTGCGAGAGCCAAACAAAGTGAATACCTATGATTTCATGGCAATTTTGACGGAAAAGTTGAGGACTTCAGAGAACACTTAAAAAATGGTCCTACATCAACATACCATTCTCTATTATGCAACACCATAATTGAACCATTACAACAAAAAACCAAAAAAAAAAAAATGAATAAATTAACTGTCTACATTTAAAATTCATGACAAGGATTCAATCTGTTCCTCCACAAGAAAACAGTTCAGTTTTAGCCATTTTTTCCTTCCCAGGATATCAGTTAATTTCCAACGCCATATATCAAACCTATTAAAAACAATATCTACCATTTATTTTATCAAATAACTATTATAGTCTGAACTGCATACATCCATATACTCTGCAAAAGCTATGGAACTGCTATAAAATGATAGCAGTTTACCAGACTACTGCTTTGTAATCTGAATATGGCACCATCAAAAATCCAATATAATTAATGAGAAAATTGCCCATTCCCCAATGCAACGCATATGTTCATTGGTATTTGAATCCAATGCAATAACATGATATCCAGTGAGCATATTTTAAAGCACTTCATTACTATTTCAATATGAAGAGGCATAGAGGTTTCAATTGGGTCCATAAGTTCATGTTGCATATTCATACAAACATGTTTATCATCCTGTAATCCTGAGTGACATAGTTTATCCTGTAACTGCAACCATAATCAGAGTCAGAGCATACTAGCAGTTTTTTTGTTATACTTGGTACTCGGGCATATTTTTCGGAAATCCAAGGCCCAATTAGTCAATGTGTGCATAACATAGAACCACTTTGCCTATCCAAACCTGTAAATAAAAGCATAAAGGAATCCTCACAATTTTTTGGTGCCTGCAATAATCTGTCCTCCTTTTGAAATTAATAACTCCATACATATAACGAAATCCTGAACCTTACCTTTCTTCAACTTGTGCTCTGCTCAAATGCAATCCCCAACCCCTATTACTCTGGAATCCCTCATGGCACTCCTGAGGCAGCACCGAAATCATGAGACCAGCCCACTTGGGTTCCAATCCCACCACTAACTAAATCATAACAGCTCCAGGAGCGCACCACAAATAAGGGTGAACCACATGCCCAGCTTGAAACAACACACCATTATTACCACTCACTGAACCATTACCAACTATGCTTTATAAAGAATCCCGAATGCCTAATTTATTATCAATCCCAAACATATGAAGAAGATGAATGCATATAACCAAGGAGGAGGCAGGTTTCAGCGCTCTGGGTAAGCAGAAAATGGGCAGAGCAATTTCATGCGGAAATATTAAAGCCATGTGAGGAAAGTGGAGAAGGATGAAATGATCGGATGGAGAGAAAACCGCCAAGAGGGTACCCTGCGATTGGTCCAACCACAATGTAGCAGATTTAACCATTCCAAGACCACTTCTCTCTTAATATTTGGACTGCAGCCTTCATGATCCATTTACCTAGGTACGTAATAGTAAGCACTTAAACCAACTTTTTATGAAATATAATACTACCGGTCGTGGATGCCAGTTGCCACTACCATCTGAAAACGGATAATTTGGCTCCCCTTTTCCAACCCAATAGCTAGATAACAGATAGAGACAGAGATACTTTGTTTTTGTGTTTTGTTTTTGTACAGAGTCCCTGTCACTTGAATGGTTTTGTACAGAGAGAGATACTCTGTTTTCTAGCTGGATACAATTTATTTTTGGTACTCAGAGTCCCTGCACACACTTTATCTGATGTGCATGGAGAAAATCATTGTTTGAATGTGTTCAAACAATAATATCTGGAAAACTACAAGTAGAGCAACAAATTTAGAGGCTCTGAACCTAAACTGTACTGCTTTTGAATCAAAAACCGTGACAAACCAAACTGCCAAATGAGCAGTCAGAGTGGGGAAAATCCGAATAAAAAGGAAAAAAGCAACCAATGCCATACAATATTTAAAAATAACATGTTACAGGTTCAAATAAAACAACGCTGAACTTAATCAATAAGCAACTCGTCTCTAAGATGGCAGCAACCAGAGAGCTGTAAAAATTGAACTAAAACAAGGAAGGAATGGGATACAATGAATCAGCCAAAGAATTTGTGAAAACATTATTAAATAAGTTATTGTTCTACAGCACCATCGCCTGCACTAACTTGGCCATCATAACCCTGCTACAGAGTATCAACTGTAAAATACCTGAAATCTAGTAGGAATAAGCCTTGAGCTGCAAAGATGAAGCAAAATTCATCCATAAAACAAAGCGACAATCGGAAAAATAAATAGTATGAAATATAAACCCTAAACAATAAAAGTAAATCCTGTGCATTGCTTTAAATAGGTTATAAACCAATGTGCGCTTTCCTTCAAAACTGATCTATAAATCTTAAATGGGCCATTACCCTTCAAATAACTTCATATTTGAAGCCAAAGAAAGTAAAGCTTAGGAAAACAAAACTACAACACTAATAATGCTTACATGCAGAAATCATCTGTAATATGAAGCCCATTCATTAACTAGTAAAACTATCCATCTCTGAACCACATATTAGAAAAACCCTGAATAAAATTTGTAAACCACTCGGAGGAAATTAATTGTGCATTTCAAATCTAAACCTAAATTTGAATAAAGGTTAAATTGTAGATTTACCCAAACGAAGAATCCAAACCCCTAATATTTCAGGGGCAAATTAAACTTATGAAAAAGTGCTAGACTCATTTACATTTAACTTTGTACATGCACGGGCAACCTAAAATAGATCCATAGAAAAACAAGAATAAAGAAACTAAAATAATGGTCAAAGAGCTCACCACTTTAATGAAGAAGGTGCCTCTGTTGCTATCTGGCATGTCCTGTCTGTGGCTGGTTTGATGTGTTCCCCTGCATTACTCTTGTCCCTCCAACAAAACACAGAAAATGCACTCAAACCCCAAATACACAGACCAAATAACACAAATATTCACACAAAAAAGGTACTCAAATCCCAAACACACAGACCAAATAACTCAAAACACACTAGTAAAGGTAAAAATACATAAGAATAGGGACAAAAGACATCCGCGGAGACAAATCCAAACAAGATGCAAATCCAAACAAAACAAGAAGTCTCATAAAAAATCTACCAGAAAATTACAGAGAAAACAAATCGAAACATGAGCATTGTCATGGGGACGGAGCAGAAAAAAAGAATAGGAGAAACAGTAGGTTAGAAAGGATTTAATAGAGATTTTGGCAACGGTGCTGTGCTTTTTTCTCAACAGTCACATGCTATGCTTTACAGCTGTCTTCCAGCTGTCCACTATTCATCCGCTCCTTGTCCTTCCAACGTATATTTCGGAACCTTCTAGGTAAAGCATTTATTTTTCAAATAATTAAATCTTAAGCAATACGAATAGGTTATGTAAATGGGTTTCGCTTTAAAATTTCGAATTACTTGTGCCATATCACATACCTAGGACTCAGAGCGAGACACACAAATGACATTAACATTTTTATTGTTTATGTACGGTGTTATTGCAACACGGCGAACATAAGAACGTTTACGATTAAATTCAAGGGTTACTTTATCCACCATTTGGATAAATTCTAAAAAGTAACACACATTTATTTAAATGTCTTCTACCACCTCTCTAAGATAAGTCTTTCATGTACTTTCACACATCAATTTGCTTACTTAATGGAGGTTTTCGTTGATTAAGAGTAGAGAATCACATAACCTAAGTAAACACTAATGCTTACTACCACTCACCCTTCACCGATTGTAACAATATAACCTCAAACTTCTAAATTACAATTTTCACAACCTTCTAAGCCTAATTTAAGCTTCTAAGTCTTGAATCAATCAATCAATCAAGTACACAATGGTCCACTTTCTCATACAACAATTTGGGATACAAATTCATATTGAAGTGCGAGTTGTTATATGCTTCAAGATTACTAAGTTAATGCACAATAGTTCTTGAACAACTGAAATGGCATTACCATTGTCTTGCATGTTGATTTAAGGCAAGGTAGTTGTTTGATAAGCTAAATGTCATTACCATTGTATTGTTCTCGCAGCAAGGAATGTATTCCTTTTGCACATCATTTTAGGATAAATGTCATTACCATTGTATTGTTGTGGCAACAAGGAATGTATGTTGACCTTGTTGAAAATACGTGATATCACTACTACATGGTGGCCCCTTTTGAGACAATAGTTAGAGACAAAACATTAATTTTGCCTCTAGTTTTTTTGTCCTCTCTAGTTTTAATAATAAATCGAATTCTATTGCATTGCATTAGGGAAAATAGCGGTAAGGCCACCATATGGGGGGGGGAGAAATAGCAGCCACTAGAACCCTAGATTAAGAGTAGTGGATGTCTTAACAATGGGACAGAGCCATGCCAATGCTTGCAATAGAGATCCTTTGAGACCATTCAAGCGCTTCCATGAAATGTTGAAGCTTCTGCTTCATTTTTGTTGGATTCTTCCCATGAAAAACATTCCCTGGATCTCTTCGGAGGCGGATGCGGCCCGAGCCTTGGCCCAATCAGATGAACATTTTTTGGTGGGTAAATTTAAGATAATGAAGAAATGAAAGGGTACTTCATGGATCCCATTTCAGATAATTTTTTTGTGGATAAATTTTAGATAATTTTTTGTGGGTACTTCTCAAATCCCATGCAGAACAGAGCCGACCCCATTTACCACCTCTTCCTCTGCCATTCCGAGCACCTCTCCAATGTCGACGGGGTTCTGAATAACACTTTTCATGATCTCGAGAGCGGCACCATGTGAGCTCTCCTCCACCAAAAGTGTGAGCTTCTACCCGAGGGGATCGAAAATGGTCTTGAGATTTACCCTGTCGACCTGCTCATTCACTCCCCAGAGGTCAAACCCGACATGAGCGGGTGCTTCCAATTGCTGGATCAACAATTGGCGACGTTGATGATCTTCGTGGCATTCAGGAGCATGGAGTTTCTTGCGGTGGAGTAGACAAGAGAGTTGGCATTGGGGTTGGAAAGTAGGGTATTCTGTGGTAATCATTCAAACCCCAATATATTTGAATTTATCTAAAATAATTAATTCCCAAATTCAAGGAAAACTTGTTGAGGGCATCAAACTCTAAACATTTTGAAACAATCCAGGCCAGCAAGAATTTTGAAGCTTACGATGATAGTTTCACCTAGTTCTCTTGTACATTTCCCCTTATGGGGAACTTTAACATATTGCTTCAATTTTATGGTTTCATTAACTCAAGAATGCAGTAAAGGTATTTTTCTTCAAAATTTCTATGCTATTGCACCTTTTATTCAAAAAGCTCACAGATCTCATTCAATGGTGCCTTTCAATTCATATGGTTTCCAGTTTTTTTACTAATATGTATTTGAAAATTGCTATTACATTTTGGAAACTACCGTGTTTGTAAATGGATTTGATGCGTGGAATTCTTTATTTTTCGTCTTTTTGGAGTATAATGTTGGGTGTCCATGTTATGCAGTAAGACTGTCTACACAAAATATCTCTCAAGATTCTATCATTAAGAAATCATGTTTATCAAGATGGAAATCCTTTAGTAGGTGTTTCTTTTAGTAGCAACCCAAAGCCTCTAGATCCTGGTGGGGGTTGCCACAAATAAAATTCTAAGTTTTAATAAAATTACTATTTTTTACTCATTAAGCATAATCTACACCATCATTTTGATTGGAAACAAATAAGTTTAGTGTATATGTTTAAAATGATTCCTTTTATTCTTTGCTATCAGTATTCTTAAATTATGAGAGAAACGATATGTCACATGATTCTAGGAAGAAGATTGTCATTAAGATGTACATATTTAAATTTTGCCTCTTGTTTTTTTCATGGATCTTCTAATATTGTAGTATTATGTCTATTGACAATTTTTTAGACCGTTTGCCAAAAAACCCACTTCTCAATTTAGCCTAGATTTTTTGGATTTGTTGAAGTACTCCTAAGGGTGAATCCTAGACACATAACCTAGTTTCATGACATCTGTACTTCCAAGAAGGGTCTGAGCTGTCCATTTTGTAACCTTATTTGCATTGTTCTTGAGTTAAATTATCACAACAACAACAGCACGTTGATTTTCCAATCTATGACGACAATCAACAACAACAACACATTGAGTTTCCAATCTATGAGTTCAATTATCACAACAACAACACGTTGAGTTTCCAATCTATGACACAATTCAAACGCTTCCATGAAATGTTGAAACTTCTGCTTCATTTTTGCTGGATTCTTCCCTTGAAAAACATTCTCTAGATCTCTGCGGAGGCGGATGTGGGTCGAGCCTTGGCCCAATTAGATGAACAATTTTTGGAGGGTAAACTTAAGATAATCAAGAAATGAAAGGGTCCTTCCTGGATCCCATTTCAGATATTTTTTTTGTGGGTAAATTTTAGATAATTTTTTGTGGATACTTCTCGGATCCCATGCAGAATAGAGCCGATCCCATTTACCACCTCTTCCTCTGCCATTCTGAGCACCTCTCTAACATGGAAGGGGTTATGAATAACACTTGTCATGATCTCAAGAGCGGCACCATGCGAGCTCTCCTCCACCAAAAGTGTGAGCTTCTACCCAAGGGGATCGAAAATGGTCTTGATATTTACCCCGTTGACCTACTCATTCACTCCCCAGACGTTGAACCCGACACGAGCGGGGTGCTTCAAATGGCTGGATCGACAATTGGCGGGTTGGTGATCTTCATGGCATTCGGGAGCATGGTGTTTCTTGCGATGAAGTAGACAAGAGAGTTGGCGCTAGGGTTGGAAAGTATGGTATTCCGTGGTAATTGTTCAAACCTCAATATATTTGAATTTATCTAAAATAATTAATTCCCAAATTCAAGGAAAACTTGTTGAGGGCATCAACTCTAAACATTTTGAAACAACCCAGGCTGGAAAGAATTTTGCAGCTTGCAATGATAGTTTCACCTAGTTTTCTTGTACATTTGCCCTTATGGGGAACTTTAAAATATTGTTTCAATTTTATGGTTTCATTAACTTAAGAATGCAACATAGGTATTTTTCTTCTAAATTTCTCTGCTATTGCACCTTTTATACAAAAATATCACAGATCTCATTCAATGATGTCTTTCAATTCATACGATTTCCAGTTTTTTTACTAATATGCATTTGAAAATTGCTATTACATTTTGGAAATTACCGTGTTTGCCAATGGAATTTGATGTATGGAATTCTTTATTTTTTGTCTTTTTGGAGTATAATGTTTGGTGTCCATGCTATGCAGTAAGACTATCTACACAAAATATCTCTCAAGATTCTATCATTAAGAAATCATGTTTCTTAAGATGGAAATCCTTTGGTGGGTGTTTCTTTTAGTAGCAACCCAAAGCCTCTAGATCCTAGTGGGGGTTGCCGCAGATAAAATTCTAAGTTGTAATAATAATAATTATTTTTTACACACTAAGCATAATCTATGCCATCATTTTGATTGGAAACAAATCACTTTAGTGTTAATGTTTAAAATGATTCCTTTTATTCTTTGATATCAATATTCTTAAATTATGAGAGGAACAATATGTCACATGATTCTAGTAAGAAGATCATCATTAAGATGTAAGTATTTAAATTCTGCCTCTTATTTTTTTTCATGGATTTTCTAATATTGTAGTATTATGTCTATTGACAATTTTTTAGACCATTTGCCAAAAAACCCACTTCTCAATTTAGCCTAGAGTTTTTTAGATTTGTTGAAGTACTCCTGAGGGTGAATCCTTGACACATAACCTAGTTTCATGACATCTGTACTTCCAAGAAGGGTCTGAGCTGTCCATTTTGCAAGCTTATTTGCATTGTTCTTGAGTTCAATTGTCACAACAACAACACATTGAGTTTCCAATCTATGATGACAATCAACTCTAAAAAACTTACGTTCAAATTCATTTAGAGCATTCGAAGTGAGAAATTGTGTTTGGCCCCTTACATCCATAACATTGTTATATCATCGTCTAATTCCTAGCACCTGTACCAATAAGAAACAGGTTCAGCCTCCTCACCCTTCGAGGATAATGGATTGGGTTTTTCAAACTCTACCTTATTGCCATCTCTAATAGAAAATTATACACATTAGATGGTGAGGCTGTATATACCATGTTACATAGAATTAAAGTAATGTTATATGACATATTGTGATTTTCAATCTCTGAGATGTTCAAAAACAAAGAATAAGAGGCATGTGTTTACTTTTTACCTATGCAGATAAAGTTATGACATTGAAACCAAGGATGGAATTGTTTCAATCGATGGATTTGACATGTGTTTCTTCTATATGAAACATGTTTCTTCTGTGGAAGTTTGAATAGTCTAAAGATAATGTTATTTGTTGTTGATGATGGAGTTGTGGAATGTTTTTGTTGTTTATTATTTACCTCTAGTTTGAATTCACAAATGAAGTACTAATGATATGCTTTTCTATAATTTTCCATATAAAAAAAATCATTGAAGATAAATAGCCAAATTTATGACAAAAGAATTAATCTTCTTCATTAACTAAGGAATCTACTCCTCCCATTGGTATAGATATAACATAAAATCTCTTGAACAAAATGAACATGACGGGAGGTATATTATAATGAACTCACCTAAACTAAAACACATAAACACAATAAAATCAACTCCAATACAACCATGAAAACAAAACCCTACATCTAATGAAAGTTATTATTTCAATCCAGCCAGAAATAGTAAAAACAACTGCAGATTTGCATAGAAAACTATTGACCTTTTAATGTCTAGAAATTTTCCCAATAGATCACTTTCTAGAAAACAAATGCTTTTGTGTTAAGTTCACTATCACTCTATCACCCTCTCCCTTATGAGCATCCTTATTCCTCTTCTTTGATGCCTTCTTGCCAAGTTTGATAGATTTTAATTTCTGAGTAGAGTCCTTATAGCCTTCTCCTAGAATAACTGCACTGGGAGGATTAGACCTGGATATGAAGTGTGATAACAGACACTACTTCTTGTTGGGTTGATCAATATACATGACATCGGTATTTTCCTTCTCCCCACTTGACCTCTTTCACTTGCGACCTTGATGATACATTGATCTGTTCCAAGATCTCTGTATCACTACAGAAGGATCCAGACCTAAGCTAGAAAGATGTCTTCCCATTCTATTTAAGTTGTACTCTCTATCTTTGTCAACATTCCTAGGAACAATAGGGCTACACTTTGCAGTGATCTTATTAAATTTATGTTCCTCAATAAACATCTTCTTATTCTTCCTAATTGCATCTAGATATTCTTTTTCCTTTTGGCTCAAATCTACATCTTCCATTTCACCATCGTCCTCACCCTGAGCCTCCATTCTAAGCCCTTCTTCCCTTTCTAACTCCTCAAGTTTCTAGAAAATATTTGGATCAATAAAGTCGGCAAAATTGTGCCCATCCATTATTTCTAGAATTATATCATCTTACTTCCATTCATCATTTTCTAAAATATACTTCTTCTTCAAGCTTGCAGAGTAAACTCCAACACCACCAGTCTCATTCTTAAAATCATTCTCCAGTTTCTTTGACTGTTTAGCTACAAGATCAAACCTTGGAATCCAAAACAACTTGAGGAATACAAGAAGACTCCCCTTTCCATCTCTTGGCTTCGGCATGACACCATGAATCCTATTAAGACAACTATTGATTTTTTTAGACTTCATATTAAACACCACTCTCTGCTCCAAAAAACTTTTGCACGCCACATTATTTACGACAATCACCCCTTCTTCCTTCAAAGCACTCATCGAAATCAAGACATCATCATCCCCCTCCTCTGCACTCTAATTTCTATACAATCAAACCATTATTTTCCCATCCTCTTCCTTCATCTCTACCCCCAATTTCCCATCCTCCGTTAGTGTCTCTAATGGATGTAAATAAATCTCATTTCTCACTACAATAAGAGGCTTGTTAAAAAAAATGGATTTATGCTATAAAACAATGCATCCTAATGAGCGATGCTATAACCGCAAGATCTCGAAACATAAAAAATAAAGAAAATTTCTTCAAATGAGACAAGGGGTAATACTAAGAATCTCAATAGTATTCCTGTCCTCTAAAGGATGATCCAAAATACTAGGAGTATCAATGACCTGATACCTCAAGTACTTATAATCAGTATGCCCAACAAACATTGATAGAGAGACAAATATGATGTTGTCTCTAGAGAGATAGAAAAGTTATAGTCTCTCAATAGAAAAAATTATATATTAATCTAAAGTGTCTTTGAAGAGAAAATAATTAGAGACACCCGTTTTGAGACAATATACAACTTTTTTACTATATCAATTTGAGACATTTTTGTCAATTATTGTCTCAAATCACCCCCCTTGTAGTAGTGAACAACATGTTTTATGAGTCACTACAAATGGAATTTAATGATAGAGAGAACCTACACACGGGTTTTAATGGTGGTATTGCTTGTGATTTTTGGTCAAATCATGGATTTGAAACTGGTAATAGATTATTTATGAATAGGATTACATATATATCATGATTGGTATGGGATTCAACTCACCAATATCACAAATAAAGTTCCTTGTGAATAATTTCAATAACAACATATATTAACTTTAGTGTTATTTGTTTCTCTGGTTCCTATTAGAATTATTTCAACTTTTTCCAATTTGTAATATACTTATGGGTGTAAATATTATCTTTTTTACTCATGCATATTGAGGATTTTAATACCCAACATTAAAAATGAAATAACACAAGCCTTCGTGATAAAACCCAAGTAATGCTAAACAAGTCTGCAAGCATAGAGAAAACAACTCTATTTTTCTCCATGTGATTAACTTTCATATATTATTCGTCATGTAAAAACATGAATACATCATGAATTCTTCAAAATTGGTGGGTTTTTACACATTCTTGACATGTTTCACTTTTGTAGAGAAATCGTCCTTATAAATTAAACTATTGCATGTTCTCAATATTAATTAAATGTTGTCAATATACACAAACTGTGTTAATCTTAGTTTGATCAAAATATAATTGAAAACAAAAATGCATTAGGTATTATCAATCATTTGGATGAAAATGGAAAACTTAAAACCATGCAAAATTCAAGAAGGAAATACATGGTTATGTGATTGGAATCTTATTGACATAGTTTAAAACGTAAAAATATGAATGCCACTTTGAATTCTATTTGGATGAAGACCATTTACATCCAAGGAAAACATGAATGCGTCCTTGGAAAACACATAATTTAGAAGGGTTTCATGGGGTGTTGATATCTTTCTCATTAAACAACCTCTTTGATATGAATTTCGGGCAGTAAGGACCTTAGGTATATTTCATATGCCACATGGCATATAGGTGGTATGTAACCTCCATGCCCTTGATGAAAATGACATTTTGGATGGTATATTAGGGGTTAAATGGAATTGGGGGTTAATGCTACATGGAATCACACAAGTGAACATGTAGAGGTAGTTCATGTAGTACAACTCTATATAAGAGAATTGTTGGGTCTTTCTTCTAGGAGGTAATGAGATGGGTGGTTCCTTACAAAAATTAATGTTCTTCATGGCGATGGGAAGAGAGGAGTCCAAAAAACCAAGTGAGCACTGTAATAGATGATTAAATAATCAATGTTATGCTCCTTTCCTTAAAAATGTAATAGACTAATCTAAATAAAACAATCGACCTTAGTTTAAAACTTGCGCATAATAACCCTTTCTCGCACATTCCTTCTTAGCATAGAATAATTTGAAACCGTAAAATGAACTTAAACTCTTGTTAATGAACTCTTTAGTTCCTCTCAGCTAAATGTGCTACCTTGGTTACTAAAAGCATATCACCTTGGTCTTTCATGAAGTTTATTTTCCATAAACATATCTTCTCTCCATAAACTCATATAGATAGCTAGGGTGTAGATCCTTAGGTGCAATTGGAATTATACCAAACAAAGGTAGTTTTCCTATGATATTTCTATGATTGATCTCTTGGTGGGATTAAATTGCACAAGTGGATGTCTTAGTTGTAGCATGCGTTAACACTGCATTGTAGAAGAGTAAAGAATTGGTTTGTCTTGTGCTGGATTACACTCCTTGTAGTAGTGAATCCATTAGTGAAAAGTATGTGTTATTTTGTTTTCAAATGTTATAAAATGATGCTAATAATGAGACCATAGTGCGATGTAAGAGTAAAACATATAAGAGGAAAACAATATTTGAGGTTAAGAATAATGTCACTCTTGGAATCCTTAACTCAATTAGACATTTACTTATGTTAAAAAGAATATGAATTTCCTTGGTCAGAGAAAACTTTGAGAAAAATATATATATACTTCTTCAAGAGGTTAGACAAGTACTTATATATATATATATAGTGTTATTGAAGGCCCACGATTGATCAAATACACTGTTGTACCTTTTTACCAAAAGTAACTATGAATCAAATTGCACCTATGATTAAATGCATGTTTCCCTAGGTATCCCTAAAACTAGCATCTCAGACATATTAACAAATTTTAAATACAACATTTATGTAACATGGAACTACATTATACATATCTACAATTTACAAGGACCTATATAATTTACAAAATAAAAATGAATTGGAGAACGCCTTTTCACCATCTTTCTTGCATCTTGCAAAACCATGTGAGCATGAAATCAGTGATAAATTGCTGGCATGACATCCACCCTGATCTAACATAATTAAAAAATTTAGTTTCCCATTTGCATAATAACATTAATAGTTTTGCATTTGAAAGAAAAAGGTTAGAGACACATTTATTTCATTTCAGTTCACTTCATTTCCTAATCAAGGAGAGAGAGAAATAGGGAAGAGAGAGAAACACTATTGTGCCAAAAAATTCAATTTCACACAACAAGTCAAACAAAAAAGTTTCAAATAGCTATTTACAACTATCAACAACTTTCCACAATGGTTTGGGCAACCCGACATGGGTCCATACAAATTCCTTCTTATGTTTCCCTACTAGCTGCAAAAGCATTCAATTAACGCTCGAGGCTAAGAAACCACTTTCAAATGTTGTCCTCTAATGAGAAAACACACTCTGGGTAAGTTTCTACATGTCCTCCTATGCACCAAGAGTTCACAGGAACTGACAGAATTCAGAACTGGAAAACTAGTTTACAAATGGGTGACAAGCTTTTCTGGAGCCTCGTAAATTGGTTGTAATTGGTCCCATTTGACCTAGTCAACTAAACCAGAAGCCTTCAAAATGGCTTTGCCAAATTATCATGAAATTTTTTTTTCCTCAGACTGAAAGTTTTAGGAAATTGTTTAGTAAAAATACTAGAGGTTTGCATAAGATGGATAAGCTGGAATTATGCTCTCCAAGATTCATTAAATGGTGGTTCAAAATGAACGCCTGAAAACTTTTTTTTTAGTAGCTTCTTACAATTGCAAAACGGTGTAACAAAGCTCCCATTAGGGCATCAAAAATATCACAAATGATCATTCGGGGTCAAACCAAAGGTTAAGGTGACTCCTCACATAACAAGATATATGAATGAAGCTTAACATCCCATTTTTGGAGTTACGAAGGTTACTTTATGAGTCTCCACAAAATGTAAAATTATCTATTTAAACAAGGAGATGGTCAACATATTTACTGGGAGAATTCAACCTCATCTTGTCGATAAAACAATATTGTAGTGATCTAGTTTGGTTGAAGTTTTCTAAATCACCTCAAAATGAGGGTTAAAGTTCATGGTTTAATAAAAAAGGTTATTTTGACCATTGCATGAGTTATGATACAACATTTTATTGTTTCGTAACAAGTTAATAATAAAAAATTAAATGTATGATAATTCCCTAGCTTTTAAAATTATTATTTCGTTGCAAATGAAAAACTAAAGTATGAGAATTATGAAAGATCAAGAGAGATGAACCATGCCATTGACAATGATGCGTCTGTAGCACTACGGAAGATTTTCCACAAGTGGTTCACTTGTATTCCACTCGGCTTCATCACTTTACTAGGCATTCCGTCAAACAAATCCCGCATGTTTTCACAATAAACCTAGAACATTTCACATTTCACTTGAAAATTTCTTTCTAACTCAACCCTTATTTTGAGCATTAATAGTCAAACCAATGAAGCCCATCAATATGCTTTTGCTCTATTCCAACAACATCTGAAATTGCATTGGTGGGAACATGTACCTATAATAAGTTTTGTCATAAAAGGTTCCTAGGTTACTAACTTTCAATAAGACCCATTTTGTACAATTATTATGCCATCATTACATCCTTCACCACATTTTCAGGATTTAGTGGATATAGTCCACGTGTCAGGTTTTGCTTCCACATTTTGCATGACTATCTGTCCAGAGGCTTCCAGCCACAACATTTGAGAATTTCCCCTAACATCATTCTTGTATGGACATCTACACTTTGTTCTAGAAGCTCTCAGCTTTTGACACAAGTTGGAAGGATGTTGGCAAAGGACATGCAAGATTGCTCCATCCATGATGGAGACATGGTGAAAGAACAAATTTTGCACACCCACCAGATAACAAAAGAAAGAACAAATTTTAGATTGATCTTCAACATTCCATTATGTCCCAAGCAGAAGATTCCACATCAACAAAGCATGAAAATATTGAAACCACTTCAGTGCAAAGACAAATCCAAACCGATTCCTTTGGATTGAAAACCTCTACATAAAATGTCTTTATTCTCCAGAAGCCAATTCAAAACAAAGTGCAAGGAGCTGACAATAAGCCTACAGGTAACTTCTCAAACAATTGCTATTTGGCTCTCATATCAACTCAAAATTTTCTTCAGATAATTAAATAACATAAGCAGTAAGGTAAATAGACTCACCCTTTTTTATACAGGTAGGGAGTAAATCACAGGATGAGATCTCTAGCCAAAGGAATGCAGTTACTCGGGAATTTTTTCAACACATTACTTACCAATCCAGTCTGCATTGTTTATCCACCAATCTTTATTCACTTAAGCTAGATTCTTGTTTTTGGTGCTTCCTACCCAACCACTCATGAGCCAATGTTTAATGCATAATTAATGTTCTTGTGTCTTTGACAAGAGGCTCCAACTGAAAACAATAATACAAAATCCCCAATCCATTGCATTTCCAGTATTGTTGACTAATGGCTCCATTACTTTAAAAAGAAAGGAGGGTAGGCGTCCCATTTCCCAAAACTACCCCAATGCATCCAATTTTCACAAATGCCTACAAGGGCAAAATAAATAATCCATATCCCACGAGGGAACAAGAGACAAATGTCCATAAGGCAATGGTCTGGATAGTAGGTAATGTCAAATTCTCCATTGAGCTTTATCTTAATCAATTAACAACACGTATGGGTCAATCTGGGGAGACCAATGGAAATCACAAACTATTCATCCTTCAATCAAAACTTGTGAAAGTTGAAATGTTGATATCAATGTACTTCACAATGGAACTTAGGAAAATCCATCCTATTTTTTCAAGAACTTTCCAATGTTCCCAGCTATTTATCTTGTTTAAAACAAATGCAATGATTAAGAAAAAGAAACTTTTGCATCAAAACCTCTGACACAACAAAATAACAGATCCTTTACATGACCCCCACAAAATCTAAAATATGAAACCACTTGCAATAATCCAGGATCATGATTCCATAAAATAATAAGAATATTAATTTATTATTATTTAAGTAGGACTTTGAACACATATCCCAAAACCATTCAAAGGTTTCATTGAATAAATAGTATTAATCACCACAACCATGATTTGAATTCTTTAATTTCTTATATTCTAGTATTTTAAATTGACTTAGGATTTTATGCAACTTACATGGTCTAATGGTTTCCCAACTATAAAATCTCATAGAACATATAGAATTTTCCAAGGAAATTATGGGTCCTGCTAAGAAATCACAATTAACATCAAGGCCCACATGCTTGTGCAAGATGGACCTTTCGACATGGGTCACTCAAGCCTTATCTGAAAATAAACCTAGATTCTTGATGCCTCCATGAACATCAACTTTAACTCCTCTGACTTATACCACTTGCTTTTCAACTGCACCACCAGTACGATCTTTTTGCGAATCCGTTTACATTTTGTAATTTTTAAATATTCTTATCGGGCATTACATTCCCTCCCCTTAGAAGAGCATCATCCTCAATGCGACACAACACCAAAGCTTGAAGGGTATGTAGGACAAGGAAAATTCAATAATGACACATGTCGCTTTAACAAAACAACTGGTCAATACAACGTGACCACAAGGAAGCAAACTAATTTTTGGAAAGTATCTTAAATTTTAATGTTCTGTGAAGATTGGTAGTTCTACATGGTTCTTTCGGTACCCATTTTATTACTACTAATTAATCCTCTTTTCCTTTACAGTATTTATTATCTCAAGTCTCTTAATATTCATTGTTTAGAATTTCAATTTTCTTATGTTCATGGGTGCCCAATAGTAATTGACATCAAATACCACAAAACTCAACACAACACTGAAATGGTTCCATAGGACATCTTGTTACATACTTTCATGATTGTATCACATCACAAGACCTCTTAATTCCACCATGGAAGTGAACATACAGTAGTCACATACACAAGAATTTTCACAATTATGTCATGAGGCATAGAAACACATAACATGTGACTCAAACAAAATTCCCAACATGATACACATATAACGGGGTATCACATGCCCTCAAAAACATATGACTATACCAAACATAGTGTCAAGACAAATCCAATACATCATAACCAAGAACATCAAGCCTCAATCCAAATAACAAGACTCACAAGAGTACACATAAATCATAATACCAACATCCACATATCACAAAACATCACAAAATAATATCCATATACCTCCCAAAACATCACAAAACAATATATATACCTCCCAAGAATCACAAGACAACTCCATATACCTCCCAAAGAAAATCATACCCAAACAAATCTCTTATGCCTCACCTCAACCAAGTGCCTCCCTCTTATCCTCCCTCAAGTGTCTCTTATGCCTCCCTCAAGTCTCTTATGCCTCCCTCAAGTAATAAAATAAAGATAAATTTTCATTTTTGCTCCCCAAAAGAGGTCAGTCACCCTATGGCCCTAGGCACATAGAGTCCAGATACCTCTAACCCAAGTGACATAATAACTCATGGTTCAACAACCCTCTAGTTATCTGTAACTCCTTGGGGCGTACCCCCATACAATGAAGTGGGTCCATAGGTCCCACCACTCCATGGTGAATCCCATGACCCTATTCCAACACATTACGACATTAGAACCAGCATAAAAATCCATTTCAAATGCCAAGTGGAAAATCTCAAGCCTTGGGCTAGGCTATAAAATTTTTAAAATTGAAAAGAAAATTTAAATCTAAGTAAAAAAATGGCTAAATAGCCATAGTTAGTGCAAAAAAATTCATGTTACTACAACAACAAAATAAAATGCCCAAAATATAAGAACATATCAATCAAGAAAATTGTTGGTTCTAGCAAGAAAAGAAGAAAATGTTCAATTTATGAATAAAATACGTATAGAGAAATAACACATTACAATAACTATGTGGCCTTATACGGCCACCAAAGGGGTACTCAACGAGTTGCTGGCACTCATACATCGAGCCTCAGCTCATAAAATAATATATCAAATAATACAACTGTCATCATCTCTATCTGAATCATCCCACCACCACTTCCACAAGGCTCAACATAGTCAAAATCACATAGGTTGAATCCATATGATAACCATATCGGGAGAGAGAAAGGAGTACAAGTCACCATCTACTAAGCCTAAGGTGTATGTGAAACATAATATGCATGACACCCATTGAGCAAGTGCCACACATACCAAACAAACAAAAGTGGGTTTTTCAGCCTATGTAAGGACTCCACTTCCTATCTCGTACTCAGCTCGAGTGACTGGTTAATGGTACACATTTCCTCACTCTAAAAAAACCTTTTACCAATTTCCCTTAGGGTTGGTTAGTGTAAGGTTCCACAACATAACACATAACTACATCACTAACACAATGGTGATTCACACACATTAACCATAACATCTTACACATGGTATATATACAGGGTATAACACAATCATTACTTTCATGGGTTATAATACATCACATTACCACATTCTGCACCCAAAGTGCAATCACTATACAATAGGGATCATACACTCACCATATGCCCCTAAATCACGACATGAACCATCACATATTACATGAATTATATGTATGAGGAACACAATGTCTAACTTTACAACATATAGTCAATTGCAATACAACATGGTGACACAATGCATGATTCATCACAACACAGTGATGACATCATGATACAATCTAATTCACTTTACACCAATTTTTTCATGCAATACATCAATACACCTACATATCACATAATGAACAAAATTCTCCAACACTCACCTAATCCACAATAACATTCTTTTCACACACAACAAGGTGGTACATCACACATGTGAAACTCTTCATTGAATCCATGAAAAGGAGAGTGAATACTCTCGTCATAAGCACGTCAACATGATAACGAATACATACTAAGTGGCATACACAACATGTGCGTTCATAATATCATAAATACAACATTAGTTCACATCACAACTTATATCACATTACTCTTCCAATATCCACCACCACCATGCAACACCATCACAACTCCAATCTATGTCCCTGAGGTTTGAAAGCATGAACCTCTGCTCTGATACCAAGTGTAACACCCACATATTTTACACACACAAATACAACAGTTATAATACCAGGATAATTTATTTATTTTTTACTTACATTTCTCACTACACAACACCACAAGGCTCTAAGTAGAGAAAACTCAACAATGCATAAGACACTTACATAAGTCATCAACTCACATAGACACATTAAAAAACCATATACATGTTGATGCCACACTTTCTCCAATGAACAAATGCTAGGAATAACCCAGCCACAAGAAAAGGGACTCAAGGATTGGAAACCCACAACAAATCATTACCATGATTACAACTTGAGTTACAATTAACATTCCAAATAACATTATTATGCAAGTATAATTTTGCCAATCTTTTTACCATATTTTTTCCACCTAATTCTCTTGTTGATTCTTAAATTAGATTTAACATTCAACTTAACAAGGGGACCAACCATAAGTTTCGAGGGACCATTTAGATTAGCTCTTTTTCCCTTTTAAAAAATCTCCATAACTTAAATAAATATATAGGTTCATATTTCAAATTACATACAAATATCCTAATTCTCTAAATTCTTAGTGTTAAGATTATAACGCTTCTCATAAATTTATTCAATGTTTAAGTAGGTTTGTACCCTCCCCAAAACAAAAGTGAATTCTTGATGTCACCATCAAGAGAAATTTTTCTTAATTTAGATTCAAGATACTCTTGTTTCCCATTTCAAACATTCTTCGATCACAATATACCTTATTTACGGCATAGTTATATAGTTCAATAATTGTTGAATCCAGTTACGAATATCTCTAACATTTGACTAGATTTATATATATCTTTTGTTATCTCCAAAGTTTGATCTCACCAAGGAAATTCATATTCTTTTTAACATATGAAAATGTTTAATTGAGTTATAAGGATTCCATAGAGTGACATTATTCTTAACCTCAAATCTCATTTTAATCTTATATGTTTTACTCTTACATCACACTATGGTCTCATTATTAGCATGTTTTATAACATTTGTGACAAATAATAACACATTCTTATCACATAATGGATTCACTACTACAAGGAGTGTATATCTTTTATTTTCAACTCAATTTTTTAATCTTATGCACCAAAAGTATACTTGCAGACATGGAAGACATAATTGAGTATTTTAAAGGACTCCAAGAGAATGACATTAATAGAAATTTCATAAGAAAATCTACCAATCAACTAAGGTATAATTTCAATTACATCTAAGAATATATGCCTCAATTAGTATTGAGATTTAAGGTGAAAGAGACATGCTTATGTAGATAACCTTCATGAAATACCACAAGGTGATATGTATGATAGCAACCAAGGTAACACAATTTCACTCATGTAGGGACTTTGTTCATTCGACAAGAGTTTAAGACCTAGAAAAACAATATTTCACCCTATCTCAAATTATGATTTATCTGGATCAAACATGGATTCCATTTCATATACAAAAATTATAAGGATCATAAATCTATTGGAAGACGGAGTCCACTACGAAGGAAGTAGTTCTGCTCTACTTACCAGATAAATATTTCGACTGTGTCTCTCCTATCAACATTCGGGTTTAAAATGATGTCGGTAAACATACCAACCTATGATGATAAATAAGACTTTACTCATTCATTTACTTACAACTAGGAGGTTCCATTCAATGAAAAGTTTAAGATAATTTACTATTTTCAATATCTTCTATGGTAAGAAGGATCACGTGCACCCTATGTCCACTAAGCAAATAAGGTCGATTAGGGTTGAGATGTTCTCGAATAAATTTTTAGTTACATAATACAATGTAGTTCAATCTTCGTAAACATAGTTAATTTAACTCAATTAGGTGATATTTCATTCACTACAATTCAAATTTAAAATTCATATATATATATCCAACCTTTTACAATATGCAACCTATGAATCAACAATTACACCAATGATTAAATGAACATTTCCAAGGAATTCCTAAAACTAGAATCTCATACATATTAGTAAATTTTAAAGAAATATTTCTGTAACATGGAACCACATTACACATATATACACTTTATAATGAAACTATATAAATTACAATAATAAATAATAAATTACACACACCTTTTCACCATCATTATTGCATCCTACAAAACCATGTGAGCATGAAATAAGAAATAAATCATTGGCATAGCATCCACCCTAAGTATAGCATAATTAAGAATTTTTAGTTTCCCATTTACATAATAGAATTAATAATTTTCAAATTTGAAATAAAAAGGTTAGAGATACATTTACATTCATTTCACATTGGACTTATTTGGACATGAAACCAAGGAGAGAGATTGAGATATCCTGGAAGAGAGAGAAAACAACTATTTTGCACAAAAGTTCAATTTCACACAACAAATGCACACAATCACAACGTACATCAGATAGTCATCTAGAATTGAGTGTACATATCGTCATCTTGATAAAGGACTCTAATCATGTCTGACACCGAGCATTACTCAAAATATAAAATAATAACTAATCAAGAAATATAATTTGTCATAATATTTGAATGAATCATTCCTCCAAACTCCCACAAGGTTCAACATAGTCGGTATCACTTAGGATTTTTCAATGGAAAACCCATATAGGAGAAAGAAGATGATCCTTAAGTGCTCCGGATTCCACAGTATAATGAGAAAGCTCAAAGTATAACAAATGGATAGAAGTGGGTTTTATGCCTACATGAGACTTCACTTCCAAACTCATACTAGCCTCAAGGTTATGGGTAATTGAGCGCATTGTCTTCTCTCTCCACACATACACTTTTTACTGATTACTTCCCTTGGGATCGGTGAGAGTGGGGTACACAACATAACACATAGCTATATTACTAACACAATAATAATTTACTCAAGACAAGCATAATGTCTAATTTTATTTTTATATTGACATTTTCAAACACCAACCCCTCGGTTTAAATACACCTTGAGATCTTGTTCCCCATTTAATTCTATGGATTGAATACTAATGTAAAGATTCTAAATAATTCATAAAGTATATATTATTTAATTGGTTGTTATTGAAAATATTTATGGAAAACAAATGATCTTTATTTGATACATTTTTTAATGTTTTTTTAGCTTTTGAATTGTTTTACGAAATTATTTTCATATGTTTTGGAGGACTATTATCTATATCAACAATAGGGACAAGAATTTTCTGATCCATTTTGGGTGGGTATTTAGGAAAAAGCTTGATAGTTAGTTGTAAGTCTTATTGAGCTTGACAATTTGTGGATAAACACAATAGTACTTGCACAATTGTAACGACCCATAAATTCATACACAAACAACACAGTAAAATACATGATAACTTTTTTTTTTGACACAGGCCACGACACGACATGCCACCACCGAGGGCACAACTAACTCCGTGGATAACTCAATACAAGGATGACCACAAAGGTAGCACAGAAATGTTCACACCCACCAAGGATGGTTTACTTTTATATTTGAAAAAACAACATAAGAAGCCACCACATAACACACCTACAGATAGGGCAAGCCACAATGAGGAAATTATTGACGGTTATTTATTTTTATGTAACCTCTTTCGATTCTTAACTTCAGTTTGCTAAGACTCTAGATATGATTGGTACAATGCTTTTTACAATGCTAAGTTCTTACTTTTACTTTGAAGAGAAATTTGTTCTAATTCTTCTCTATTATGGCCTTTATTTTCTTAATTCGTTTATCAAGAAAAAATGGGTATTTAAATTCCACAAGGCCATCTGTTCACCACTAACGCTACTAAGACTTGTTCTTGCCCACAAGACAACATGGTTTTAAGATTAACACACTTAAGAGAAGAAAAACAAGGTGCCTTGGAAAAAGGTTAGAGGGAGAAGGTCGAGATGAAAACATCTTTAGGACCTCATTAGTTATTGCCAGTATTTAATTGAAGCTAGGGCTCTTAACTAGAATTATCAACGATTTTACTTAGGCTTCTCTAAATGAGTATTACCAAGGAGCAAAATTTACTTTCCAAATGGCGGTGAGAAAGATTGTGAGATCTCCAATTTTGTTTTCTCTGGCTTATTAAATCTTATCATCTTCTAACAACTAACAGTTCATTTCACCTTAGGGTCATTTTACAAATTTCACCATAAAAGGAATAATGTTCACTAGAGGAGCTAGGGTTATCATGTTATATAATTCTTACTCACCATGATAGTCTCGCCTATGATTACTTCAGGAATCTCTTGTTCTCAAGTAAGTCATCTCTACATTAATTTATCTGAATATATATATATTTAGCTAACTTCTATAAGGGTTAACCACTCCATTTAATTTTACTTATATCACATCATTACAAGGTGTCAGAGAGTTTTGACTGAACACCTTACTCTCAAAATCAAGGTTTTACAATACTTATGCCAATGTAATGATTGAATATCATTTCTCACCAAGGTAAGTTACTAGTCTAACAACAAAAGGGAAAGAACACTTCACCACGTAGTTTTCTGAACATACCGAGACAAGAGATCTTCTAAACTCCTTGCAAGCAATGTTACAAAATTTACAACACATTGAACTTTCTACAAAGAACTTCATAGTTTGAACTGATGAAACTTTTACACTCTTTTCCTTTAATCTACTTGCATAATCCATCTGCACAAATATTTACTAGAGTCAGTTCGCTAGAACTGAGCATGATAAGATATAAACCTCACCTAATAACTTATGCCATCTAGCATTTAAATAAATGAAAGTTTGCAATACTCCCTATCAAATAATTCCTAATTATGTATTCAAATCTTAACTGCACATCTCATGATAATACATTTCATACCCATTATTGTTCACTTCCCTAAAATTTGCTTACATATGAACGAAAATTCCAAGTGGAGAGATATGCAACCTTAACCTTGTATTTAATCATAATTAAATTACAGTAGTAATAATAACGCTCACCTAATACCCTCAACCTAATTCACATATATAAGTGTCCAACAATATTATTTTTCAATTAAATAAAAGCACCAACGACATTAAGCTCCTATAATAAATACAAGTGTCAATCTTATGATATTCATCAATATTACCCAAGTATCAAACCTTTATAGAAAATCAAGGATATGTAAGTATACTTTTGATATTTATCTCACAATTTTAAGAATATACTTATGTAAACAAGGGTTCCACAAATCAGTAAGTTCATATATTATTTAGATATCCTATCGGTTGTTTATTATCATGTCTCTATATGCCTCTATTAGTATAAGAGTCCAACTCAGAGGAATGAATTACGAACAACAATACCGTCATACTTTGTTAATGAGTAGAAGGTACATTTGGCTAGCTAAAATATGTAAGCGTGGTCTAAGCCACTATAAATGCAAGTATCAACATTATCTCAACTCCCAATTGAGATGCAAGTATCAATTTTTAGCTAACATAATAATCATCGTAAATGCCAGAAAATATTCCACGCGTTAACCAAGTATTGAAATAACATATTTATCCTTACTGGTTACCTGATAACAAAATATTTCATATTATATAATTCAACCTCCACTTGCATATCTCAATTTATGGGTATTAATCATTGTCATATATCATGATGTTAAATAATTTCAGGTCGACTTCTATCCTTACTGTCATATATGGTATGTACAGTCCCATTATGGTAGTTGTCACATTTACTTAAGGTTGTGTATGCATCCATTTTAGGGTAGTTCTCATAACTTCCCTATTCATCTGTTTTCCTACCAAAAGGCATTTCAACAAGCTTTGAAGTCAAAGTATAGGATAAATTTATAATCTCATATTTCAAGCATTGTCTGAATTCATATGCCTGAGGGCCATCACATGTCAATCAAACTTGAAGAATGTACACTTTCATGAGAGTTCGATGTATCCAATATTACTTTAACTGATTCAAAGATCTAAGTAGTGCCTCAAACTTAAGCCATATAGTTATCCACACAAACTAACGTCTTGAGAGCTTACCGTATTCAAAAAGGTCACAAAATAGAAACCCCATTAACACATGCTTCAGGAGCGTTCCAATCTAAAAATAGGCTCATAGTAATAATAATAGTAGAGGGGCTGGTGAGGGGTTTTTAATAATCCCCAAAGTAAACGATAATCAAAGGAGTCAGATAGTATCTAGAAAGGACCAGTAAAACCAATACGACTCTCCCCAAATAGAAGCCTCCAATCCTAATGGGGGGGGGGTTTATATTATTATCAATCCACATTAAAAGACCAACACAGTCTTCCGAGAAAATTTCCCATTTTCAAGCCATGTTCTACATAATAAAAACAAGACAAGAAATATTCTAAATCTCATTCACACACCACAATATTTTCTACAGAAACCACTGTTCATAGGAGTAATCATGGAAAAATGATAAACCAACTTTATAAGATCGATAAGCGAGAATCACTGGAGAGAGATCAGCTCATGCAATTATGATTAAAAGTCATTCGAAAACCCATCTCTTTTTGGGCATCTCTTTCCAAGAAAGAGTCAACATATATATGTAAATAAATATTAAATAATATCAAGAGTCCAAACGTTATTTACTTAGTAAAAAATAATAACACATCAACAATCCAAAAGAAAATCACATCTACAATATTCAAACAAAATTACAGAGATTGATTTATCCAAATGCTAAAGGAAATAAATCATTAAGAGAGATGGTTAGGGCTTATCATGCCTTTAATGCGCTTCCCAAGACAAGGGCACGTTGAAACAGGCCCTGCAATAGCAAATTGTGCTTCATGAATATTCTGATATGAAACAGATCCACCTCTATGAGATTCTCTTCCATGAGTTACATCGTAAAACAAGTAAGGTCTCAATAGAGAATCTTTGTAAAAAAATTCATCAGGTCTCCTAGAAACACTCTTACTGTCACTTAATCGATTTTGATAAAAATACCTTGAAGGAGAATCCCAAATTTGAGGATGCATTCGATATTGAACAGATAACAGCATAG
>JAHRHJ020003409.1:0-102500 GCA_019776745.2 Taxus chinensis
GGACATTATACAAATTTAAATAAAGCACATTTTTGAGATAATTATAGGAAGCAAGTGAATTCATAAATGTTGCAACACCACAAAATAATTTGAGAAAACTAGTTCATATTTAAGGAACAAAATTGACTTTTGAAACATCTCCTCAATAACAAAGGGTGGAATTCTTGCAACAAATATGCATGTAATCTTCTTAGAAGAAGGTTTCCTTTCCCCCCACAAAAATCATGTTTAATATAAAAGAGCATATCATATTCTAATATAAATTAAAGATAACAATTGTACAAAACATATATATTATATTAGAAATATTCAAAAAAAGTATCCAAATAAATCAAATTAAGCATATAGTAATGTATAGAGCAAACAAAATAATCTAAATAACTACAAAACATACCAATCGTTCAATGTCGAATGTCATGATATTCATTTATAAAACTTAGAACAATTACAGTGTGGAAATATTGCAATTTATACACAGAAATAAGACAAATCAGTATATTATAATCATATGTCATGCATCCATACTAGAAAAATTATAGTTGTGACATGCTTCATTGCATTGATTTGATTGAGGATTCCAAAGGAAAATTCTATTCTACGGAGCAGTAATATAATGACTCAAAACCTGCTTTCTAGCCTACTATTCTGACCCAAACTATCTTTACACTTGTTTAATGTGCCTCCTTGTTAGTACAATTTTAATGGTATAAGACTTACAACTAAGCGCACTGTAACTTATTCATGCATTTGGAAAATTCTCTGAGCACAAAGATAGGCTATATTTGAAAAGATTAATTGGAGCAACATAACAAAAAACTAGAATAAACTCTTGTCATTATAATATATAATGACAATATCCATGCCTTGATAAGAGGCTACTCTACCCTGCTTTGGTTTGAGAAAGGAATTAACATACTTCATGACTTGTACAGATTTGGGAAGTGGATGAAATGGACAGACCTTAAAGCTTTCTATAAGCTTCCTCAATCTCAGTTAAGAATGTATACAATGTTTGGCGTCAAAGATTGGAAACTTAACGTGATGCTGTTTTGGGAATTGAACTCAAGAAAAATGCAAATAATATCACAAAATGGATATCTCAGGCCCTTTTTGGAAGTGCAGATGTCATGAAAATAGGTTGTGTCCAGGATTCATCCTCACTATCAATTCAACCATGTTATTTTAAGTTTTCAGGGGTACAAACCTAGAGAGTTTGCTATGTAAATCGATTTGAACAATTCGAATTCCAACTTGGAAACTACACTCCAGCCATGGTTCAAATTCAAAAAGATGTGTGCAAAGCATCTAGGTTTTTCCACGCAAGTTTAGAATTAGTGGAATTAGTGCCCTCAATCAGCTGGTTTTGCAATGTACAGATTCATCTGTAAATTTTAGTTCGCCAAGTCTAAGTTTAAGACTTTGGAAATAGAAGTTTTTTGGGAATATTTCCCTCAATTCACTTCAGTATGCAAATAGCTGAACATGGTGTAAAAAAAATCAGAAAGGAAAGGTTATGACCAAAAATTGGTAGTCCAAGAACAAAAGTTGATCTCTAATCTGTTCTTACTACTGCATAAAGAAGATATGTACAAAAGTTTCCAAGATCTTATTGAAAAACCCATTATTTGCACATCCTGCAATAATTGCAATCCATAGACCACATTTTTTAACGCATTTTTTCGAACAGTTCACATGCTTTCACATTTTGCATGTATATCTATCAGAGCACTTGTGACTAAAACATCTGACAATAGTCCCTTTTCCATAATGCTTTGTTTGGTCATCATGGGAGGCGTAGGAGGGATTCTCAGCAAACAGAATATTAACAATTTAAAAGATTTGAGTCCAAGGGAGATTTGACGCTGTTCAGCATCCTTATATCAGTCTGATTAAATACGTCAATCATGGGTTTGCACATGGCTAAGCTTTGTGAGGAGATTATGTTCATGAGCTATGGTCTTTAGTAATAAGAAAACTATCTTTCTGATTATCCAGATACGGGCATGTTATTGAAAATATGAAGGTATTGAGATATAGACAGTTAGTATTGGAATTTACATGGACACTGTTAGATTGTTAATTCTGTTTAAGTACAATGTAAAAAACTAATTCTAAGGGAATGAATAGATATCATTCTGACTTTCTATCATGGTTAGATTTAGAATTGCAGGCCTTTACTGTTTGGCTTGTCGTGACCATATTATTTTTTGGGTACTAGGATTGTAAAACCCTCTTTAAACAAGCAAAAAATAATTATAGGAACTTCCAATCAGTTCTGAGATTATCCCGCCAAACTCAAAGACAGTGATATCTATAGAAAGAAACACAGTTACAATAAGAATCAAGTGATATTTTAATACCAGCTAAAAAATCCTAAATCACATAAACTTCTGAGAAGAATCTAACAAAACTTACAAAAATGGATGCTTAAGCCACGCACAAAATCAAATCGTTCCTGAATTAACATATTTCAATGACACATAATGCTAGGAAAAACGTGATGAGTTATATATAGTGCACGGTTGAATCATTCAATGCTTACCTAATACAAAAACAACATGCAACGTTTTCTCCGCGCATTCAACTCCATTCGCTATCTGCAGATGAAAACACTTTCTTCAACATACGTTGTAGATAAAAATTTCAATCATTATGCTTTGGTTAATATGAACTAGCTCTATTGAAAATTCTTTTTAGAACTTGTAGGAGATCCGAATGATTAAAAATTGAAAATTCTTATTCCTTTCTTCTGGTTGTAAACAAGATTCCTAATGGATTAACTGCTACATAATTACAAAAACATGTCCTCACCCACGTAGTTTGGTGAAGAACAATATTGAGAAATGAGTAGCAATATAAACATGAATTGGATTATTAAACTATAGTGAGAGTACCTTCTCCAATAGAGGAGCTTCAACCAACTTAAGACAACTCGTTAACATTGTAATCTGGCGCAGAAATATTTTTACATGCTGATGCTAGCATATCAATTTTTTTGTAGCCTTGAGAAGAGTGATATTTAGTTTTTATAATTATGACCATAGTTTTCAACTATAACTTGTCACTAATTTAGAATATTATCTTCAACATTCTAGACAATCTCTAGAGAATAAAATACTCTGAGAGCATATATTGCTAGTGAGATTTTGTTCATTTAGTTTTCAAGGTACCTTTCACTCTTTCAGATTGACAATATGCAAAAATGTAGCTCATCTAGAGGATTCCCAGGAATCTGAAAAGCATAACTATACGCTTGTTCATTTAGTTTTCAAGGTACCTTTCACTCTTGTAAACGCATGGTATTGTGTAGTGTTTCAATTTATGGTTATATGGAGTCTTTTACCTTTTCTTCTTCATTATGTACAACTGCGTGCACCATGGGCTTATGAATAGAGCATTGTCGAAAGTTTAGGAGCTCCTGAAACTCTAAACCATATAGTGTGGTGTCTCTGCTATACATATTCTCATAGGGATTATTTGCATTAGACATCTATCTTCTAGTTTTCTCTGCATCCAAGGTTCTTTAGAGCTTAGACCTGGAGTTATTTTCAGTTCACTCATCAATTATTGCATGAAGAGAATTTGGTATACGTCCATATGACTTAGGCCTTCTTCCAACATGACCTCCAGCTTCATCTTGGAATGATGATAACAATACTAGGATTCTCTGTGCAGCACATATTACTATGGAAGTATCATAAAGAGATAAAATTTGGACAGTAAGAGAACCTTGGAAATAAAAATCCAACGAGTCTATTATGAGGTCGATTGAGGTATGTATAGATTAAAGTGAATACCAAATGCTACTGATCAATATTCCAATTCAACTCAATAGAAAAACATATCTCAGTACCTCTGCTTCATCTATACAGTGAAGACATGCATCAGCCAAATGCATATGAAAATATGAGATAATTTGTCAACAATGCATAGAGCTCTTGGAAAGCTGTACTACAAAATTTGGGATCTCTGTTATACATGTGGGGAGAAAGCACCTACCAATGCATGGGGATATTATGTATGGACATTGTGCATCCCAAACGTGACTGCAGTAAGAAATGGTGTTTTTATTCTCTAGAGTAAATTTTATGCAAAACAAGGGAACATTCAAACCGATATATTTGAAATAAAGAATATGATATTCCACTTACATGGAAGTCATAAAAGAAACCATTTTGTACACTATGCCACAAAGTGCAAGACATACCTGAAAGATTGGGTTTCAAATCCACTGTCAACTGCCTGCATCAAAGAATTGTCTTGACCTCTTGTACAAAAAATACTCTTGAATCTCATAACATTACCAGTAACCAAGTCTTGTCCCTGATCCCAAGAAACATAGAATGTAAGTTATTATGTAATAATTATACCTGGAATAAGATTCCATTTCCCAATTAGTCTTTGAGTCTGAAAATGGGAGATCAAAACACATGGTCAAAATAATTACTCTAGCTATTTTTTGTGCTTCCCATGCTAACTATAGTCTATTCATAATCCATGGTTGAGTCCTAAAAAATTATCCACACCTTCCCACACATAGATTAACTTCCTTTAAGCTTCATCTTTCAGGTCTATAGCTTTGTGCATTCAACATGTCTTTCATTTCATGCATAAGACTCATTCACCAATATAACAAAGGACCTCACATATATGTGTATTCTGAGTAGACATAGATATTAGAAGAAGCCTACAAATTTTACAAATCTGATTAGAAGAATCCTGCATGAGTTTTCATCACAAATCTATGAAATTAAAATATGGGATGTATTTTCATCACACATATGTGAAATTAAAATTTCTTATCCACATTTACTGTACATGGCTATCAAAGGAATAGGAATGAACTCAGACAGAAAGAAAAGCTCAAGAAACAGATATACTAGCAAGCCTTGAAGTGCAATCTCCAAGAAGTGCAGTTTGTACTCACGTGCATGCAGGTCTTCAATATAGACAAGTTACTAGGTATGTTGAAGACACATACAATGTATCCTCGCAGAAGTTACTGATTTGATTGGTAAGGTATAATTCAAATTTTTACAAGTTCACTAGTATACTTAAAATTCAAATCATAAAACAACCAATAAGTTCACTGGTAATGAAATAGCCAATAATTCATAAAATAATAGTCAATTTAAATCTATTTAGCCGGATAGGAAAAATGTCTATTCTTTTTTGTCCTCTTTTGACGAGGAACTATAATAGATGGTGCAACATGATAATCATCCTGAACTCTTGTCTGTTGGATTTCTGGGTTGTTTTCCAGATGAGTTGCAAGAAGGTCAATCGATTCATTTTGTCCAACAACAAAATCATCACATCCTTCTATGGCATCTTCATGTTCACTGTCAGTTGCACCCTTTAAGGAGTTTGATTGTTGCACATCCTATTAAACAACATACTTTAGTTAATTAAATTACCACAACATTGATACTTAAATGTTTTATTATGTCATCAAATACTATAATAAACTTACCTCAGATTCATGCTCAATGACCAATTTCTCCCCTCGATCTATCATATGTTGTCGGAGGCCTTGGGAACCATGCATTAAAGCATATTTCAGATCTTCATCTGAAGCTTCCTTTCGAAATTGGTGAACCTAAGTGTACAAAGACATTTTAATTTATCAAGTATCATTTGTCATCCAATACATTCAAGTCACCAAAAAATATAAAAAAATAAATGAAATTATTCACTTACCAAGCTCCCACGAATACTATTATACCCACCCGACCCCAATTTATGGGACCCAATACTTGACAACCTAGCTTGGGTAGCCTTTGTTGTATCTCGAAGGTGTCTTTTACCTCCTTCTCGTGCAGATGGCATGTAGTTTGGATTTTTGAAGGACTTTCTCTTGAATTTGGCATCTTTGATAAGCTCATCCCATGTTGTTTGGTTAGTGATCCAAGCTGGTCGGGGATATCTCAGGTCATTTGTTAGCTTTGATCTTATTTTGTCTCTTTTAGAATGAATGAATTTCCGTGCATAATCCAAACTCTTTTATGACATCTTCAAAGAGTTCATCTTTCTTAGAATTGGCTTGCTTTCTCCAATCCACTTGTATGGTATTTCCAAATAGGCATTCTGCGCGATGAAATAGAAATTGGAAAAATTTCGACCCCATTTCATCTTTTAAGACATTTCCATCCGAGGTTAACAAGATTGTAACCTCTTTCTTTCCTTTTGTGTTCACTGTGGAGATTGTTGCAGTCGTAGGGGTCACAGTAGCTTCCCCTATAGGTACATCAGGGGGCATGCCATTTTCTTCCTGTATGTATAGAGCATGAATGTTTTTTAGGACTATTGTAAACCATGCAATATGAAAAATTGTTGTTATGACTGTTTTATAGCACATGAATGATAATTAGGACTGTTATGAATATTTTATAAATAATTAATTACCATAAGCATACCTGTTCAGGTGCAGCAAGACCTGTACTTTCCAGCAATGTAGACTCCAATGCATGAATTTGCTTAATTACTTCCTATCTAACTTCATAAAATTCAGGAGTATCTGGTAGGAGCGTTAAAATTTTGGCTTGTGATTCTATGATACTTGTCAAGGAAGCATGTTGTGGTGTTGGAGGGTGAATTCGGAGAGAACCCACACATGAAGGGTTACTCCTTAACTCTGGTGCTATACTATGTGTTGGCATGCTTGACGGAATTGGAATACTAAATGTTTCAATGTTGGATGTAGAAAGTATGGTACGGGATTTACTTCTCGGTGGCACTCTCATGTTAGGATTTTCTAGTGCATATGTAGAGGGCCTGCCACGATCCTTCAAAATATCATAAAACAAAATTATTAATAGTAAAAAAAAACTTCAAAGTTGCATGTAACATTGAACAACTTCACTAACAAATGAATAATAACATATGCAATACTAAATTTCCATTTCATTTCATGTATCAAAAAATATATATATTCAAAAGGACCAAAAGGTGTGCATCTTCATATAATCTTCAATAAGGAAACATTTAATGAAACAAGGAAACATGTGCAATGTATGCATTGACATAGAGAAAAAAACATTAGCAATCCACTCATAAAATATATCAAATTGTGTTATGTCCTTACAATGATTTTAAGGTTTACATTATGATTAAATAAAATCATCTTCATCTGACATTACAATTTCCTCATCTGGAGGCATGAATACACCATAATTAATGGGCCCCAGATCCACAAATAAATTAATACCATGGTTCTCATGATCTTCATCCCCTTCAGCCATAGGTAAATGATGATCAATAAACTCATCATGTTCATGTATTTGATCACCAAAATGTTGTTCTTGTCCTTCTGGAACTTCATCTTGTTCATATTCATCATCAATAGTCATGTTATCATCATCCTCCACTTGGTCATCTATGTCTTCAAGTGGATCTTCTACCTCTTCAATTACATCATGGCCTTCTACATCTTCGGAAAAGGTGACTCTTCATCCTCTTGGATCATAATCTATCACAAAGGACCAGCCAGGGTGTTCTAAATTTGGAACAAGAAATATTTGACTGCATTGGTTTGGAAACACATAAGGTTCAGAAGTAGATTCAAACCTCGATGTATTTATCATATTGAATCCATTCTCATGCAACAAAATAGTTTTGTCAAGGCCCACTTCAATGAGCCTATACCATTCAACACGAAAAATAACTTTTTTAAAAGATGTGAAATCAAGCTCTATTATATCCTCCAACACTCCATAATACCGAAGTGTACTCGTGATTGTGTTTGTGTCATATGCATGTGAATGACACTCCACTTCAAATGGTGCTGAAATTCCACTATCATAAGTTTTCCGCTTCTCATCGATCTTCCTGATTCGAAAATGATGACCGCTAATCCACATTGCTTTGTAATATGTTACCTAAATGCATATGTACATATTATCCAATTAGATTCAAGGACACAAAAAGTTAACTAAATAGTTTCAATGATAAAAAAATCTTTAGATTAAACAATATTCATCATAATACTTTATTTGTATATTACCTCCCCATTTATAGATCCTTTAACGAAATCTACTTGTTTTTTTGTCACTGCTTTCATTCCCTTGGTTGCCTCGTGTTCAACATTTGTCTTTAACCAATGCCATGAGCATCTATCTGGCCATTTTCTTTTATGGCATGCAGGAAGTCCTCTATTAGAGTTTTGACCATGTCTATTATATATATCAGCCCATGCCTTCTCATCTTCTATTTTCTTTTGTTCAGCATACTTCTCCATCCATTCTAACATAAATTTAGAGTTGTATGCAACATACAAATGCAATGACTCCCACTCCTTAGCATCTACAACAAAAAGTATTTAACTAATCATTGATCTAACCATTCTTTAAAGGATGCATCATACAATACTTAGGATTTAAAAACTACTACTAACATTTAAGATTACCTTTTATCCTCTTTGAAGTTCCTTGACCCTCTAGTTTTCTATCTCCAATGGATTGAGGTTGTTGATCACCCCATAATCTTGGAGCCTCCAGATGCAATTGAGGCAAGTACTCAGATAAATGAACCATGGTTTGAAAAACCATGTACCCTTCAACCATAGAACCTTCAGGTCGAGCTCTTTGCCTCACAAAATGTTTTAGGACCTTCATATATCTCTCTACAAGCCACATTGTCCTGAGATGGATGGGCCCACATTGTTCAATCTCTTCTACCAGGTGTATAAGGTAGTGCTCTTGAGAATTGAAGAAACTTGGAGGGAAACACATTTGAATGTCACACATCAAAAGAGCAACATTCCTCTTCCAATAGTTCAGCTCATCTGGATGTATCTCTTTAGATGATACCCACCTATAAATTTTAGTAACAAGCATTAACATATCACCAGTTATAATATTTGCAAAATATATGTTAAAACAATTATAAAGACATTGAAAATGATATTTATAGAAGGAAAAAAATTAATTATTGAATAACAAATGATGGTTTATAATACCTCAAATATTTGGACAATTTGTAAATTGTTTGTGCGATGTCATGGTTGAAAGTGCTTTGTATTGCTGTAGGAAGCACATACTACACCAACATTGAAAAATAGCGTTTAAACTATATATTATCTTCTACATTACTAATATATTGAAAATTTCAATTATACTACCAAGAAATATAAGATATCATGAATTACCTTTATCCAATTATGCCAATCATGTGTTTTCATTCCAGAAAACTCTGAACCATCTCTTGTGAATACGGTTTTTAATGTCGCACCAAAACCAGTTGGAAATCTTATGGCACGCATAGTATCAAACATATATTGTTTCTCCTCTGCTGTAAGAACCCATGGCGCAGGATCATATGTGTTATTTTCATGTAACCACATGTTTGGCATCATATTGACGGTTTTGAGGTCCTTCCTTAATTTTATTTGGTCTTCATTGTTGGTTCCCTTTAGATGTTTCCATAAGCACTCTGCCACATTTTTTCCAATATGCATTGTATCAAATAGATGAGCTATTGGGAGATGCTCGTAATAATCTAACTTATAAAACTTAGATAGTCTTTTCATTCCCAATGGATAAGCTCTCCCTTCCTTTTTGTCATATGCTGATTTCCACCTCAAAGGGTTCATCCTTTTTGGCCGCCTCCTTTCCTCTTCCTTTCCATTGAACTTATTTTTCTCATGCATGCGATAACGATGGTTTTGAGGTAAGAAGTGTCTGTATTCATCGTACACGGTTTTTTTAAGATCCTTTGATTGCCTAGATACAGTGTTTGGCCCACATGATGGACAACCATGTTTCCCTTTAGTCTGTAGGCCTGAAAAATTAGTATGGAAACCATATTTAATTAATGGGCAGCAACATAAATAGAATGATTACAAATGAATATGATAAATAGATTACCACAACACACAGAGAGCCCCGGAGCATCGTGAATTGTCCACATAAGTATTGCATGAAAAAGAAATATCCTATCATTGCTAGGTATCGATACATCATACATGTTGACACCCTTCCATAATTCACCTAGCTCATTAATGAGAGGCTCCATGTATATGTCCATATCTTTCACCTGGTGTTTTCCTATGAATAAAATGTGAATTAAAATTTAAATATATTCATGTAAATGTACATCATCTTCAAGGGAACATAACACTAAGAAGTTCATGTACCTGGTATTATTAGAGTTAGCATTGCATGCTCTTTTTTCATTGCCATCCAAGGGGGAAGATTATTGTTAATAAGGAAAACCGGCCAAACAGAGTATGTTGTTCTAAGATCTCTGAAAGGATTGACACCATCCATTGCCAATGAAAGTCTTGCATTCCTTGACTCATTTCTTAAATCAGGCCATTTTTCTTCAAGCTCCTTCCAATCTTTGCTATCAGCCACCATACGCATGACACCATCTTGGCTCCTTCTTAGTGCATGATAGTCCATAAATTTTTCCAAATCCTTACATTTGAACATCCTCTCAAACCTCGGTGTTATTGGAATGTGGCGTAGAACCTTATAAGGAACTTTCTTGGACACTTGATCTTCACGATATCTATTGGTAAAACATATTGGGCATTGCTGTAAATTTTCATTTTCACCATAGTATAAGATATGGTCATTTGGACATGCATCATATGTTTTGTACTCCATCCCAATGTCTTTCATTGCTGAAGATACTTCCTTTTGTGAACGAGGCATCTTATTTTCCTTTGGAAGTATCTTATCTGCCAAAAGTCTACATAAAACAACAAAAGATCTTTATATTATTCACTATACACAATATTCAAAACTTGAATGACATGGAGAGATATAGTTTAGAGGAGTTTAAAATATACCTCAAGATATCAGTGAAGCATGTATTCGTCATTCCATGCATAACTTTCAAGTTCAAAAATAACATAAGTGTTGCCAATACAGACAAATTTGCATTTGGGTAAAGAGGTGTCCTAGCAAGTTGAGTTAGGGGCGAATCATCAACTTCTTCAGCATATGTGTAGAAGTCTTGTAAAAATTCGTTCACCCCATCCTCATTTAATTGAGAAGTGGTATCGCCCATATATGTGTCTTCTCCTTCATTGTGAGTGTCACTATCATCATTGTCATATGCCCTTTCATCAACATTATTATGAACTTGGATTGGCTAAACATTACAATATCATTTAAAATAGTTAATAATAATGCGATATGAAAAGTTTATATTTTTTAATAACAAGCATTTTTGAAATTTCATTATAGTATACCTCTTCTATATAAACTCCATACTTCAACCTATGGATACCAACGAGTCGACGCTTCTTTAATTTTCTATTTTTGCACTTTTCACAAGTACAATATATCATTTCATTAAAATATTCATTTGTCCCTGGAGTAGGTCTCGGTACATGTTCATCTGAACATTCAGATGAAGATATACTATTTTCCTGCATAAATCATATACTTTAAATAATGAGCATCTACCTCTCAACTTGAGACTTATATTTTTATAGTTTGGAAATGGGTAATTCTGTTATGATGTTTCCATAAACTAAAACATCATTAGTTTGAACTATGAGATCATTTGTGCCATTATATATTCCATCTACTCATGAAAATTATGGTCCTTGGCCCTTACTTATCCATTTTTTGTAAGCTAAAATAGGGTCCATTATGTTATTTAAGTGTTATTTAAGATCTGAGTATTATTAAAAAAACTCATGATATGACTTTGATAATATTAATCTTCATTGAGATTCAATTCATTAAAGAAATAATACAAGTGGCAGAAAATGAAAGTACCTGACTTTCCATTTTTTCCAAGAATAGTGGCTAAATAGAGTATTACTCATGACTATGATAATATTAACATTCAATTCATTGATAATGAAAGTATCCATTTTTTCCAATAGTGGCTAAAATAGTGTCCTACAAAAAAAAGTAACACTCGTGATAATAATACAGAAAAATATTTTTAAAAAATGAATAAAAGTATCTGCACGTTCTAATTATTTACCAATATATCTAGGACTAGAATGTCATCTTATCTTACCTTCTTGCACTAAAGCCACTCCACACCAACTAGAGCAAGAGAAGACAATGAAACCTGGAAAAAAGGAAAAGACGAAGAAATTAGACAAGGAAAAGCAATCTAATTTATTAAAAATGAAAACAAAATAGCATGAGAAGGTCCACATATTCAAAACCATGCTGCAATAAGACCTACGATAAGTTACAAGGTTAACTTGGAAGCAAACTTGAATCTTGGAACTTATCATAGGTCTTTGTTTTCATTAGAGATAAAGTAGATTGCTTTTCATTGTCCAGTATCCAGTATCAATCCAATTTATACTCTACAAGCTCCGTCATTATAATATCTAATGACCAAATATGTGCCTTGAGAAGAGGCTTCTCTGCCCAAATGTACAAGTCATGAAATATTTTAATTCCTTTCTCAAATGAAAGGTGTAACAGACCAAAAAGTACCAACACAAGGACAACACAGTGAAATACAGGATAACTTTTTTTTTTTTTTTTTGACCTGCTTTGACACAACACGACACAACATGTCGTCACAAGGTTTCAACCAACACTAGGAACCACTTTTTACGGGGGAGACCACAAGGTCATCATGGAAATGTTCACACCTATCAAGGACAATGTACTCTTCTTTTGACAGGACAACATGGAAGTCCAAACCACATGACACACTCACAGCTAGGGCATCCCATGAGGAATTTCTTGTTAAATTTTCTTGTTTACTAAAGTGTCTCTTAATTCTTAACTTACGTTCTTATAAAATTTCATGTAATGATTCACACAATTCTTTTCACAAGGGAGAACTTCTTTCTTTTCAACTGTTGACTAAATAGCTTAAGGCCAAGCTTTCTAAACTAGGGTCATAAATTTTATGTCCAAATCTTTCTTATTCATTTGATTTTAGAACATTTTCCATTTCTTACAAGGTTAATTAATCTTACTCAAGCCACTAACACATGTTCCACAACTCTATTGCACAGGTGAAGGCATAAGCTCCGATTGAGTGGAAAGTACCGCTTAGGGTTCATAATAATAGCCTTCTTGTTTAAGGATTAAATTTTGACCTTGCTTAAGAAATATCACCATGAATCAAGGCAAGGGTTAACAGAACAGGACAACAGAATTTAGCTTCAGGATCACATTGTTTACTATCAGTCTATTATTGAGGTTAAGAGTTTATCAAGATTGGTTAAATGTTCCATCTAGACTTTACTTCATTAAGTTCGACAAAGGAGAACATTTCAAACGATAGAGAGAGATTTAAGGTTTAAATAATCAATTTCCCTCCTACTTATTAAATCCTATCATCTTCTAAAATCTAACCATTGATTTCACCATGAGATCATTTAAGATTTCACCATAAAAGGATAATGTTTATTAGCTTGGCTCAAATAAAAAAAAATAATAAGTTAGGGTTCATATTTCGTTACAAAAGATAGTTTCCTCTTGATTGTTCCAGGTCTCAAAGGTTATCAAGTAGATCACACCTACATAATATGTTCATATATATAAATTTTTAGTTTAACTTTTATCAGGATTATCCAGCTCACTTTATAGTGCTTACAACTCATTGCTACTAAGCCTTAGGAGGATTTACAACTCGACATTTTAACTCAAGAGCAAAGTTTAACAGTACTCGTTTACGGAAACAAAACAAGGTTGTATCAATTCATTCCAACATGATGCACAAATCAAAGGGACATACTATCTCTATTGAGCCATGACTAGGGAGCAAGAGAGTAATAACATGGAACATGCCACACTACTATTCTAAGGATTAAAAAAATACACTAGAATATCCCATAACCAAGCGGTAATCAAATTTCATCTTTCACATGTTATCCAAACAAACCAAAGTTTCAACAGTTACAACAACAATACTCTACAATACATTCGACATTTTTACAAGGTACTTCAAAAATTGTACAGATGAACCTTTAACACTCTTTTCCTCTAGTCTATTCGCATAATCCATCTGCACAAATATTAACTAAAGTCAGTTCGCAAGAACTGAGCATGTTAAGGCTACACATTGCAACAGTAAGCTAACATTTAACAATATCAAGAAAGGAATGTTCTAATTCAAAAATGGATTAAAACACAACCCACAACTCTAAAATTATTCACATGAGAGAGAAATCTAAACCATCCAACAAAAGGAAAGTCCAAATACCAGTAAGAACAAAATTACATAATTCAAGGCAAGACCTTATGGGTTAGGAACAAGAAGGTCAAGAATGTTGATATCTCCTTCATGTAATCCTATGGATTACGTGATTGGAATCCAAAACTTACTCCATCCAACTAAAGGGGTCCAAGAGAAGACAAAACATACTAATTATGATCATAGGCGCAAAGCAAAACGACGTTATCCAATTCTCCCAGGGGGGGCTTCATAGTAATATGGGTTCGACGCCCTTAAAAGAACACAACAATAGTTTCGGTTTTAACCAAGGAGTTTACCACTACCTCCTTATAGGATTTCTTAAACGTAGCACTAGTTAACCAAAACAAATCCACTTTTCCAAAAGCGTACAAAAGAGACACAGAAAGGGCCATTATTCTACCAACAAACCCTATCCTAATCGTCAACTTCTCTACATAATATAAGGGAAGACTAAACCCAAAAGTCGTTAGTAATTTTTATATAATTCAGACAATGTCAATAACCATTAAAATAAAATTTGATTTCCTTAACAAGGCCACAAAATGGGACCTTTTAGTAACCAAGTTTGAAGTATAAGGTATTCGAGTTCGAAACAAAGGGATTCGATACGCAGAGGGTAAAACACCAACGATGCCCCAGACTCAAAAGACCTTACCACGAGTACAAGCACAAAACAAGAACCAACGCACATATCCATCAGGAAGGTTACGCAGTGCAGTCAGGCCTAGAAGTTCTATGAACTCCTTGCCAAAGGTATAGAAGATGGAAATTTTACCCGATCCATGTGGGCTTATCGAGGAAAAGTCTAGCAAATATCAAACAGATAAATATAACAGCCACCTATGATAATATCACTGAAATCAGCTGTCATCTAACAGGAAACGAGTTCGCGAGTCCAATACCATGGGTTCACCTACAACTTTTGTTTCAGTCCAGCTAGTAACAGCTTGCTTGCGACCCTTAATAAAAAATGGTAGAGATTTCATTCAATTAAACTTACAATGTTTCCCCTTGCTTTAATCAAACAAGAGTTTACATCAAGAAGTAGGTATAGTAATTCTCTCAACACGTAGAGGCCAAAATAGATGCCAGGTTAACCCTCCTCTAGACTAGGTACAACAGTCAACCATGTACAGTTCTAAAGCAAAACCCAAATGCCATTTTCTAATCAAACAAAAAGTAAGGAATGCCCACAGGCTTAAACAAGTTTTAGAACACAACGTCACTATTAATGTACCTTTTAGCAAAACAGGAGGGCCCTAAACAGGAAATACGTATTTATTCAACCAAACAGAGATATGAAGGCTTAACCTTCCATTTAGTAACCTTCAATTATAACTACCATCACAGAATTCTTTTAAAAGAGAGTCATATAAGCAAACAAAACTCAATAATGTTTCCTTCCCTACGAACTAGATTGCATCACTCAAAATTTGCAGAAACCCATTTAGACAAATATGAAATAGAGTAAGCTATAAGGGAGGAAAGGACATTCCAAGCAAAACCAGCAAAATTGGATCGAGATTTAAAGGAACAACCAACACAATCAGGCAGCGATATAAACAACCACGAAAACATTTGTCTAGGCGCTATTCAGTAGGAAAGAAAATTCATTTCAAGATACTGAAAGAAGGTAGAAAACTATTACAAGGAGTAGATTTAACATGCCTGGTTTAAAACGCCATCTCCATATGCATATGATTGTTTCAATGCCGTTGCTTGCCTTTAACCCAAAGTGCTTTGCGAGCTCGAGCTATCGCCACATTCACGCGGTGAAAAGACAGCTACAAAGCCAACCCCATGATTTGAAGCTCGGACACAAGACATAATGATTACCACACGCTCCTGGCTCTGAAAGGCATTTACCGTAATGATAAATAACCTTTTCCTCCATCAGGTTTGAGGACAACATCAAACTCTCGGTGCAAACATTCACTCTCAACTCTTGTATTTTCTATAATTCTCAGTCCAATTCTCAAACACCTTTCTTATCTATTTATTCATGATTCCACACAACACTAACTCACTCTTCAAAAGAACCTCGAGCCACCCCTTCAACTTCCTAAGTTGACCTTTCAATCTTGAAAACTCAAGAAGGTCAGTTCACCTTTCCTAGCAAGTTCAAGAGACAGGAATGTCAAAAGACAAGAACTGTCTTTTGCACTTCTTCATCGAGCTAGGAGCATTTTTGAGGGATTAGAGCTCAATAGAGACTCATCAGCTTCTCTAACAATGACCCAAGTTTGAATTTAGAAGCGTGAACAACATTTGCTTCCCATTATTGAGATATACCTGTCTTTAGTGTCTACCCGACTGTGATTCGAACTTCAAGAAGATAATGTTGCCATTCTGTAAGATTCCAGAGCTTTAACATCTTCCTTACGCTGTTATAGACTCAACTTTTACCTGGTTTCTTGAATAACTGATACAGACCTCTGCTACTGGTTCTTTTTTTTTTTTGTGTTTTGAAAAGGCTTTGAGCACATCGAGGACCTCCTTCAAGTTTGATTATGCATAATGATGGAAGAGTGGCCTTACTCAAACAGTTCCATTCTTGTTTGATTAACCAATTTGATGAAAACCTCAAAACATAAACTCTGCACATAAAAAAAAAACAACTCATACTGCTTGCTCAACCACTGAGAAACGTATTCAACATCCTTTCCACTGAACTTCAAAAGTTTAGTTCCTTTTGTGATTTCAAAAATCCGGTGCAGCTTTGAAAGATTACTCAAAACCCTAAAACTGTCTTCGAGTTTCCTTTTTGCATAAAAACAACTGTTACAGCTACTGACATGGAGATAACTTACATTATGGTTACCAACAAATTTATTCAAACTCCCAGGATGCACTTCAAAGTTCGTTTTGCTCTGGGTCTGAAAAAAAATATCCTGCTACCTTCCTCTCCCAAGACATTTTCTGCAACATTGCATAGATCTCCTGTGCCCACGGGTGTGATCTGTCACCAACACAAAAAGCATGCGCCATTACTATGGCAAAGCAAACGTGCTTCATGAATATTCTGATATGAACAGATCCACGCCTATGGGATTCTCTCCCATGAGTTACATCGAACAGCAAGTAAGGTCTCAACAGAGAATCTCTGTAACAAATTTCATCGGGTCTCCTGGTAACACTCACACTGTCACTTAATCGATTTAGATAAAAAATATCTTGAAGGAGAAATCCCGAATTGAGGATGCAGTCGAACCTGAGCAGCTAACGACATAGTTGGTCGACCTGCTTGCTGGAGGCACTCATAATGGCTTCTACTACCCTGCAACAAGCCTGCCGCCTGGCTAAGAGGCCCTTGGCCTTTCTGTAACGCTGGCTGGGAGTGACTTTCCAAAATGAAAAGGCAAGACGGCTCAACTAAAACTTATCTCGTCCTTCTACTACAGCTGCAAGATTTTGCACAACTGATCACGACTGTGGTCGCGTGCAACCAGAACACTCCTCGCAGCGCCCAAGAGAATGGAGGTAACATGCCTGCTACACTATCTTGTAGCTTCATCAACACCCACATCAAACCAGACTCACGCAGCAACCAAGGCAAAGAAAAATGTGCCAGGAAAGAAGAAAAAAATGCACAAGGAAAAACAGACGCACCTAACCCCCACCTGCACGCATTGAAAGAGGATCAAAAGGAGATCACGGCGAAGAAAAACGTGACTCCGCTCACACCTCACGCAAGGACAGACAAGACGCTATGGTCAAAGGTCAATACTTAGAAATTTGCATCAAGGAAAATAAAATACCAGCAAGGAGGACTTCGACTCCATCTCTCTCAACAAGGACAGAAAACATTATTATTATTCGGTAGGTACTTTGTAGCAAAAATCTTTGACCAAATATTTTTGTGGTTAAGATCGTGCACTGGTCAAAAGCCAATGTGGCATTGGTTTAGCATAATCCACAATTTTATAGTTTATTATTATTTCATTTTCCACAATTTTTTTTTGGACGGATAGTCCACATTTAATAAAATTTATAGGTAACCTCCATTTTTTAGATTGTACATTATCCACATTTCTTATGTTTGTAACATTTCTACAATTTTTATATTTGTTAGTATTCCAAGAATCTTCGACAAAAAAATGTAGGTTTTCTATACGGATTTAATCTTTGTAAATTTCACAATTTTTAGTTTTGTAACTAGTCATCTAATGTAATATATTACTGTAAATTTTCAACAATTTTTTTCTACAATTGGCCATTACCACATTAAAATTTGTAGGTGGAAGCTACAATTTGATTGCCATAATAATTAATTGTGAATTAATTTTTAAAAGCGTTTGTAGAAAATGTTACTATTAACAGCCAATTTCCTTTCATATTAAATAATTTCATTTTACATAGATTGTCTACATTTATATACACAACATTTGAATTTTATTATTAAATGCATATTATTACTACATTATTACAGTTTTTATATGCTTGTATTAAATATCCCGTAATACATAGTATATTCAATTTTATATTAATCATGTTAATAAAACGACCATCAATGCTTCTAGGGCTTCATCCATTTCTTACATGGCTCACTCTAATATCGAAAAAAATTGTAAAATCATCTTGCAAAAGGGAATTAATGATCATATTCTTGGCTATCAGTGATCTATCTCAATAAAGTACATGTGGCTCATAAATAAGCTACAATTAAGAAATGCAATACTTAGGTTTGGCAAACAATTTATTTTCCACATCATTGCTTAAATCCACACATCCCATATGCTTCAAGGGTTCTATTACATTTCTTCTAAATCTGAATTACTACTTGACCAATCATTGGAAAATGAGTTATTTCATTCACCCATTGCTTCTTATCATGTATTCTGACATATTCCATTTGATTTTCTTTGAAATAAAGACAAAACTTCACTTTTGTATTTATCTTTAAAGTTCAAATCACTATCATTAATCAATAAACTACTTTACATGCCTCAATTTCTATAATCTACCTTATTATTAATGTCTGCATTCAATTCCTACCATCTCCATATCGGTTTCCTCTTAGCTATCACCCCTAAGATTTAAAATATTCAATGGGCATGGTGACCCATAAGAGCGACAATAGAGAATTTCATGTAGCATTACCAACTTTCAACACCCACATGATTATATTCTATAGCTATATTTCCATTCATGAACCCTTCATAAACTATCGTCCCTGAGTTGAAAACATTATTAGCAGTACCCATTCACTCATTATCACTTCTTCACACACCCATTTTCATGCATTTCTTACCCATTTCTCTATCACTAACATCTCTAAGAGATTTAATTATGTCACTTAGCTATGTATAAGTTAAAAGGGCTCACACTATGAATCCTAACAATATTTCATTTTGTGATTTAAGAACCAACTTTAGCTCTAACGTAAATATCCTTGTTGCAATTCAGGACTGCCATTTACTCATTCTATTACCACCTCTAGATCATCTATTGTTCTCTTTGAGAGTTTTCCTTCACTTTATATACTTTGGCCACATACTCTTAAGCTTTGTGAGCATGTAAACTTCTTCCATAGGAAATCTTAAGTATCAAGAAAATAATTCCTCTTCCACTCCTCATGTGGTTAAGCAACTATTTAAGATTAGGTACATGACCTAATGGGTACAACCTGATGCAAAAGTCACCTAATAGTTCAACATGTTGCTCCTTGTTGAGGTTCTTCACACCTGGTAATTTGCATTGTAAATCATCTCCTTTCCGAAATGTTACAAGCGATTATATTCAAGCAACTTCTTAAGAGCATTCTTCTTGGTAGATTCCCCCCTACTGAAATATACCCTTGTTCCATGGTAGGAATTTGCAATCAAAAATATATGTTAATGATTATCATCTTTGTGAAATCTTCGCCATTATACTAATAAGAAACTTTGAAAAACCATCGAATTCAAGATATAATTAATAATAATAAGAACAAATTTGCAATTCCACTATCTCTTCCCCAACCATCGACAAGGGTAAATTCAAACTCTAACATGAATCCACCCAACGTGAAAAAAAAGTTTACCACGAAATCTTCTATCTCCTGACGTCGCGTGCATTATCATGCAGTATAAAATCAAGGATCACGTGAAATCTCAATTTCTTAGTTACTAACACTGCGTCAGATTGCCACCAATTATAAATTATTTTTCCAATGTCAATCTCGTCACGCATGACATATTACATGCTAATCATTTACAGAGAGTTCCATGCATGTGTGCCTCAACCTCTATCAAACATATTAAGGTTGACCCATAATGGTGCCAACATTACATGTATTTATGTCTGCTTAAGGCTGATCGGTTTAACATCATATGAATTGAGCATAATGATTACAAGAAATTCTAATTGGTGCTGTTAAGTTGCAAGTCAAAAGTTGCTCCTCTTCCAAAAATGATGGTAACAATTTCCTATTGGATATCAACTGAGGGATGTGATATGCTCCTTAACGTCTCAATTAATTTGCCTCTTGCAATCGCGAGAGATCTATTTGAACTAGTGAAGTGTCAAATCATTGAGTCAAAATGTAAGTCATGCAAATGAGGTTTGTTCCTCCCTCACCTCCAATGTTGTCATTTCTGAACAGATAATGTCCTCATATTTTTCACGTAGTGTGTCATCTACATCTCACAATGTTACGCGTCATACACAGTGGTAATCCTAATTCAGAGTTCTGAGCGACATATTCAAGTCTTTCTCAATTTAAATTTAAACTTATCTGCAGCAAAGTCTGGCATTTGCATGTGATTTGTATACATTGAAATTATTTTGAGAAAAAATATAAGTCTTGAAGAAATCATTTATATCCGCGTGGTTTTAAAAATACCTTCTATCATTGTAATTTCAAATAGATCTCCATCACCAAATATTTTACTATACCTAAATTTTGATTTATATGTTCATTTGGATCACTATTTAACATAGAGTTTCAATATTATTATATGTATTTTCTACCATGAAATATTTTACAGGGTATGCACAAGTCCTACACTTTCATGCTTTTAAATAATTTAGAGGGGCTAGAAATGTCATTTTCACTGAGAAAGGGTTAGATATGTTACTCATATACAATATACTTTAAAAAATAAGATATTAATATTGTGGAACATCCACAATACATAAAAATGCTAAAATCAAATTATCATAGATTTGCCACAAATATTCTACAATTGTTAACATCGTCATTACCTACTGACATAATCTTTGTCCAGTTACATTGAATGGTTGAATAAATTGTTATTGTTGTAGTCCCACACACCGCACTATACGCATTATACATTACATTTCATCACAGGTCGTGCATCATACATTGAGTACATTAAACTAGTATTCATCCTACATGTTTACCATCATAAAATTTTAGAAGGATTTACGCATCTTGCTTCATATTCTATGCATAGTCATACACTTGTGGACATCATACACTGTGTGTCTTCACATACCACATTTTCTATATACCATCCTATTCTTCATTACATATGAGTCTAGTATCATTCCATCATACATGATACGTTTCTATTCTATCTATACAGTATCAAATTTCACATCCGTATATACATTCTACACATCTAACATTACATCCTATTTATTCTACTTAATACATCAGTGCACATCCTACATTTTTAGTCTATATATTCATCTTACTGCTTAGGTATCCCTTACATCATACCTTACATATTTCCCACCACACATTGTATACCATTGTACATCATATTTCCATTTTGAGTTATGCAGACTTTTGATATGGACATTACATATACTTATGTTGATTAGCGTGATGTTTTGTGAGTAGAGACATTTGGATTATGATTGGATTTTGCTTTCAGTATGATTTACGCAGACTCATGGATAGACTATTGGATACTGATATTTTTATGATATGGATATATTGCATGTGTTCTAACATTGGATTTCTTCACCATGATAAGTAGAATTTAGTTGTTGAATTTACATTACTATAATTTTGGAAAATGATGAAATGTATAATTAAGTTGTGATTTAGACCTCGAAATAATGGATGATTGAATTACGTATAGATGTTTAATAAATTTCATGCATATGGTTATTTTGTATGTTTTGACATGGCCGCAAGGCCGAAGGAGGTATTTTGTATTTTGCAGGAAACACTACATGATCACAACCTAAAGGGGGATTGGGAACCAAACACAACAGGATGTCGGGCGGTTACAACATTTGGTCGTCAAGGCAACTTGTGAATTGTATTGTGTTGTTAATGTTTTTTTATGTTGTTAGGAAAATTCCCATGGGGGGGTAATTTTCTAATGGTGACCAATGGGTTAGGAATTTTATTTACTTGTTTCAATTTAATTTAGTTATGTGATTTTATTTGTGATGTCTCCTTTTTAAATTACTTTTGCTAAATATGTTTAGATTAATTTAGCATCTTGTTTTAAATTTTAAGTTTTGAGGGAAGCCTAGTGGGAGTAATTAATTTTGGTGGTTGGCTCCTTGAGCCTTGTGTTTTTCTTGGATTGTATGCTTGTTTTGAGTGTTGACCACTCCAAGTCCTTTGAATCTCGAATTTGAGATTGAGGACAATTTTTGGGGGCTTGTGGGACAAGTTAAACTTGTCCCACACTTCCCAAAACCCCATACCAACCCTATCTATGGGTTGGGAAGCCAAAAAGGGGATTATTTATTATTTTGGGAAGAGAAATGTGACTTTGGAGTGCACTTCTCTTCCATTTGCATTTAATTGTGCCCTTAAGGCACATGGGTAGGGATGGAGTGTGGAAAAGAGATGTCATTCAACCCAACCACCCATTTATTGTGCTTTTGGGGTTGAGTTGACTAAGGGAGGTGGACTTGAGGATGTGTGATGTGGCATCCTACATGGAGCCACATCATCCTCCTCCTTCCCTTTTTCTATTTATGGAAGTTTCCTCTCTTGTTTGGGGGTTGGAGGTTTTTGTTTAGAGTTCTTTTTTTTTTTTAGAGGAGAAAAATTGGGGGGAGTGAAGGAGCTTGGACTTGCATGCTTTGGATTCTTTTGGAGGAGCTTGGACAAAGCTTCTTGGGTTAGACTTCTTCAATGGAGAGGTAGGGACCCTACTCTTTTTGCTTGCTTATTGTTTTGTTGTTATTATGCTTAAATTGGTAGAAAATGTATGTTTGTTGTGTTGTTGTGGGAAAAATGGGTAGAATGCTTAAGGCATGGTGTAGGAGAGGTCTATGGGAAAACTCATGAGGGAGGCATAAGAGTAGAATAGGTAATTGTGGAGGGAGTTTGGGAGGGATGCCCATCTTGGGTAAGAATGCTTGCATTCTTACCTTGTCCTTGAGGGAGCCATAAGAGAAGGGAGGTATAAGAGTTTGGGAGGTATAAGGGGTACTTGAGGGAGGCATAAGAGTCATAGGGGCTTGAGTTTTATTGTGGAGGGTTTGGATGGGCATCTCATTTCAATGGGGAGGCATAAGGAAAACTTTCCCATAGTTCCTTCTCTTGTTGGCTTGGATAAAAGCCTTGTTGTGAAATGATTTGTGTTGTTTTGTGTTTTTTTTTTAAGTGTTTTGCTTGAATGTTGTGAAAGAAATATGTATTGTGGAAGCAAGTGTAGTTGCCTTGAGTTGGAGACCACCCTTTCATTGTGTTGTGTTTGGGGCTCGGGGGTCAATGGAGGAGATTGCTTCTCTTCTCCATTGAGTATTTTGGTTGGGAGGAGAGTGTTGCCTCTCCCCCTATCTTGGTTGTGATTGGAGCTACTTGGAACTTAGAGCTTGGATGAAGAATACCTTGGAGCTTGTGAAGACTATTTCTATTTCCTTGAAATATACTTTTATTGTAAATTTAATGTGAAAATAAGTTGTATTATCTTATTTATCAACTCAAAAGAAAGGGATATTGTAAGCTATATTTGTACAAAAAGGTTATATGGTTGAAGGCAAGTTTTACTTGAAATGTGTTTACTTTATTTTAAGAGTTGTTATAAGGAAAGAAAGAAAAGAAATGTGCTTTGAAAAGTCTTGTAATAATATTGTAAATGTATGGAAATAAGATTGTTAGTATTGTCTATGTGATATTGGATTAAGGAAGAAATTAAGAGAGTTATTTCTTTACTAAAATGAGTTCTACTAGTGTGAAAGAAAATTACTTGTTCCTCCTTTAAGTAACTTGCAATAGTATTCTATTGACTACTCTTTTCAAAAAAAAAAAGAAGAACTAGTTTGTAGGATTATAAGTGTTCATTTTTATAATTTCAAGTTGTTCTCTTTATTTATTCAAAGTATTTCAAATATTAACTTGTAAAAAATTTGTTTTATTGGTAACTTGTAGTACATTAAAACAAATACCTCTATATTTCATTTTAAACCATTATATATATTCATAAAGGTAGGTATATGTGTCATATATATATATTTATAAAATATATATATATATATATAATATATATATATATATATATATATATATATATATATATATATACACATATTTATATATAAATATAAAAAATAAATGTATACTACATAAATATAATTAAATAAAAAAAAAAATAGCTCTTTGCTGTACATACCGGGACTGTGTTTGGATTTAGTTTGGGGTGGGGTGGGGAGGGGCGGCGACCCATGTTCCCCCACCCCATATTAAAATATGGGGTGGGGGGGGGGACTGTACTTTTTTTTTAAACTGTAGTTTGGGGTGGGATGGGGTGGGAGGGGTCGGCGACCCCACCCCCCACCCCATATATCTTATATGGGGTGGGGGGTGGGGTCGCCGACCCCTCCCTACCCTCCAATTTTTTTTATTAACTATATTCGGTGGGGGCCGAAACCCCCACCACTACGCTTACATATAAATACACAAAAAAAAAAAATACAGTGACTACTGCCTACATTGGCCATGGCAGAGGTTTTTTCTTCACGCAGTGTTAATATATATATATATATATATATAATCCGTATTTATATATATATATATATATAATAATTTTAATATATATATATGTATATATATATATATATATATATTAAATTATAAAAAAAAACAAAAAAAATAAAGAGAGAGTAAAGGATTTTTTTTTATTAAAACTTACATCAATACACATGTATTATGCTCAATAAATATACCATATTTATATGTTTTCTTTGTAAATGAAATACATACATCAAACTTGAAATAATTTTAATGGGATAACTCCATAAGCCCTTGGGCAAGAAATGCATTGATAGAGCTAGGTAATAAATTTCTTTCAAACCCTAATAAGGGTATTTTTTACAATATGAATAAAATATTTCCCCTTGGAAGCCTTTCCAAAAGCTTGAGGAGTCCTTCCATGGCTTCCATTCCTCCTTCCCAAACCTGCAAGTCAAAAGAACAAAATGAAATTAAAAAAAGAATGAGAAGAGAAAGATATAAAGCAAAGTTAGGGTTAGGAATCCTCTCTTCCATCCAAGGGCTCAAAATGAATTGATCCTAAGGATGGAATTTATCCCTACAAAAAGTAGGTAAGAAGTAGTTGTGGGTGAATGTTTAGTTTTTAAAATTTAAATTTAAATGTATTTATCCTCAATACATGGGTTGACTTTTGAGGGCCAATTGTGGGTTTGTCATATTAACTAACTTCTAAACTTATGCTTGTAGGAACTTGGTTAAACCTTTTTAATGCCTTAGGTTTTAAATTATTATTAGTAACCTTTAATTGACCTTCCACCCTTTGATATTTTAATGTGTCTTAATTAATTAATTAATTTAGTTGGGTTGTTTAAGTGTTTTAAGGAGAAATTAAATTATGGTGAATGTAATTTAAGCCTCACTTAAAATTAATTCTAAGAGGTGTGTTTAAACGTAATAATCTTCTTTATAACTTCCTCTCTTTTGCCCAAGATGTGGGCATGCCTTTCAAAAAAAAAAATCATAATTTTTCCAAATTCTCCTTGGGTTTCGTGTGGCGAATTTAGCGGGTGTTACACTTGGTACCGGAGCTGCGGTTTCTACGCTTGGACCCTTGGGCACACCTAATAAACACGGAACAAAAATAGTAAACATAACATGACTCAAAACCTAAACGTTATATAGTATGATATTTTGATTTAATTTAATAGACCTTGGAAAACGTGAAATGAAACAAACAACAAAACCTAAAACAACAATAAACCTAGTACACAACATTACTTGATATATTAAAATAGAGCAAAATTAGCAAACAAACAACAAAACTAAAGGATTTAAAACTAATTCCCATTTTGGTCTGTGCAGGAGGCACGGACAAGACGATGGGATCTTACATGTAGATCTAGGTATACCACCCCCAGAGCAGGCCATGGCAGAGATTCTACCGCAGATACTTCAGACACTTCAGGAGGTGACTGCGGCCATTCATGGTGGGGCTTTGGGAGGACGACATGATAGACGGGATGTGGAGCCCTCAGTGGAGGCACGTGCACCCTCACATCACAGTGCGGAGGAAAGGGTAGAGCACTCCCATGTGGAGTCAGTGCAGCATGAGTCCCCTCCTAAAGGGTTCGGAGATAGAGATGCAGGGCGTAGAGATCGGTCTAGGAGCCCTAGGCCGAGAGCTGATCACGTAGAGGGACATAGAGGCAGACAGTCGACAACAGTAGACCACATCAGGGAGATCTTGAAGCTTCAGCCATCACACTACTCTGGAGATACAGGAGGCTTTCAGGCAGAGGCCTGGTTAGTCAGCTTGAGCGGATGCTTCAAGCTTTTCCCATGTACCAGCAACACAAAGGCTCGTGTTGTGATTCACCTACTGAGAGATGGAGCAGGGGTATGGTGGCGCACTGAGGAGCAGAAGCTCCATGTGGATTCAGAGTCAGTTACTTGGGAGCTCTTTGAGGAGAGATTCAGGAGTAGATACCTATGCCTAGGAGGTTTATCCAGCAACGTATAGATGAGTTCCACGACCTACATCAGGCTACCATGACAGTGGCAGAGTATGAGAGCTGATTTTTAGACCTCCTACAGTACGTCGACTACATGCAGGACGAGCAGGTCAGGATCCACAGGTTCATCAGGGGCCTAAATCTAGATTTGGGTGGGGCAGTTCACATCCATTGCCCTCAGACTTTATCAGAGGCCGTGGAGAAGGCCTATATTGTGGAGGAGACATGGGGGAAGACCCAGCAGGCTAGAGATAGAGTGTGTAGCTACATACAACAGATGCAAGATGGTAGGTCGAGGGGATCAGCCCATCCTCCTCGTGGTGGATGGGCTGATCCCTTTAGGCCACCTTTTAGGCTACAACACTAGTCATCTTTTAGGCCACCACAGTAGCCAAAACAGCAGCAGCAGGCGCGTCCTCCTTTTAGATAGCCGTAGAGGTTTGATGTAGAGAGGACACAGTACGGGGCCACCTCCTAGGGGTCCCATCAGGACGCAGGGTGCACCCAGGGCTCAGTCAACAGAGCTTGTCAGTAGCGTCCACCCCAGTCTATAGCGAGATCATTTGGATCTATGACACAGACCCCTAGAGTGCCTGCAGGAGCAACATCACATTAGAGAGGACTAGGCAGATGTTACGGTTGTGGTGTTGTCGGCCATCATTGGAGAGAGTGCCCTCAGAACCCTAGTAACAGGGGTAAGGTGCCAATTTCAGAGCCTACTTTTGGCAATATGGGATGCATTCATCAGATTTATGTAGTGGTCGAGAACTACCAGGCTGAGCACTAGGGCATAGTCATTGAGACTATAGGTAGCATTAGCGTTATTCCTACTTCTATCCTGTTTGATTCTGGTTCATCTGATTCCTCTATAGCACCTTCATTGGTAGAGCATTGTAGGCTAGTGGCAGTTAGGAAGGGTCTTAGTTGGGATGTTGAGATGGATTCTGGAGCCAAGGTTTATGTAGACTCCTTGGTGAAGGAGTGTGTAGTGGATTTGGGACCTTTCACCACTACACACGATTTGCGTATCCTTCCTTTGGGATCATACGGGATCATCTTGGGCATGGATTGGCTATCTACTCATAGGGCTAGAGTTGACTGTTACTGTAAGGTAATAGCTTGTTTAGATGATTTAGGGGTTGAGTCAGTGATAGATGGGGTTAGGAGACCCATCTCAGTCCATACAATTTCTGCTATGCAACTCAAGCATTGTGTGTGACGTGGATGTCAGTTATATGCTATTACTATGAGTGATAGATCAGAGGATGGACCTAGCGGTCCCTCACTCGATGACCACCCCATTTTAATGGAGTTTTCTGATGTTTTTTCTAGAGAGTTACCTGGGATACCACCTCCTCGTGAGGTAGATTTTCATATTGACTTGAGTCCCCTGGAGCTGAGATCTCTCGTGCACCTTTAGGAGCTTTGTGAGCTCAAGTTGATAGTTGGAGGGCCTTCTTGAGAAAGGCATAATCGCATCCTAGTGTGTCCCCTTGGGGCGCACTCAGTGATTTTTGTAAGATTTTCAAGAAGAAGGATGCCACCTTCCTTGTGTTTGTGTGTGGACTACAGACCTTAGTTGAACAAGCTTTGTGAGTAAGTTGCGATCTTGAGAAAGAATCCGTTAGTGTGTTCCCTTAGGGCCACTAGTGATTTTTTTCAAGAAGAAGGATGGTTTCCTCGGATCGATGAGTAACGATTCGTTACCCCCCTTGATCGATGATGATCAGATGAAAGGGGCCACAGCGTTTTCAAATATTGATCTTAAGTCTAGATACCATCAGCTGAGGATTGCAGAGGTAGATATCCATAAGTCAGCTTTTCACACGAGGTATGGGCACTATGAGTTCACAGTAGTACCTTTTGGTTTGACGAATGCCCCCGCAGTGTTCATGAGTTTGATGAACGGGGTGTTCAGGAAATTATTGGATCACTTAGTGCTTGTTTTCCTTGATGACATTCTAATTTACTCACGTACACGTGAGGAGCACGAGGATCACCTTCACCAGGTTCTTCAGTGTCTTTGTGAGTAGCATCTTTACGGGAACCTAGAGAAGTGTGCATTCTTTTAGTCAGAGGTGCAGTATTTGGGTCACATCATTTTAGGGGAAGGTATCATAGTCGATCCTTCCAAGATTAGAGCCATTATGGATTGGCCAACACCTACTAGTGTGACTGAGGTGCACAGTTTCATGGGATTAGCAGGATACTACAGGAGATTTTTTTAGGACTTTTCTCGGGTTGCGTACCCCATCACTTCCCTTCAGCGGAAAGGGAAGAAGTTTGTTTGGTCGGATAGATGTGAGCAGGCCTTCGAGGACACTAAAGGAATGTCTCATGTCACTGCCTATTCTTGCAGTGCCAGATCCTCAAGGTGAGTTCTTTGTTTGCATAGATGCTTCTTTGGTAGGGTTATGTTGCGTGTTGATGCAGGAGGGCCGTGTTGTAGATTTTAAGTCTTGAAAACTCAAAGATTAAGAGCTCAATTATCCAACTCATGATCTTGAGCTTGCACAGCTGTTATGCATGCCTTAGTTCATTGGAGACACTTTCTTCTTGGTCAGAGATTCATTCTTAGGACTGATCATCTAAGTCTTCGACACCTCTTCATGCAGCCCAATCTAAACGCTAGGCAAATGACGTTGGTTGGAGTTGCTTTGTGAGTATGAAATGGTGATAGAGCATGTGAAGGGAAAGGAGAACATGGTGGCCGATGCCTTGAGCAGACGGAGACATTTGGCTTTGACTACCTCATTGAGAACAGATTTACGAAGCAAGATTCTTCAGTAGCTTCCTCTTGATAGTTTCTACATTGTAGCTAGGGCAGAGATTGAGTCACAGAGACCCCTTGAAGGGAAATTTGAGGTATTTTCACTTGAGGCATGATGGTCTTCTCAAATACAGAGGACAGATCTATGTACCGCGAGGTAGAAATTTGAGACATGACATTTTGACAGAGGCTCATCGTGCACCTTATTCAGCCCATCCAAGGGTGAAGAAGATGCACGCCACCTTGAGGCAACTCTTTCATTGGTGAGGAATCCGGAGAGATGTAGCTCAATGGCGGTTACCCAGGTTCTTGGCGTAGTGACCTTTCCCTTGTTGGGCGTCGAACAACTGTGCGTAATTCTGTTGTCTTAGACCTTGTCTCAACGATGTTTTAGCACCTCCCCTCTCCTTCTAACATCCTCGAGTCGTTATCGACATCTCCCTTTTGTGGACTGTGTAATGTCCTGTCCGTTATCCTTTTTACAAGGGGATCTTGTTATCGCATTATTAAGCTCAATCGTTGGTCAATGTTAATGTGGGTAGAAATTATATATATAATTATAATATGTAATGGTAATGATGTTATTTTAATTTAATGATCGATCAGCCCTTATTTTATAAGTATTATTATTTTACCTTAATTTCGATCATCATCGATATTTTATATTAAGTATCTCTATAGGATTTCTTCTAGTTGTTTCGTCTAATCGTGTTGTAGGACAAACCCCGTCCCGCGCTGAAGAAGGCGTTGCCTGTCTTGGTGCCATGGTAGTCTTTGCTCCGTGTTCATCTTGAGTGTAACCTCTAATTTCCCCCCACCTTCATGTTGTTGTTGACGCTTCCTGTACTGGCCTCTGCGGGCGACCATTACTTTTTACCTATTTAATGGAAATTTGCGTGTTCGAAGCCTGGTAGACGGCTTGTATGGCAGGTTAGTATTTTAGGGTATGTCCCTTTTAAAAAAGAGATTCTTATATTTGTTTTTACAAAAAAAAAGAGGCGGATTGTTATGAATAGTCGATCATTGTCATCTATTATTAGTGTCGATCTAGACTGTCGACATTATTAATATTTTAATAGTTTTCCTAGGTTGTTGGCTTTCCTTTCGGTTCGCATTTTTTTAAAAACCAAACTAACCGGTTTAGTATTTCTTTAAATCAATATATAAATATATATATATATATACACACATGTATAGATATAAAATAAGATGAAATAAAATAAAATATAAGTAAAAATAAACAAATAAAGGAATGCAGGGGTTGCGTGGGAAAGAAGGGGGGTAGGTGTGTGGCGCAGGTTGGAGGGGACAGTGAATTAAAATCAAAATTTTATCTTCTTGTGCCTAAGGCCCTACCATCCCTCACCCCCTTCCTGCCATCTAGACCTGGTGCGTGGCCATCTCCCACTGGCCTTACCTCTGCCAGCCGCCCCACCTTCATTTATTTCTGTGATTTGCAAATCTCTTGCATCCTTTGCTACCTTCTCTCTTTAACCTGTTCTGACCGCGTGAGCAGGGAGGAGAGTTGTTGTTGGGATTTGGGATGAATGGTGTGAAAACCCCAATCCAATGGAGTCAAAGGTTTTGGGAGCTCTTCATTTGTTGTTCCTCTCCTTTCCATGGCCGCAAAACTCCCTGCCTATGCCAAGTGTTGCTGCGAACGGAGTTTGGCTTTCAACAAACTAAAACGAAGGGAGCTTTCGCCATGCGTGGCCGTTGCAAGTGTATGGTGGTTAGAGATGAAGCAGCAAGCTAGTGAAGTAGACGTATTACCTCCACTTTCCTTGGGCGCTGCGAGGTGTGTTCTTGTCGGGGATCCACAGCAGTGACCTGCAACAGTTTTTTAGCCAGGCTGCAGGCACGTTACAGTAAGGTAGAAGCCTTTTTGAGTGCCTCCAACAAGCAGGTTGTCCAACTATATTGTTATCTATTCTGTATCGAATGCATCCTCAAATTCGGGATTCTCCTTCAAGATATTTGTATCAAAATCGACTATGTGACAGTGAGAGTGTTACTAGGAGACCTGATGAAATTTTATTGCAAAGATTCTCTATTGAGACCTTACTTGTTTTACGATGTAACTCATGGAAGAGATCTCATAGGCGTGGATCTGTTTCATATCAGAATATTCATGAAAGCACAATTTACTTTGTAATTATTGAACCTGCTGGAGAACGTGACAACTTTTTAGCTTCAACTCTTGTTGGTTTTTTTTTATAAATCCTCCTCTTCTTCCCTGCGCGCATGGATGGATGTTCGCACCTGTTCCAGTCTAATGTTTTGTTGGGTGTGGGATTTCGGGAGGGCGTCCAAGTAATGGAAGAGGCAGGAGGGGCGATGTTGAATCAGGAGGAACAGGCATGAGCTGCTTTTCCCCCTTTTTCCAGCTATTTTTCTTTTATATTGAATGCATGATTATTGCTTGTTCTCCTGGTAAATGTGTGCTGTGTTTGTTTGAGATAAGCTCTGCGTGATATTTTATCATTTGAAATGTTGTGTGGCTTTTGCACGCCTTCCCCGCCAAGATTGTATTTTCTTGCTTTTGCTAGATGTGTGAGGGGTCTTATTAGATACGTCTGTGTTATGCCTGTAGGAGCAGTTTTCTTTTCTTCTGCGACCTGGTTTTGGACCTTCCTCAGCATGGCAATGAGGAGTTGTTTGTTTAAGTTCTGTCCTCTTTGAAAACAAAAAAAAATGTGATTTGTTTTTTTACCTCCTTGTATCCCTATGGTTATAGAGGAGAGCAGGTGATAAATGAATAAAACTATTTACCTCATGAGAAGAAGTGTATTTATTGCCCTTTTGATGTTATCACGGTCTGGTATTAATTCGTATTGGAAATGATACTAGAGAGACCCTTGCTCATCCTTTTCTTTTTAGCAATCTAATTTGGTATAATCTCATCCCAATTTCATCCCTGGGAGGTCGACTACAAGGTTGGAACATTGTAAATTTCTATTCCTTTTAGAAGCTTTAACGAACTGTGTATTATGCTTGTCGGATGTGACTGGCTATGACTAGATAGTGGGTTTTCGACGCCGTCTTATGCAAACATGTTTTTGGCCAAATCTAACTTGCTTACCTAGCTTATGATGACCTTAAAAATTTTAGTACCCTGGCCAAGGGATATCCTCGTCAGTCCTACATTTTTATTATCTCCCTAACTGGTCTTATGAAAGGTCCACCGACTTCTTTGTGATGGAAAATTTGAGGGTTTGTTATAAGGAAAACCTTACTCAAACCTTTGGAGAAAATACTTAAAGTATTCAAGGGACTCTCGTTTTGTACATGGGATATCCTATGCGCCCGACGTAACTGTGTAAGTTTACTTAAAATTTTTTTATTATTATAAGAAAAGCCTTTCCTTGTCGGACGCACCCATGGTAGTGAGTGCATGAACAATGTTTTACCCCTTCCAAGCAACAAACAATGAAGTATATGTCGGATGTGGTGAACATGGAACTAAGTCTGAGGTTTGAGATGCTTTTGGGGACCTGTGAAAGGTAAATTACATTTACCCCCAAGCAACAATGTTTTATGAGACCTTTCTTCATTATATCCGCAAGTAAGTTAATAGTGTATAACATTGAAATATTTTATTATGTTGGGAATGAAGGGTTTTTCGTTGAGGGATGTGCGGAGTTGGCACTTGCGGCTTAAGAGTGCTTTCAAAGTTTCAACTTATCATACGTGGACGTTGTTTAACCTTGAATATATAAATAAATATTGGGTATAACAATCAAAAACGTCAGCTACATTCTTTAAGGTGTACGCATGTGCAATGCATTCCTTTTTACATGATCTTTGAATTGGGTCCTTGAGTGGCCATAACCCCCCCCCCCCCATAGGCTGTATGAGTTTTTGTGTGCTTGTGTGGCACTCTTGGTCTGAGTAGGGATGTTCGGAATAATAAAACTTGTTACCTTCTTTCGACATTATCAGGAGAATTTACTATTCCATATCGGGTGGTTGTTGTACGATTCCTTTATTCTGTTTTGTGAATGTGAAGCTGCTATCGCTATCTTACTTAAGGAAAATAAAAAGGTGTATTATGCGGGAAATTTGTTATAATTTAGAATGTATGGTGTAAGAGTAACCTTGGATAGAAAATGCACAATTTTGGCTTTCATATGTCCTGCAGTGTGCCTTTTGTTAACTAGATATCTATTTTGTTTACATTCATACAAATTACTTTTGCTTATGCCTTGGAATGGAAATCATGCACTAGTCATTCAATTAATTTTGATGAAATATCTAGGAAAAGGGAATGCATGCTCATGCCAGTTCTTTTGAACTGACAAAAGCTAACATGTTTTTGCAGGTTGTTTTTCCGAGCTCAAGTATGAAAGAAGTGGCTGTTGTATTTGCATAGATGATATCCACTTTGGTGCTTGTACATTGTTTTTTATGGTTAAACTATTGATAACATCTAGTGGAAAATTTTTAGAAGAGGATCAATGTCTTAGTATTTTTGTATCGTGGATTATGTCATCTTAACTTTGGAACCTTGAATTGTCTGTCTATCTTGGAAAATATAATAAAATTTGTTTACCACTTGTTGAGTGACCTTCAGTGGATTATCGGTATTCTAAGAGTTGATGTAACCTTTTTTTGTTTTCGTAAATGAATATTGTTAAACTTTATCCCTGCGATTAAATGTTGAGTTAAATCTTTCTAATACTTAGTCATAGTGTGTTATAAGTAAAATAAAATGGGTTGTTTAATACTTATAGAAGTTAAACTAAAATTTATATTGCAAATAAATTGTGTAGAGGTGACCAACTTGAGAGCATGTAATTCCATAAGTGATCAAAGATGAAACTATCCTTTGTTAAGTAACATTATATAACCTGATATCCCTAGCTGACACTAATGAACACTATCCCTTTTATGGTGAAATTCTTAAACGAACTTAAGGGAAATCTATGGTTAGATCTGGAAGATAATAAGATTTAATAAGCAGGAGAAAACAATTTAGAAACCACGCAATCTATCTCTCAGCCATTGGAAGGCAAATTGTTTTATTTTTATAAAACTCTTTTAGTAAAGCCTAAGTAAAATCTTTAATAATTCTGGTTAAGTTTTCAAGTCTCAATTATATCTTGGTAATAGTTAATGAGGTCTTGAAGATGATTTCAACTCAACCTTCTCCCTCTAACCTTTTTCCAAGGTGCCTTGTCTTTCTTCTCTTAAGTATGTTAAACGCAAACCCATGTTGTCATATGGGCATGAACAAGTTCTAGTAGCGTAAGTTTAAATAGATGGCCTTGTGGAATTAAAATTCACCCTTTCTCTAAATAAACGAATTAAGAAAATAAATGTCATAATAGAGAAGATTTAAGGATGATTACTCAGTGTCAAAAGAATAAACTTAGCTTGGTAAGATGAATTGTATGAATCATATCTTGAGCCTCCTTGAAAAACGTAAGCTAAGAATTGCAAGATGTCTTTTAAAAAATAAATAACCCTCGAGAATATCTCATTGTGGTTGGCCCTAACTGTAAGTGTGTTCTGTGGTTGGACTTCTATGTTGTCTTGTCAAAAAGAAAAAAGTGTTTTATCCTTTTGGGTGTGAATGTTTCCGTGCTGACCTTGTGGTCATCCCCGTAACAAGTGGTTCCCAGAGTTGGTTGTAACTTTGTGATGACATGTTGTGTCGTGTTATGTGTGGAAGCAAGTCAAAAAAAATTTATCCTTTCTTTTACTGTGTTTTTCGTGTGTGAAATTTTTGGGTCGTTATACTCAATTTGTGTCACATTGTATAGAGTGTCAGAGGGTGAAGGTCGAGCACCAGCATCCAGCTGGCCTCCTTTACCCGCATGCCATACCAGAGTGGAAATGGGACACCATTTCCATGGACTTTATAGCTGGGTTACCGATGTCGAGATATCACCACAATGCCATCATGGTTACAATTGATAAATTGACGAAAGTGGCACACTTTTCTCTGGTGAAGACTACTTATACAGCTAGTGCAGTGGCACGAGTTTACCTGGATAAGATTATTAGACTGCACGGGATTCTACAGAAGATTATTTGTGACCGTGATCCCTTGTATACTTCCCACTTCTTGACTACTATGCAAGTGGGTACTCGGGACGAGCATCAATTTCAGTACAGCGTATCATCCAGAGATAGATGGGCAGACAGAGCTGGTGAATCAGATTCTTGAGGACATGTTACAGATGTACGTGATGGATCACCAGTCTAGATGGGAGGAGTACCTGTATCTTGTAGAGTTTGCTTATAATAATAGTTTTCAGAGCTCGATCGGAATGGCACCTTTTCAGTCATTGTATGGCAGAGAGTACAGAACACCTCTCAGTTGGGATAAATTAGAGGAAAAAGTTTCCCTTGGGCCAAAATTATTATAGGACATGGAGTAGCAGGTTGTTTTGATTAGATAGAGATTGCAGGGGGCGCAGGATAGGCATAAGAAGTATGTAGATCAGCAGAGGGTAGATCGTAGGTATGAAGTGGACACGAAGATCTTTCTTCATGTCAGGCCTCATAAGAGTCCTATCCGTTATGGAAAATCCTCTAAGCTTTCTCTAAGATTCATTGGTCCTTTCGAGATCTTGGAGTGTATCGGCCCTTTGGCCTATCATCTAGCATTGCCACCTAACTTATCACATGTCCATGATGTGTTTAATGTATCTGTTCTTAGAAGATATGTAGCAGATCCTTCTAATGTATTAGATTGGACCTCATTACAGGTGCAGGATCAGGGGCAGGTGATGGTGGAGCCTATACATATCTTAGAGAGCAGGACCCTGGGCCTTTGAGGTAGAGAGATTGATCAGGTGCGCGTTCAGTGGGATAGGTACGATGAGACTGTTGCTACTTGGGAGGATGCTACATCATTGTAAGCTTGGTTTCTACACTTATTTTAGTGACTTCCAGCAAGAAGTCTAGTCTAAGGGGAGGGGGATGTAGTGCCCACTTCCCTACGAAACTTATTTGATATCCATTTTGAGTTATGCAGACTTTTGATATGGACATTAGATATACTTATGTTGATTAGCATGATGTTTTGTGAGTAGAGACATTCAGATTATGATTGGATTTTTCTTTCTGTATGATTTACGTAGACTCATGGATAGACTATTGGATACTGATATTTTTATGATATGGATATATTGCATGTGTTCTAACATTGGATTTCTTCGCCATGATAAGTAGAATTTAGTTGTTGAATTTACATTACTATAATTTTGGAAAATGATGAAATGTATAATTAAGTTGTGATTTAGACCTCAAAATAATGGATGATTGAATTACGTATAGATGTTTAATAAATTTCATGCATATGGTTATTTTGGATGTTTTGACATGGATGCAAGGCTGAAGGAGGTATTTTGTATTTTGCAGGAAACACTACATAATCACGACCTAAAGGGGGATTGGGAACCAAACACAAGAGGATGTCGGGTGGTTACAACATTTGGTCGTCAAGGCAACTTGTGAATTGTATTTTGTTGTTAATATTTTTTTAATGTTGTTAGGAAAATTCCCATGGGGCATAATTTTCTAATGGTGACCAATGGGTTAGGAATTTTATTTACTTGTTTCAATTTAATTTAGTTATGTGATTTTATTTGTGATGTCTCCTTTTTAAATTACTTTTACTAAATATGTTTAGATTAATTTAGCATCTTGTTTTAAATTTTAAGTTTTGAGGGAAGCCTAGTGGGATTAATTAATTTTGGTGGTTGGCTCCTTGAGCCTTGTGTTTTTCTTGGATTGTATGCTTGTTTTGAGTGTTGACCACTCCAAGTCCTTTGAAACTCGAATTTGAGATTGAGGATAATTTTTGGGGGCTTGTGGGACAAGTTAAACTTGTCCCACACTTCCCAAAACCCCATACAAACCCTATCTATGGGTTGGGAAGCCAAAAAGGGGATTATTTATTATTTTGGGAAGAGAAATGTGACTTTGGAGTGCACTTCTCTTCCATTTGCATTTAATTGTGCCCTTAAGGCACATGGGTAGGGATGGAGTGTGGAAAAGAGATGTCATTCAACCCAACCACCCATTTATTGTGCTTTTGGGGTTGAGTTGACTAAGGGAGGTGGACTTGAGGATGTGTGATGTGGCATCCTACATGGAGCCACATCATCCTCCTCCTTCCCTTTTTCTATTTATTGAAGTTTCCTCTCTTGTTTGGGGGGTTGGAGGTTTTTGTTTAAGAATTTTCTCTTAAGAATTTTGGGAGTGAAGGAGCTTGGACTTGCATGCTTTGGATTGTTTTGGAGGAGCTTTGGACAAAGCTTCTTGGGTTAGACTTCTTCAATGGAGAGGTAGGGACCCTACTCTTTTTGCTTTCTTATTGTTTGTTGTTAATATGCTTAAATTGGTAGAAAATGTATGTTTGTTGTGTTGTTGTCAGAAAAATGGGTAGAATGCTTAAGGCATGGTGTAGGAGAGGTCTATGGGAAACTCATGAGGGAGGCATAAGAGTAGAATAGGTAATTGTGGAGGGAGTTTGGGAGGGATGCCCATCTTGGGTAAGAATGCTTGCATTATTACCTTGTCCTTGAGGGAGCCATAAGAGAAGGGAGGTATAAGAGTTTGGGAGGTATAAAGGGTACTTCAGGGAGGCATAAGAGTCATAGGGGCTTGAGTTTTATTGTGGAGGGTTTGGATGGGCATCTCATTTCAATGGGGAGGCATAAGGAAAACTTTCCCATAGTTCATTCTCTTGTTGGCTTGCATAAAAGCCTTGTTGTGAAATGATTTTTGTGTTGTTTGTGTGTTTTTTAAAAAAAATTTCTTGAATGTTGTGAAAGAAATATGTATTGTGGAAGAAAGTGTAGTTAACTTGAGTTGGAGACCACCCTTTCATTGTGTTGTGTTTGGGGCTCAGGGGTCAATGGAGGAGATTGTTTCTCTTCTCCATTGAGTATTTTGGTTGGCAGGAGAGTGTTGCCTCTTCCCCTATCTTGGTTGTGATTGGAGCTACTTGGAACTTAGAGCTTGGATGAAAAATACCTTGGAGCTTGTGAAGACTATTTCCATTTCCTTGAAATATACTTTTGTTGTAAATTTTTATGTGAAAATAAGTTGTATTATCTTATTTATCAACTCAAAAGAAAGGGATATTGTAAGCTATATTTGCACCCAAAATTTATATGGTTGAAGGAAAGTTTTACTCGAAATGTGTTTACTTTATTTTAAGAGTTGTTGTAAGGAAAGAAAGAAACGAAATGTGCTTTAAAAAGTCTTGTGATAATATTGTAAATGTATGGAAATAAGATTGTTAGTATGGTGTATGTGATATTGGGTTAAGGAAGAAATTAAGAGAGTTATTTCTTTACTAAAATGAGTTCTACTAGTGTGAAAGAAAATTACTTGTTCCTCCTTTAAGTAACTTGCAATAGTATTCTATTGACTACTCTTGTTTAAAATAAAAAAAGAAGAACTAGTTTGTAGGATTATAAGTGTTCATTTTTATAATTTCAAGTTGTTCTCTTTATTTATTCAAAGTATTTCAAATATTAACTTGTAAAATTTTTCTTATCTTGGTAACTTGTAGTACATTAAAACAAATACCACTATATTTCATTTTTATAATAATGTGTTTTGATCCTTATTTTAGTAAAATATATAATAATGTATATATGTATGTATGTATGTATATATATATATATATATATATACTGTTTGGCTTTATATATATATAATATATATATATAATTATTTACTAAATCACAATAACACAATAAAAAAAAACAAAATAAAATACGCATGAGAGAGTAAAGTAAGGTGTGTGTGTGTGTGTGTGTGTGTGTGTGTGTGTGTGTGTGTGTGTGTGTGTGTGTGTGTGTGTGTGTGTTTTTTTAATTAAAACTTACATCAATATACATGTATTATGCTCAATAAATATAAACATATTTATATGTTTTCTTTGTAAATGAAATACATACATCAAACTTGAAATAATTTTAATGGGATAACTCCATAAGCCTTTGGACAAGAAATGCATTGATAGGGCTAGGTAATAAATTTCTTTCAAACCCTAATAACGTTATTTTTTTTTACAATATGAATTAAATATTTCTCCTTGGAAGCCTTTCCAAAAGCTTGAGGAGTCCTCCCATGGCTTCCATTCCTCCTTCCTAGACCTGCAAGTCAAAAGAACAAAATGAAATAAGAAAAAAAAATGAGAAGAGAAAGATATAAAGAAAAGTTAGGGTTAGGAATCCTCTCTTCCATCCAAGGGCTCAAAATGAATTGATCCTAAGATTGCAATTTATCCCTGCAAAAAGTATGTAAGAAGTAGTTGTGGGTGAATGTTTAGTTTTTAAAATGTAAATTTAAATGTATTTATCCTCAACAAATGGGTTGACTTTTTGAGGGCCACTTGTGGGTTATGTCATATTAACTAACTTCTAAACTTATACTTGTAGGAACTTGGTTAAACCTTTTTAATGCCTTAGGTTTTGAATTATTATTAGTAACCTTTAATTGACCTTCCACCCTTTGATTTTTTTAATGTGCCTTAATTAATTAATTAATTTAGTTGGGTTGTTTAAATGTTTTAAGGAGAAATTAAATTATGGTGAATGTAATTTAAGCCTCACTTAAAATTAATTCTAAGAGGTGTGTTTAAACGTAATAATTTTCTTTATAACTTCCTCTCTTTTGCCCAAGATGTCGGCACGCCTTTCAAAAAAAATATTTCATAATTTTTCCAAATTCTCCTTGGTTTTCATGTGGCGAATTTAGTGGGTGTTACAAGTTCACCTAAATAAGAGAATCAAACATAAATGTGTCTGATCAGAGTGATTGTCATCTCTGTTGGATAAGGGTGATTATGAAATTTTATTTTGGAGAGAGAATAAGAAACTAGTGATGTTGTAGGAGTATGTTAAAATATCTTCTTTTTCTTCTTCTTAAAGTGTAGTTTTAAGAGTAGGACAGAGCATGCTAAATTTTGGGCTTAGACTTAGAATGAGGATGCCCAATTTGAACTTGGACTTGGATTCGACAAGCCTAAATCAAGCTTTGACTCGGACTTGGTAGGCCATCTTTGGCTTGGACTTGGTACCCCCCATTTTTGGCTCAGAATGGAAAAAACTATCTCAAATTAAAATACCATATATTTTATTGTATTTCACTAAAATAAATCAATAAATGTCATATTTGCATAGATAATTCATCTTGGGGAACTTTTGGGTTCAGCATCAGCAGATTTATCAAAGCATTGTTTTCGGATTTGGACTAGGCATGCCCAATTTGGGTTTGACCTCGACTCAGTTTACTTAATTTGGGTTGGGACTTGCCTAGTCCAATTGGAGTTTGGACTTGGCAGGCCATCTTTGGGTTGCACTTGGCTGACCCATTTTTGGCTTCAGGGGAAAAAAATGGCTAATTAAAAATATGTAAATTCTAGCATATTTCACAAAAATAAGTAAATAAAATTCATCTTTACATAGGCATTTTGTGAGGGAAAAGTCAAAGAGATTATTACATGCAGTTTGCAAGAAACTCATAGATACACTTTGGCAAATGATTTGCATATAAAAACATACATACATTTTAACATGTGATTTGCATGTAAACTCATAGATACATTTTGACAAAATAGTTTGCATATAAACTCATAGGAACGTTTTCACAATGGTTTTCATATTAAGTCATAACCAACATAATTTTGAAGGAATATCAATAGGATTCCACAAACACAAACAAGTAACAAAAATTTTTGCCTTTAAGTGCCAAAATACTAATTAAGAAATTAGTTGTATTTTCACAAAAAAATTGCATATAAACTAATACATACTTTTGAGTAACAGTTTCCATGTAAAGCTAAAACCATTGTATAGATAATTTCAAAGGAATATCAATAGGAATCCACAAACAAGCAACATAAAACTTTGTGTTTATGTGCCAAAATACTGACTAAGAGATTTGTTGTATTTTCACAAAACGTTTGCATAGAAACTGGTGTTTGAGGCAAAGCCAAGGAAGATGTTTAATGGATTCAGGGCTGCCACAAACAATATACTTGGGAGCTGCCATTTCACTATTCATGCCTTTGCCCCTGGGTATGACAAAAGCCACTGATTGGTATCCTTTAGATAATGTCTAAGGAAGGGTTTGTTTGTCAAGTTACCAATTCTAGTCGCACCACCAGAAAATCAGGGGTTAATACTTAGGTGAGCTCCCAAATTATTGTATAGTTCCTCTGTTTAAATTACATAGCCTAAACTCTAATTTCTTGCTAGAGTTTCCTATTACAGAGCTGATGAGAATATCTACCTTTCATTGTTTTGATACCCTTTTGTTAGAAGTTAAAGCAGAAAACCACGCCTTGTGTTGAAGCCTTGAGGGGCACCAGTTACTGTAGAGTACTAGAGACTACTGAAGTTAGTGGGTACTAAGGATAGTCCAATTCTGAATTATTCACCTACCACATGAAGATTGGTTTGATAATTTACCAGCAATTCTAATTTCTATAGATGATAAAGGTGCCAGAAACAGAAATGGCAACTGGGACAATTAGAAGATTATGGAAATTTAAATGAGACCAACATTGGGTCGATGAGAAGGTTATGAGGATTTAGTTGAGACCAACAGCTAGGCTGATGAGAATTTAAATGAGACCAAAAACTCAGTGACCTATATGCCAGAAAAATTTTCCATGTGTAGTTGCCTTTTATGGCCTTGATAATCCATTTGGACAGAAGTTGAATGTGTTTGGTGTTTCCTGTAATGCAACAACTGATAGGGTGGAAATCATTTCTTTCCAAGGGTGGATGATTTATCAGAACACTGAATCCTCCATTGCTCAAAGTTCTTCATCAAAACAAAAAACCCTCTTCTTCCTACAACATCAGTCTCGGTGCTAAATTTTGTATCGATACTAGTGTCATACCCTAGGCCAACACTGATATCATTGAAGTATTCATAGCTCTGGTGTGATGATGGATACAGTATTATTTTAAACGTCTTATAAGTTTGAAGGACGCGTTTTCATCGTATTTCATGCATTTTGACCAATGTAAAGTTGTGTTTTGCTTTTGCGTTTATGATAAAATAGGGCATGAAGTGAAAATATCTTAAAAATCATCTTCGATTCTCTTGTAACAATCGCTGTGAAGTTTTTGGATAAATTTAAAGTTTGGAGAAAAATATTTAGTACTTGTACTTGACAGCAGCGGGTAATAAATCGAAGGGCGATAGATTTAGAAATGCAGCTGATTTTTCTAAGGCCTTGGAGACTGAAGAGGTATGAATATTTTAAATACAAAAGAGCTGAAAAAAGAGAGCTGATTTCAGAGGTTGGTAGATAATCTTAATTTATTCATGGTTTTTGTGTTTAAATTTCTAGCAGGTTCTCCGCCAATTAAAAGGAGTCTGGTTAGATAGCAATGAGGAGCCATTCTATGTATCTGCAGAAAAATTAGACGCAATGAGCAACTCTTTACGAGTATTTGCTATGGGAAATTGGACAATTGTGGACGGACAATGCAGCAAAGCATTTGATAAGCTGAGGTTTCTTCAAGCGGGTCGTGTGCCGAATCTGGGAATAGATATGTTAAAGCTCAAGCATTTGAAATTCATGGATTATAGTTTAAAACAGAATGCAATTTGGAGTCCGTCCGAGGTATGTTTACCCCTTTATTCATTTTTTTTGGTTGCAAATAATTATAGATCATTGTTTTTCAACTGCGATTTTTTCCGTTTCCATAAATATGTAACTTGTTAGGCATTTTTTGATCTCTGTGATGTTGATCACGAGCCCTCGTTGGTTGCAGAATTTCTTTGGTTTGCAAGTTCTCAAGCATCATCATTCACGTCATAGAGATGTTGCGATAGAATTGGGGCATCTTAAAAAATTAAAACATCTAGAATTGAGTGGATTTCAGAATAATAAAATCTCAAGTTGGGAAAAGCTAAATTTGTTGCAGAAGCTAAAATTATCCAATATTGAAGGTCTCAAGGAGCTTCCAAGATCGATTGGGAATTTTCAATCATTAAAAGAGTTATACTGTGATGGAATTGAGCAGTTACCAGCATCGCTTGTGAAGCTCCGATCCCTTCAGGAGTCGCACTTAGTTCAATGTGGGGGATTAAAGCAGTTACCTGCAGGATTCAGAGAGTTGAGATCCCTTACTAAACTTAGTTTGCGGCATTGTTCCAATTTGCAAGAGCTCCCATGTGATTTCCATAAGCTTTCGACATTACAGTCATTGGATTTATGCGATTGCTACAGTCTCCTTCGCCTACCAGAAGGGCTTGGAAACTTATAATCTTTAACAAATGTAAGTTTGGAAGGATATGAGAATTTAATTACTCTTCCTGATAGGGTTGCAGGGCTGTCAATAATGAACGGCAGTATATCATTTCATGGCTGCTTAAGTTTGAAAGAAATACCAAAAGATATTTGAAAACTTACAATGCTCACAAGGTTATCATTTTCTGGATGTAAGAGTTTAAAGGTGCTTCCCATCAGCTTCAGTCAACTCACTTGCCTGGAAAACTTAGACTTGACCTACTGTGAGAGTTTACAAGAGCTGTGTAATGACTTTCATTCCTGGTAAGATTAAGAAGATTGGACATGTCTCGATGCAAAGGTTTGTCAAGGCTGCCTCCAAGTTTAAGTAATCTTGGTTGTTTGGAATATTTAGATTTATCAGAATGTTATAAGTTAGAGGAATTGATTAGTGACTTTGGTCCCTTGGGAGCATTGAAAAACTTGAATTTTTTCAAATGTAAAGGTTTTTCAAGGATGCCTATGAGTTTTGGTAATCTTGGCTATTTGGAAGCTTTAGATTTATCAAAATGAGATAAATTAGAGGAATTGACCAGTGACTTTGGTCACTTGGGAGCATTGAAAAACTTGAATTTGTCCAGATACAACAGCATGTCAAAACTTTCTAATTCTTTTAGCCATCTTGGTTGCTTGAAAGAGTTACATCTCTTGTTCTTCTTTAAATTGGTGGAGATTTCTAGCGATTTTAATTGCCTTGATCAGTATTAAGATTGAATCTCTAAACATGTGAGAGCTTGGATGGAAAATCGATGGATACTGTGGGGTATTCAAATTTTATGGTGTCTAAATATTACCAACAGTGAAAGGATGATCCATCGATGGAGAGAAATGGAAAGAGAAAAAGAAGAATGGATTTTTGAGGTGAATTGAGATTCACCTAACAACAGAGTGAGAATATTGACAAAAGAGGAAGAAAAAGATTTGATATTGAAAATAATGATAACAAAGATATTTGATGAGGAAGGGCTACTGATTGACATTCATCAACTTCCATTCCATTCATCCTCCCTTCTCTCTGACACACCTCTCATCTTAATATTTCATAATAGCTAAGTTGAAATAAATTAAGAGTAACGGAACAACTTCCTACGCTAATCTTTGAGGAGAGATATTATGCAAAACTTTCAACATAGTAAAACAGTTACAGAAATATCAGCAACATATTCATAACAAAACACAAACACCAGATATACGTGGGGAAAATCCTTTCGGATAAAAAACCCCACACTCCAAAAGCCCACTCAATGTATTTCAAATCTAATAACAAGATTACATACACTTGCAGAGCAAGTTTCTTACAGGAGTATCACCAGAAACAATTCTAGGAGGATTAAAACTCACTACTCCAATTGCTTCTCCAAGCCTTCAATTTATAGACCTCCGGTTATACAAGAAACCATCTATGGTTTACAAAACCATGTGCCAAACCTCTCATGAGGTGGATAGCATTAAAGAGCAAGATTTCGGTCTAAAATTAGGCTCCCACGTCCACAATATTCTCCCCTATTTTTGACCCTTATAGATGTCATAAAATCTGTCATAATATCTCTAAAAATAGTCCTTCCATGATATACTATCATATGGGAATCTTTTGACAACTCCTATTTCTATTTTTAGAGCCTAGACAATGTGAAACGGTTGTAGGAAAATCTTAAATGAATAAACCAAACAAGGTTGAGACACCTCATTTCCAACAATCTCCCACTTGTCGAATACCTTGCAAGGGCCAAGGGAAAGATACCATCATGGATCAACTTCTAGGGGCCGAGAGGCCCATAGACTCGGAACACCACCTGAATTTCATTGTGCTCACGGGCTTAGTTAATGCATCTGCAACATTCGCAACTGTCTCTACCTTTTCCAGCTTCACCCTTCCATCCTCGACCATATCTCTCACGAAGTGATACTGAACATCAATGTGTTTGGTCCTGGCATGAAAAGTCGGGTTCTTCGCAAGGCAGATTGCGCTCTGACTGTCACAGTATATTGTAACTGCACCCTGTTTTAATCCAATATCTGAACACAAACGCTTCAGCCAAATGGCTTCTTTACAGGCATGAGTAGCTGCCATGTACTCTGCCTCAGTAGTGGACAAAGCGACCACAGCCTGTCGCTTGCTCATCCAACTAATTGCACCACCATTAAGAGTAAACACATATGCACTGGTGGATCTTCTGCTATCGACATCACCGGCCCAATCTGAATCCACAAAACCATGAATACGTAGGGAATGTTGATCTCCTCTTCCATGAAAACATATAGAGTACTCTGATGTACCCCGCAAATATCTGAAGACCCTCTTAACTGCATCCCAATGCACTCTTCCAGGATTAGACATAAAACGAGAAAGAACTCCCACTGCTTGGGCAATGTCTGGTCTTGTACAGACCATAGCATACATTAAGCTTCCAACTGCACTCTGGTAAGGCACTCTGCTCATTTCTTCCATCTCCGATGGGGATGATGGACATTGTGAAATGGAGAGCTTCGTTCCCAAAGTAACAGGAACACAAAGTGGTTTACAATCCTGCATGTTGAACCTTTGCAAAACAGAACAAACATACTTACTCTGGCCAAGCCATAGCTTTCTGTTCTCACGATCTCTTCTAATCTCCATCCCAAGTATGTGTTTTGCTGCACCAAGATCTTTCATTTCAAATTTCACAGAGAGCTGAGATTTCAATTCTGCAATCAAACCTTTTCCTTTCCCAATAAACAACATGTCATCAACATATAAAGTAATTACCAGGAAACAATCACCATCAGATTTAAAATATACACAGTGATCAGATTTAGACCGCACAAACCCCAAACTCAACACATATGAATCAAACTTCTGGTACCACATCCTAGGACTTTGTTTAAGGCCATACAGGGATTTCTTTAACTTACAAACCATATTGCTTTTACCTTTCACCATGTAGTGCTCTGGCTGTGTCATATAGATTTCTTCCTCCAAATCACCATGAAGGAAAGCAGTTTTCACATCCATTTGTTCAACCTCTAGGTCATAAGCTGCTGCAATAGATAATAAAAACCGAATGGATGTCATTTTAGCAACAGGAGAGAATATCTCACCATAATCAATACCCTCAACTTGAGAGTAACCCTTCGCAACCAACCGTGCCTTATACTTTTCAACATTTCCATCTGAACCAATCTTTTTCTTAAACACCCATTTACATCCAACAGGTTTCCGACCTTCAGGCAATGGTACAAGGTCCCATGTATCATTCTTTTTAAGGGCTGCCATCTCTTCATCCATGGCTATTTGCCAGGACTTTGCATCATTCATACCCAAAGCCTCTTGTACAGATCTCGGTTCATCAATGTTAGTACTCAAAGCAAATATACACTTCCAATCATCAGGAGAATACCCATACCTTTCAGGTGGTTGCCTTTGCCTTGTAGACTTTCGAACAAGCTGAGGTGGAGATTCTTCCACTTCTTCCTCTTCTTCTTCCTCTTCTGAAGATTCAGAGCTTGGTGAGCTCTCCTCAACTTCTTGTCTATTTTGGGGTCTCGATTCAACTTTCTCAGGTGTAGAAGGAAGTTGAACCACATCCTTTTTTTGTTCATTTTCTTTATGTTGTTCTGGCTGAAAATTAACAGGGAAAGATTTAATCTCTCTAAAAATAACACTTCTAGAGTATATTACCTTTTGTGCAACAGGATCCCAAAGCTTGTATCCTTTCACACCATAGCCATATCCGATGAAGATACATTTGACAGCCTTAGAATCCAACTTTGTTCTCTTCTCCTTAGGCACATGTGCATATGCCTCACAGCCAAAAACTCTCAGATGTCTAATTGAAGGCTTTTTCCCCGACCACGCCTCCATTGGCGTTTTATCAACAAGCGCTGATGTAGGAGATCTATTTATCAAATAGCAAGCAGTGGTAACAGCTTCAGCCCAAAACCTCTTTTCTAGACCAGCTCCAATAAGCATGCTCCTAGCCTTCTCCATCAACGTTCTATTCATTCTTTCTGCAACTCCATTCTGCTCCGGAGAATACGAAGTTGTCTTTTGTCTTTTAATCCCGCAATCTGTACAAAATCTGTCAAAGTCTGCAGAACAGTACTCACCGCCATTATCAGATCTCAAACACTTAATTTTCTTCCCAGTTTGAGTTTCAACCATAGCCTTAAATTCCTTGAAACGACTAAAAACTTTAGATTTACTCTTCAAAAAATATACCCATGTTCTCCTACTAAAATCATCAATGAAAGTAACATAGTAAACTGATTTAGCAATAGAAGCAACCTTAACAGGACCAAATACATCCGAATGGATTAGATCCAAGATACATGAAGACTTATGAGTAGACGAGTAAAACTGAACGCGGTTCTGTTTGCCATAAATACAATGTTCACAGAAATCAAACTCCAGATTGCAATCATTCAACCCCTCAACGAGGTTCTTATTTTTCAGGGCTTTTAAACCCTTCTCTCCAATGTGGCCAAGCCTTTGGTGCCATAACATGGTCTTCTCTGCAGGTAATTTTGATTCGGTAGACAGAGCACCCTTGGGTACCCAGAAGCCACGACCATCCGCAGAGGAGGAAACCCTCTCCTTTTTCAGCGAAGTAGTTACTGGCTTAGTTTTATCCGAAGTGCTATTGCACTCAACCGTGCATGCATCAAGTTGGTACAATGTACCCAATCTACTTCCTCTTGCTATCACCATAGCACCTCTCACCATTTTCACACCTGCTTCAGAAAACTGTACATGCACACCCGCATCTATTAGCTTGCTAACAGATAATAAATTTCTTGCTAGTCCTGGGATATGCAAGACACCATCAAATCTTCTAATTCTACCATCAGAAAATTTCACCTGAATACTACCACGACCAACAATTTCAAGGAAAGAATTATCACCCAAATACACCTTACCACCATCATAGTTTTCATACTTACTAAACCAATTTTTGTTAGGAGTCATGTGGAAAGATGCACCTGAGTCTATCAACCATGCATTATCACTTGCACGAGTGGCCAAAGCTGCAATAAAGGCATCTCCATCTTCTTTTTCGGACTCAGAATCAGAATCATGCTTCTTCTTTTTCTTTTTCTTTTCTTCTTTGCATTCCCTTCGGAAGTGTCCAGATTTGCCACAGTTCCAGCATATCGCCTTGGACTTACCAGGGGATTTTGATCTCCCCTTATTCTTGGAATGGCCACGCTTCTTCTCATCTTTGCCTCGTTCTTTTGTTCTTCCTCGAACACTCAAAGCCTCTTTGGCATTCAGAGAGACCTTCCTTCTCATCTCTTCGGAGAGTAGAGAACCAACAACATCCTCCATCTTCAGAGTGACTGAAGTGCTCCCAATGGCCATGACTAGGCTGTCCCATGAGTCTGGCAATGAAACCAACAACATTTGGCACCTTTCTTCTTCGTCCATTTTAACCCCAACCGAGCTCAACTGAGTCACCAACATATTGAATGTTTCCAGATGCTCAGATATTTGTCCACCTTCTTCCATTCTCAAGGAAAACAACTTCTTCCTCAAGAAAATCTTATTTACTAGAGACTTAGCTTGGTATATCTCACCCAGCTTTTTCCAAAGCTTCTCCGAAGTGGATTCTTCATGGACATTTATCAGGATAGAATCTGCAAGACATAGTCTAATAAGACCTTTAGCTTTTCTATCCATTACATCATATTGTGCAGCCAAAACTGGATCCGTAGGCCTATAGACCTTCTCATCCACCGCATCCCATAGATCTCGATCAACCAACAGATCTTCCATCTTCAGCTTCCACATTTCAAAGTTTGTGCCAGAAAACTTCTCTACGTCAATCCTCCCAGATGTGCTCGCCATTTGAAAAATATCTGCAACCAGATAACAAAGTATTCTCTGCACAAGCTCCCACTCAAACCCGGATTAGCACAAAAAACCCAACAACCCACAACTGAAACCAAAGGTGATCAGGCTCTGATACCACTTGATAGGAAATTAAGAGTAGCGGAACAACTTCCTACGCTAATCTTTGAGGAGAGATATTATGCAAAACTTTCAACATAGTAAAACAGTTACAGAAATATCAGCAACATATTCATAACAAAACACAAACACCAGATATACGTGGGGAAAATCCTTTCGGATAAAAAACCCCACACTCCAAAAGCCCACTCAATGTATTTCAAATCTAATAACAAGATTACATACACTTGCAGAGCAAGTTTCTTACAGGAGTATCACCAGAAACAATTCTAGGAGGATTAAAACTCACTACACCAATTGCTTCTCCAAGCCTTCAATTTATAGACCTCCGGTTATACAAGAAACCATCTATGGTTTACAAAACCATGTGCCAAACCTCTCATGAGGTGGATAGCATTAAAGAGCAAGATTTCGGTCTAAAATTAGGCTCCCACGTCCACAATATTCTCCCCTATTTTTGACCCTTATAGATGTCATAAAATCTGTCATAATATCTCTAAAAATAGTCCTTCCATGATATACTATCATATGGGAATCTTTTGACAACTCCTATTTCTATTTTTAGAGCCTAGACAATGTGAAACGGTTGTAGGAAAATCTTAAATGAATAAACCAAACAAGGTTGAGACACCTCATTTCCAACAACTTGCATATGAAGATTTAGAGGTTAGAGAAGAGAATATAATCACAATTATATACTACATTGTAATAACTTAATAACACTGAATATAATGGATGAGAACAACTTACAAGAGGCCATTCAACAACCATAAATTTAACAGATGTTATACATGAGGTTTAGGTTACTTTGCAAATTATATTGTCAAACTGTGATACAAGAATCATAAGATTTCACACTTCAAGTGGACAAATTACAGTGCGGAATTTTCACAATGCGAGGTTGTGAAATGGAGGGAAGATAATCTTCCACCCCACCACACCCCATAAAGAAACCCCAGGTTTAATTTCAAACCATGGAATTTCTCTTCTTTTCTCTTATTTATTATTAGAAAATAAATGAGGAGAAAATTCTAGCCAAGAGCAATTCTTTGGAAGTGGACAATTCTATAAATTGAGATTACCTGAGTATGATGACACTTCAAATGTAGTCATGTGCTCTCCTTTTGGTATGTTGTCTGATAAATTATTCTTGGACAAGTTTAAGAAACCCAACGAGTTTAGAGAGTTTAGAGTTTGATAAATTATTGTTGGATTAGTCGGCTATATGTTATAATATGTAATGTTAGACTTCCATTCTAAGGCTCCTCAGTCCGGCAAGAGAATGCAGATATAATTGAGAGCTTCTCCTACCAAAATCCAAAAACAATGTCCTTAGATTTTTGGAAAAATGTAACTAAATTACCTCAGGTGGACTAAATACATAATCATGTTACTATAGCCAAATAATTCCTTGAGAGACAAATGTTTCAGTACTTCACTAGACTTGTAAATGTTCCAAATCTAGTTTTTGAAACAAAAAAGTGATGAATCATATGGGATGTTAACCTAGGTTCACAAACCTGCCCAGTGTAGAGCCCTTGTGTGTGAATGTGTTGAATTTTGAAGTTTGAGCTGAAGAAACCTTTAGCTTAACAAAAGAATCTATTTTGTGCAATTACAATAGAAAATAGGATTAGCCAATGTTCATTTTAATTATTGGGTGAATTCTCGTTATTGGGTAAACTTTGGCTTAGTTGCCTCATTCAAGGATTTAATACTGTTGCATAGGTATTCAACCCCGTCTATTGATTTTACATCACAACCAGCAAGGCCACACCCAACAAGTTCACCGATGTCTATTTTAATTATTGGGTAAATTCCCATTATCGGATAACCTTCGGCGTAGTTGCCTCAATAAGGATTGAGTATTATTGTTAAGGTACTCGGCCTCATTTGTTGAGGTATGCCACACAAAACAAATTGGATGTCGTATTTTCCATAATTTAAATATTGTATCATGTCTCCTAGATATAAATTTGGGATTCCCTTTTAGAACAACGGATGCTTTCAAGAATTGAGCTCAGAGTATGGTAATGCTAAAAAAAATACAAAGCAATGTTAGGGTTTAGAGTACCTAGGATATTTACACCAAAAACTCAGACCCAGCAAGGGTATTTCAAACTGATAACCAGGCAGGGAGAACAATGGGGGATGCAGGCAGAACCAGAGCCACAATTTTTGAATACACTCTCATGCCCTCCTGAGCAGTGGAACTAACCAATGAAGTAGACACTGCATGCCATGATACAGATGGACAAGCCTCAAGCCACGCATCTGAGATGGAAGACCCAAAAACAAGGGCACGAAACACAATCATGGGGAAAAGGAAGCGCATGAAAAAATGAGATACGAATCCCCTCAAGAAGGGTACAAACATAGGGTAGGAGGAGCCACGAACCAGACCCTCACAAACCAAATTGAAATATGATTTTTTATAACAACATTTTTATTGAAATCCTTGTATATTTCTTTGAAAAGCAGTGTTGATTCTTGCATAGATGTTAAAAAAAATAGGGCAAAAGGGATGAGGATACCTTCTCGCCCTCCTCCTTGCCTAAGATCTACATGCCGCAAGGATGAAATCCCCTCCCGCTCAATGTTGTTTACCATTTTGCTGGCTGCATTCATTTTTCCCGCAAAAACCCCTGCAAAGCAAGCCGCAGCTGCAAAAAAAGAGTATTTTTAATTAAAATTTGCTATATTAAATAAGTTATCTAGAGACAAATTTAGGAGGGTGTATTAATTAGAGACAAAAATATATTTTTGTCTCTAATTAATGTCTCTAAACACCCCTCCATGTAGTAGTGCATGATCACAAACCGCATTCAATAATGAAAACATAAGAAAATTACAACGAATTCTCTTTTGTTACAAAAAATTAAACTTGAATAGTATTTGATACAAGTCAAAGTTGTTTAGTTATACAAGTATATCTGGAGAGGACACAAAATGTCCTCTCAAAAGAAGCAGTAGGAGGGGGAAGGTGAACAATCCTGATAACAATTGAAATATGCCAACATTCCCCTCTTATTTAATTGTTTTTACAAAGGTACCCTCGAAACAGATCATCTTCTTCTAATCCTGATTGTGATACATATTTTGTTGAGTCATCATCTTGTTGAGTCATGACGCGTTCTTTCTGCTTCTTGCGGCAAGGACCTCATATGGATTTATTTGAATCACTATGACCAGATGTGTTCTCATTTACTGAGTTATGGAGGAAGAGGTGGGCTCGATATGCTCATGCAATGCAACTCAGACGCTGTCTTGGGTGTTCTATCTCGCGTTCATAATCTACATCATATCCTTCTTCGAGATTGGCACAAATCTTCTCCGTTTGGTACCGTACTTCGAACAAGTCTCAGTCATGTAGTCTTTTATACACTATGTTCTCAAATATACATGTTTTGGATACTTTTAGCAACCTAGAGTAGAAACCAGTGCTTTCTAGGGATTGACTTAGGTCTCTCAAAGGTTGCACTTCCCTATAGTTTCTTGCAATACTGCTATCTTGTCTGGGAACGATTTTCATGCATTCAGATTGTTGCATGGGATCAAAGATTTACCTTGTTGAGTGGTTACTCGCGGAATTGATGAAGTTGGGGTTTGTATTGAACTTCTGTTTTCTCATATTAAAACATCTTTAAGTGATAGTGTTCCTCTAATGTCTTCTATTATCAGATTCAATCCTTTGGATTCTGGAATAGATTTTTCGAAGTAATTTCAATTCAATTTAAAATATTAAAGCTCAACTTTAGCACAGAGTCAGCATTGCCCCTCACAGTCATTGATGTGGAACTCACGATTTCATTAAAATAGCCACTCCAAATATGGTGCCCACTGCCCATCCAATACGAGATTACTCGTGTACATTTATTGAAAATGATTCCCTTGACTCGCTTGACTCGCTTTTGCTGGTCGACGAGAGATGAGTTTGATAGCTGTCGATTGCTAGCAGGGAAGGTCACAGTTTAAGATAGCCATCCATGACGACACCTGTGAGGAAGCGACTCATGAAGAATTCCATGCGTCTGCAGCAAGATCCCCCGTTGGCATCAATGCGGAACCACAAGATAATTATAATATTATGCTATGAAACACCAATCAAAGCTCACCACCGTTTGAGGGTCACATTTCACACAGGTTTGTTTCCACATCTTAGCAGCTTACATTCAGCAAAGCCAAAACAGGTCTCTAGTCCAATGCGCACAGCAAAAAAAAGAAGAAAACAAAACTGCTTTGTCCATGCGCACGGCCAAAAAAAACAAAACAAAACTTCTCTGATGTTGAAAAGTTCCATCATATAGCGAACATTTTCATAAAATTTGTCTCACTTATTTTTTGGCGTTGAATGCGAGAAATGAAAATGAAAGATGAGGGCGAAGCTTCTTTTTAAAGGGTGGTGGAAAGTGGTTTTGCTTTAATAATGCAATGCATCTAAGTTTATTTCGGATTTCAATGAAGAGACTAAATGTAATTGTAGAAAATTTAAAATAAAAAACATACATACTAGAGATAATTTTGATTTTAGGATAAAATTTAAATTTTCATAAATTTAGACACAGTTATCACTAATATAAAAATGGAACAACAAATATAGTCAATAAGATTAATATAATCATGAACACAACGTTAGTGTGTAGGAGAAAATGGGAGGGAAAGCCAAAATCAAATAAAAGGTTTTGGTGTGCTCCATCAATGATATGGATAGGCTTGTTGGTTCATCAATAATCGTAGTCCTCGTGGTAGAAGATGAGCTTCAAGAAGCATCTGGGCTAGTGGTTTAGGGGAGGGATGCTCTATATAAAGGTCTTCTTGTTTAGGTATTAATCAATGTGGGGAACAAGGAGAAGGGTCCTTTGACAAGCTTTGGCCTATCTCGTGGATTTCTTATCTCCAAATTTCCCGTTGAGTGTGTTTTTGTTGATAATTCTGTAGGCAAACCAATTTTGTTTGTGTCAAAACTTGCCAAAAAATGTGTTTTAATATCCTGCTTCAGAAACTCCAGAAGCTTTGTTAGCAATGCTTAAAAGACAAATCTGAAGCATGTTTTAAACAGACACACAAATCAGTAGTTGAGGTGTTGGTTGTTTCTAAAATGATGATAGTTAGTAAATCCATCCCTATTGAGGTGGTTGATCACGTACACCCATCAAAACTATTTCTCAAAGGGGAAGAGGTCTAAGGGGTGACCTATCATGCCAATGAATGTGATGGATGTGGTTTGATTGGATGAGCAACGAGGACACTAGAAGTGTTGAGGGAGGCTACAATTTCTCTAACTCTACCTCATAAGCAACGATGGATTTTTATAGGTTGTAGAAATGCCTAGAATAAGTTCCATGAGTGCAAAAATAGTTGCAAAACCTACATTCCACCAAGTTATGAGAATGTCCCTACAACGGTTTCAAAGAACATAGATGCCCATGTTCCCTCAGCTCATTAGTATAACAGAGAAAATGTTTCTTCAAATGAGGATATTTCATATGATCTGAATATTGGTGATACACCCATGACTTTTTCTATGAAGTCACCGGTGGTGAACTTCCCAAACTCTTTTATTTAGGATATGAAGTTAGAAATTGGTAGCATAACTTTATTTAGAAAATGTGTGGGAGCATTTTTATCACTAGAAAAATTCTCGAAGTGGGTAGTGGATGCCTGATGCTCAATTAAGACTCCTACCTTCTATTTGATGGGTTACAAATTCTTTCAAGTGACATTAACAAACACCTCAGATCATGCTTTTGTTGAGTTGGGGGTTGGGGGGGGGGGGGGGGGGGGGGGTGGCTATCTCTTTGGTAGATTTCATTTCTTTTTTGCCCATGCTCCCCATTTTCTTATCCAAGTACAGTGCAAATAATAGTTGCTTCCCATTGGTTGAGATTATATCATATTTTGTTAGTCCTTCATAGTGAAAAGCACATCAAGCTACTGGTCAATGGAGATGGTATCTATGTTAACATTGATGTTAACTCTATTACAAGGGTACATTTGTGAAAGTATGTGCTCTAATCGAATTGTCTAAACCTATTTTCCACTTGGTTCAATTGGATTCATCTAAGGGTTCATGGATTCAATACATCAATTATGAGGTCCTCCCCTTCAAATTTTTCACATGCACTCCTTTTAGCCATCGGGAAACTTAATGTTCATCTCATAAGAAGACACAAACAACCCCATTAAATAGGTTTGGAGAAAAAAGGTTGAATCTCAAGATCCCATGTTTTTTGGTGCAATCATGGGAAAATTTATGGGTAAAGTACATTCTCCCCACAATCCTTCTCTAAGTGGGGAGAAAGAGAGAAATCTTATATCTAGTAATGAGCCCCCCTGGTTGAAGGGAGTAACATACAAGAATAACGATAAAAATAAAGCAACAAACCCCATGTAGGAGGGGATTGTTTCAATGTACCCCCTCAGAGAGGAATGATTCAAAAAGTGAGGAGGATAGAGCTGCAGGGAAGTAACCCTCAAATAAATAGTGTCCCTTGGTCTGGTGGTAAACTAACCATGGACCAACTTGGAGCCATAACGAAGAGTAATAGTCAAATATCAGAGGAAGAAACATGAAAATTAGAAACAAGGAAAATGATGAGTGCAAGATCTCAAAGAACAATGCAAGAAGTGTTTCCCTAGTTTGGAAAGACCACCAAAGGTTAGTTCTCCTTGGCCTTTGATGGATGTCTGATTGTATCTAGCTTTATGTTGACTGAACATTGTTAGTTTTATGCCTTTTGGTTGCGGATGGCTATTTTACATTAAACTCTTTGTTGTATTTTTTTTTCTTTGTTTTATTTGGTTGTCATGGGGACTTGGCCCTTTCTTTGTGTCGCATGTGAGTTCATATGTCTAGTCAAAAGAGTTTACCTATAAATAAATTAAAAAAAAGATTAATATAATCTATAAATTTAAGAGTAAATGGACAACTGGATATACAGATCCATAATAATTAAGTACATAAATATCCCAACCATAATTGTAGAAGTAAAAACAATTTGATGTCCACATAATTTTATTGTAGATTTAGTTAGACATGTTATTTTAATGTATATATGGAAAATCAGATATTCATTAATGTTTTCTAACTTTGATATTATCAAGAAGATGTAATTCTAAGGATTTAATCTAACATTATTTTCTAAGGTGTACCTCTTTCTCCTAAACTACATGTGAAGCTATGAAGAAATGAAAAGATATCCGTCCATTAAAACAAATCAAGTTGTGAATTCGCAAACTCCAAACTAATCAAAGATATGATTGGATCCCAACATACATTGAAGGGATGTATTTTAATTTGTAAAGTTACATACTCATTAAATACAACTATAGTTGATTATTTTGTTCATTGTTCTTGGATGCCCCTTTGTATGGATCCAAGTTGTTTGCTCTATGTTTGCAACAATGTATGTCATTATTTGTATTGCGTGGGCTTGTAAATATCTTTTGCAGTTGTGTTACCTACCCCTATCCTTTGTAACTTGTTTATTCATTACATTTTTTCTCAAATAAGTACAAGAAATGGCACCTATATATAATTTTCAAAGAAATTTGGTAAATCTATTATTTTGTTTCTAAGTCTTTAAAATGTTGCATATTATTTTGGAGTTCATTACAAATCACCAAGAAATTGTTCTCATTCTTAAAAACCTTAATATGGGTTTTAGGTTTGTATAATGTGCAAGGAAAACAAATATGTTTTGAGAGATATACTAAAATAAAGAAAGGCTAAAGTTCCTTTATATTTTTCAAACCATTAGAAACTTAAATAGTCTTATGATCAACATACAAGTATAATGCGATTCGAAATCCAGTTTGATGGATAAAAAACAAGTAGTAAATGATATATGGATACTTAAATGCTTGAGTAAATATTCTTTTGGTATAGGGATGTTTACAAAATAGATAGAGTATTTCCTTTACAACTTCAATGAATTATCTTGTAATCAATATTTGTATGTGTCTCATGGGTGTCATATATTCACTAGTGCACCTTTGTACCTTTAATGTTTTTAAATTCAAAGGAGGGCCTTATTTGTGTTCATGCCAATACGTAATGGGTGAAACTAGGGTTGAAAGGGATTAAAAGTAAGAGCTAAAACCACAAGGAACCCAAATTGTGGGTATAAACGGCCCATAAGGAAAGAGAAAGAACTATATAACTATGGTTTTGATATAATATCCATAAAAAATAAAAAATCGAAGCAAAGAGAGAAATATAATAAAAGAGAATTTGATAAGGAAAAAAGAAGAAAGAATATATAGTTGAATAGAAGAAGATTAACCTGCAAAAAGGCTAACACAAATTTGAAAAATTAAAATTTCCCTGTTGTGCGCATGTCGCGACTCACGAGGATAAATAGATCTGATACATATGTAACAAAATGATTAAAGTTGAATTGATATGTGATACAAATCATACTTGATTATTTATACAAGTGTAGGTATATTTATTTATTCAAGTGCAGGTAGAGATGAAGCGGTAGAAGGTGGAAGGTGAATAGTCCTGATAACAAATGAAATATGCCAACATATTTCACATTTAAACTCTGCCTATATTGCATCTTCTAGCCATGGGAAACCTGATTTTCCATGATATTTTTTTATAAAAATAATTTTACACAATAAGAGTACTATTTAAACACCCATTAAGCCCCTTCAAATGCCATATCAATCATGCAAATGGTTTCTTAAGCCAAACAACACAAAAATAGCAATTCTCCCCTCAAATTAGATATCTTTATGCTCCAAGCAATACTGTCAAAGAAATATCATACCGTACAAAACCAAAAATGACTTAAAACAGTAAAATCCTTCAAAAAATTATGCTCAGATGCTATGTAGGAATTTCCAAGATGTTTCATCCATTAAATTTCAAGATACACTCATTTTAGTAAATTAAATTTAATCTAAGGTTTCTCAAGAACCTAAGAGAGAATCTCTCATATCTTGCAAAAAATGATAATTCAAAATATTAAACTAAATTTCTTTAGCTTTGTGTGAGCCTCCTTAAAATTTCCTCTTCTTACACCAACTCTCGAAACCTTATCAATAACTCATAATCATAACATTTTCAATATCTTTTCTTAAGGAAACCATGTTTTCAACATAGTCTATAAAATATTCCCTCAAATTCAACTTATTATCATTCTTCACCTTTAAAATTCATTGTATAAAATGGACATAAAAAATTTCTTCCTAAATGAAGAAGTCTACATGACTTATCTAATAGATTTTATCACACCATTTAAAGAAGAAAAGGTGCATAGGCTCATCAAATAACTATACGATCTCAAAATGTATCCTAGATCTTGGTATATGAAAATAAATGAGAAAATAATCCACAATGGATTCAACTAAATTTATTATTATCATAATCTCTACCTCAAAAAACAAGGGAGGAGATGGTGATCATTGTTGTCTATGTGGATGATCTAATAATCATATGATGTTTAATCCAATTGATAAAAGAGATAAAAAAATATAAAACAATCATTTAGCATGACTAATATAAGACTACTTCATTATTGTCTCTGACTAAAAGTATGGCATAATAAAAATCACATTTATGTGAGATAAGTGAAATGTGCCAATAAATTTCTTGAGAAGTTTTTAATTATTGAATGTAACCTAATTGTTGCGTCTATGGATGTAAGGATCTAATTATCCTATTTATATCTATCAATGAAGGTAGATACATTTCTATATCAAGATCTAATCAAGAGTCTCATTTAATTAATCCACATTAGGCCAAATTTAATATATTTAGTGAGCCGGCTATCTATATTCATGCAATACATAAAATATAAAATCTAAACAGCAGTGAAGTGTATTCTCAAAAGAATCAAAGGGACTATAGAATTTGGTCTAGAATGCTAGAATAATCCTTTATTATAAATAGGTTACTCTAATTAAGATCATGTGAGCAACATCACTGACAATAAATAAATTTCTTACTTCATTTTCTCTTATCATTGGGGAGTAAGAAATAAATTGTATTTTCATGATCTCCAAATGAAGAAGAATATCTGACTGTAGGCTGAGATATCTACAAAGTGATATGGTTCCATCATATTCTAGAAGATTTAGGATTTATAAAAAAGATTACCCTCTTTTGTGCACTTTATTAACGAAAATATTTTTAAACTTGTTTGTAGCCCCGCGTTTCATGAAGAAAGAACTAAGTATATTGATGTGCATGTTTCTATTTGCAAACATATGAAACATCATCATATCCATTTATAGTATTTCCAAATGATATATCAACATGTAGATATTTATTCAAAAGTACTTACACATTACAAATTTAAGGCATTATGAGAATTACTCTCCAGTAGAAATGATATAAAATTAAATGTAGGAGTGTTGAAAATAATTATGTTAGCATTAATTTAACTTAATTTCAAGCTAATAAATTCACATGCATTGTGAATTTGTAACTAAGTGCGCTTATTTAGTTCTATTATGTTTGTAGTTAGTTAAAAATTTGATGTCATCACTCATAGTTTAGTTATTTATATGAGTTGGAGTGTGTGATTATGTGTAATCTCATCATTGTTATTTTTAATAAATTTGTAGTTCAATGTATTGAGCTTGATTTGTAAATTAATTGTTCAATTTTTTTTTCAATTCAATTATTGGAACATTCCTCTATATTAAATAATGATCAAATTTAATTTTTTAAACTTTGATTTCTAGTTTTAGAATAACTCTATCTATATAACTATATTTCTAGTAGGATGGAATAATTTATCATAAACATATTATAAAACAAATTGGAGATCAAAGACACAAAAAAAAAAATTGTAGCTATTAATAGAAATTCTCTATGGAATAGACGAATTTTGCAGTCCCCAAAAAATAATAATATTAAAATGAAATTATATATATATATATATATATATATATATATATATATATATATATATATATATATATATATATATATCTATATATATATATATATATATATATATATATATATATATATATATATATATATATATATATATATATATATATATATACTGTGAAGTGACGTGGAAGAGAAGTTAAGTAGGTTGGTGGGTGAGTAAAGAGGGGAGGTAGCATGTGGCAAGAAGTGGTGTGGGGGAGGATACCTGGAAAAGCACATGGCCAACTGAAACAAACTTTCAAATCTATCATTTCTCTACAAATAATACTAGCAATTTATTTGAAATTCAGAAGCATTTAGCATGCTGAAACCAAGTTAACATTGTAAATTTAGCAGAATTTGGAAATCTACAGTGACAACAAAAGACATGGGTTTCCTCAAGGGAAGTCACTCTGTTTTCGCCTAAGCAACAAACATGTCTCCAACCTGACCAATTTACTTTTCCTACATACTCCCTATGTGGGCCAAGATGTGAACTGCGGAGTAGGGTTAGATGCCCATAAAATCATAACAACCTTTGTACAGGGCATGGATTTCCACTGCAGCATAATGGAAAAGTGTTTTGTCAGATTTCGCAGTTGTAAATTTTCTGGTTGATATGTATGAAAAATATGGAAGTATGCACCTGGAATATGAACTGTTCCGACTAACTGCTAGCAAGAAATGAGGCATGATCTACAATTATTGTAATAAACCAAAGCATAATGAAGAAGGGACATGATCTTGTCAGATGTTGTAGTTGCAAGTGCTCTACTAGGTATGTACGCAAAATGTGGAAGCATGCGCTTGGCATGTGAACTGTTTGAGTGAATGCCTGAAATGTGGCCTCATGGACTATAATGATAGTAGGCTATGTACAAAATGGTTTTGTTGAAAAGGCCTTGGAACATATCAAGAGAATGCAATCGACTTGTTTAAAGTCTGACCCCACAACCATGCCAGAAAATCCACCCTTGCCCGAGGTTTCAGTTGTAAGTGCCCCAACAAGACATGAATGCAAAGAGAGGGTGCACTGAAGAATGCATGATCAACTCTACAAGTCATCTGTAGTTATCTTTAGTTCCACCGCATGTTTTTTCCATTAATTTTGTTTATTCTTTCAATTAATAAACTGTAGCATCTTTTAGTCTTAATTGATGCCTGTATTTTAGGATCTAACTGAGTTTCTTCTTCAGTTATCTCTTTCTTTCATTACTGTAGCTGCTCCTTCTTTTAAATGTAAATCCTCTCCTTCAGATTTCAACGTACAGCAAAAGGAGAAGAAGACAGTTTTGAATAAAACAAATATTTTTTGTTCTCTCTTAGGTTTGCTATTTGCTCACTTTGTGAGCAGATGTATTACTTGTTTTATTTGCATAGTATAGTGTAAGTGCTATTTTTATTCATAATCTTCAATTGGTATCAGAGCTGGTTGCAGGACTATTCTTTTTTGCAAAAGTTGCAGGTTAACGGTTCTCTTCAAGAATTACCAGAATGTCAAATGGTGGAAATTTCTCATTCCAGCTTCCGTTGTTTATCGGAGACAACTACGATTATTGGAGTATAAAGATGAAGACCCTACTATTATCCCAAGATATCTGGGATTTAGTAGAAGGAGGATACACAGAACCTACAGATCAGAATGCTTCAAATGCTTTAACAACAAATCAACGAACTCAATTGAAAGAAGACAAAAAGAAGGACAATCGCGAGCTCTTTTTGGTATCCAATCTGCATTGGATATATCAATTTTTCCCCGTATAACTGGTATGACAAAGTCAAAGGAAGCATGAGAGGTCCTACAAACTGCATACCAAGGATCTGACAAAATAAGGTTGGTAAGACTTCAAACCCTTTGAAGAGATTTTGAAATTTTAAGTATGAATGACGCTGAGTCTATTCAAGAGTTTATTACTAGGGCTCAAAAAGTATTGTGAACCATCTTAAAACTCAAGGGGAAAGTGTCATAGAGCAAAAATTGTAGAAAAGATTTTGATATCTCTTCCTCCAAAGTTTGATCTAGTGGTCATAGCCATTGAAGAAAGTAAAGATCTAGCTAGCCACATTCAAAGTTGCAGAGTTGATAGGTTCTTTGCAATCTCATGAGGAGCGTATGCAACGTTCTACAGTGAACCTCGTTCAAGCCTTCCAGTCTACTGTAAGAATTGAAGAAAAAATCTACAACCCCTTCTCAATCAAACAAATCTGAAGGGGAAGGAACCGCGATCGCAGTTCTAAAACCGCGATCGCAGTTCCTGAATTCTAGGTTTGGTAATTACCGAAACCTAAAACCGTGATTGTGGTTTAGAACCGCGAGCGTGGTTATAAACCGCGATCGCGCAGAACTCTGAGACAAAATTTAACAGTCCCGCGACTCGTTATTTTCCTCATTTTTCATTTCGAACCGCGACTTTTCCTAAACATTTTTCACTCGTGCTTTCAATACCATCTCAAAATTGCTCATTAGACTTCTGGATAGTGATAGATTCAACCATGCCGCTAAGATGAGGAGGTAAGTCCCCGATTGTAATCATTTTTTTGCATTTTAGTTTTTTTTTTTTGCATTTTAGGTTTTTTTTTGCATTTTCATGGGTTTTTTGAAATGTTTGTTTATGTATACAATTTTCTTGTTTTATTAGTTGGTCGGCAAGCTCAAAATCGTGTAAAAACGTCAAAACATTCCTCAAAACCCACCGAACATTCCTCAAAACCCTCCGAACATTCCTCAAAACCCTCCTCCAAACATAGATCCGCCTCCTGTGGCTCCTTCTGTCCCCACTGAGCTAGTAGGAACCCAAGATAATATCATTGGAAGAATCCAAGAAAATAAAATTGCCATTGAGAACCTAATTCAAACTATAAGACAAAATCATGCTACAAATCCATCCCGCATGAGCCAATACATTGCAAACAGTGATTGGCGAAGTCGAGTCTGCAACCAACCAAATACATAGATGGAACACCTTTAGAAGTGACTGTAGGCGGTGGTATGCGGATAAACTATCCCATGCGGCCGTCAAAGACAAAAAATTGGAAAAGACCTCATTTGTGCATTATTTACCGACCCTAGAACCAATGCCCCCCCTACAGTTACTTGCAAACGGTTCCCAATCCATTGGTGTCATGATGATAGAATCAATTTTTTTTTGGGACCGATGGTGGATGGTTTTTTATTATCCACCATGCAACAACAATGAGGTTCCTCTTTATTTTTTGAAGAAATTATATTGTGAGTTCGTGCTCAATGAGGTCCCAAATTATTTTGACTTTTCTGAATTTTTTGGTCGAGGAGGTGGCTCTGCATAGAGCAGACCTAGTGCACGCGTAGGTCAGCCTAGGATCCCCCATGCCCCAAAACCCCCACTGCCTTTAGTTATCCCTCCTATAGCGAAGGAGGTTGTGGAGATTGATACATTGCATGCATTGAGGGAGCTCACTGACACTCTCACCCAGCATAGCACCCAGATTGCATCTGGTGATGTTGGTGGAGGCGCCAGTTCTAGTGCACCACACCACTGTGGATCATGTGGTGCCGTATGCACTGCAGGCGAGACATCATTTGCTGGTTCACAGGATTTATTTTCTATAGATGAGATGATGGGGAATGTTTTTGGAACTGGAGCCACTGATATTGGTCTTTCATAGGTAAATTTTAAATAAATTTAAATAATATATATATACAATAGTTTAATTCACATGTTTGAGATATTAATATATATATTTGATTGTACGTCATGTACATACATGTAAAAAACTAATTTTTTATTTTATTTTAAATAGCAAGAGCCGGTGAAGGAAACATCCGGTGTCGACATGCTAGCTACTACGGCTAGGCGTGTTTCAAACGTAAGTTTCAAGTTGTACAAACTTACATTTTTAATAAATCATTTAATTGCACTAGATTATTATTATAATTTGTTTCACGTGTATGTTGTACATGTATTAATATTTTTCTCTTTTATACACAGGAGCCTGGCGGGTCATCATCTGCTCAGGGAACTGAGGCTACTGACATGCCTCACATGAGTTTTACGCAGGTTAGTAAATCTCTTTACACTTTGTTTCTAATTACTGGAAGTTCACGCACGGATTGCATGCTTTGGACCTCTGTACATGAGTTTCACTTTCTTATACTCAACCTATATATTATTTAGTAGGAAATGCCAATTCATTTGATATAACTAGCCATGTATGTAATCATATATTGGTTTTACATGTCTCGGAGTACCACCACACAAATATCCAGACCATGGAGGGTTTTATGTTTCTCTATCTATATATGTTTTGTTTTGTTACGTGCATTTAAACTATTAGTACTAAAGTTATTAAAATGTATTTATCAAAGTTCCAATAAAAATATATGATAAAGAATGCTTGCAAACATACTTGCAATAATTCTAAGAACAAACTAACAAGAAATATAATTATGAAACTAATTTTACAAAACAAAATTAAATGATGCTAAATAAAAGAACAAATCAATAGCTTTAACAGGTGTGCACAAATAGGATAGTGATATAACTCCTCCACAAGGATAATGGTCAAGAGTATAAGAATGGGAAGGGGAGATGCTTTCCTAGAATAGTTGGTCAAATGTAATTCATATGAGACACTACATGATAGTATATGACATGTCAAGTAACTCCTATGAAACAAAGAACATATAAGCAAGATGAGTCACCATATATCTACACGAAATATTCTAAGAAATAAATAATTACAAGGAAAATCTATACCTACACGAAAACACCCTGAAGTGTAGCTTAGGTTGGTAAAAATGAGGGTCCTTGAAATAAGACCATATGAGCTACCCAAATTACAATGAAACTCTCCAAAAGTAGAGAACATGAGAAAAACCAATGGGAAAAACTCCTTTAATTTAGAGAAAAGAAGAAAGGATGGATAAAATGCTCCCTCAGAAGATGATGTTGATATAGACCACACCCTTAAAATAGATCATAAGTGAATAATATTTCTGTCGGTGAATGGTTTGGTCAAGATGTTTGCAATATAATCCAATGTATAGCAATATATGAGATAAATGACCTATCCATGGATCAACTCCTTGATGAAATTATGTGAATCTATATGTGTTTGGTCTGGTGATGTTAGATAAAAGTCCTTCAAATTTGAATGATGCTCTAATTGTCATAGAAGATGACTATGGGTTACCTTGATTAAATACAAAACTTTGTCAAAATCGTATGAATATGGATAGCCTTCGTGCTAACATTTATAGATCCTATGTATTTAGCCTAAATAGAAGATAAAATAATAACATTTTTATTCTTTCTTGACTAACTAAATAAGCTAGAACCTAGCAAGAAATTGTAACATAAAGTGGACATATGTTATGAACATAAAGTGATTTTAGATTAATCTGGATTTTCTAAATACTAAAACATGGATTTCTTGACCTGACGGGGATTATGAACTAGAAAATGACTTGAATGTACCACCTGGGGTAAGATTGTATAGTAGGGACGGGAATGAATGTATATTTTCCCTCCTTTGTATAGTTTTTTTACCTTCTTAAAATCTCAACATGTGGATTTTTGTATTTTTATCTTATTTAATTCCCTTCGCCACTATTTTTCAATCAATCTTTATCACAATGTGATGTATCTAGATACATTTATCAAACCTCAAAAACCATAACCATGGATGACGTCATCCTATAAAATAAACATTAGCTGGCTTGTGGGAACCCTTATACATTTCCTACATGAGAACTTATCCAAAGATGCCTCAAACCACATGTTATTCTCCACCTAACATGTGTTATCCAATTTTAGTGTAATCATATTTGACATATTATATTTGAAAATTCTTGACTTGATTTTTTTATCTTATGTAATATACAAGTTCATCGGACAAATTTGAGTGCTTGTAAATGTGGGAAGCAATTCCCTAGACGTAGTGGGAAGTTTCATACCTATATATAGATGGTGTTTCCTTGATGAACGTGAAAAGATATGTTTAGAGTGTAGGGACCTTTGAGTTCCTTTACTATTATCTTTTTCAATAGGTTTCGATAGGAGTGCTAGCTCTTAAGTAGATTTTAATATTGATTTGTACATGTTTTTTTTATAGCTTATGACTGCTAGAGAGACTCCTCCATATATGCAGACTGTGGAGGTTGCTGTAGATACTGCCATAGCATCTGCAGATCCACTAACTGAGGTACACAATTTTTTAAATTTGTTAAATTTTGGAGGTTCATTATTTCTTATTAAACTTAAATCTACAATATCAAATTTTGTAGGTATATATGTGAAATATTTAATTTGAAAATTAATTATTTGTATGTAGCTTACCCCTCGTGAGTCTATTGTTGTCCCTGCGACGCGTCAACAACAAATTGATAGGGATCATGACATTGCGGTAAGATTTCACATGCATTTTAACTAAATTGTACAAGTTTCTAAATTTTGAATGTATTTTAAAATTTTGGGTGTTAAAAACTTGTTGTTTATGAATGTGTAGGTTAGGTTGCAGGCATGCTTAGAGACACCTAGGACCACATGGATGAAATCCGTAGTGGCATCTCCCTCCACTACATCCCCAGGTCGTGGACGTGCTAATTCTAGCAACGCGAAGAGAGGGAAGATGTTTCATGAGTAGATTTATAGTCCACCTGGATGTACATATGTGGTCATGAGTAGATTCACAGTCCATTGTATATATATAGCCTTTTGCGACCGCATGTGGTCCCATATGTACATTATGACACATGCTTAGTTTGAGATGTATACATACATTATGAACTTATGTACATATATATTTTCAGAGACGTGCATCTAAAGCACACTTTGTTTGATTCTTATATATATATATATATATATATATATATATATATATATATATATCCATGTGTGTTGGTTAAATCATATTTATTTTGGTTATTTTGGTATTATTGCTAACTCTGAGAAAGTGGGTTTTGATCTTTGTTCATTGGAACTTGTAGATGCCCCGAGTATTCTCTATCTGTGAATTTATTTGTACCCAAACTAGGTTAATAATATTTGTATTGTTTAAATTAAATAAAATTTAGTGTGGTCCTAACTAATGAAGCTTCATGGAGAAGAATTTATAGAAATATTTCTCCTTTGAACAATTGTATATATGGTTTGTAGTCTTCAAAATCCTCTAGATCCTTGGTTTTGAGAAATATGTATCCTTAGATTTATAGAAAAAGTATACATAGATCATAGTTTTTTTTGTTGATAAAAGCGATTCCTCCATATATGGAACTCCTATGGATATCTCTGCACTACGGTTTTGTTTCCGAGGCTATAAATTTGAATTGTTTCCTCTTTTAAATCTTGAGGTGGATTTAGTGTATTACTTTTTAGTTATATATTTTCTAGTATCTTTCTGATTATTATTTGTGGTATATTTCTTTAAATATTGTTAGTCCATGGGCATTTTGAATTTTTATTTTTCAAACTAAAACAATATTGTTAGCTCTATTGCCAACTTAAGTATTAATAACTAAAGCTTATTTGAAGTTATGGTTCACATCCCTCCATCTTTTAACAACTCCCAAAATAATAATTCCATAACCTATGACCCAAAATTTAATGGAATTCATCAATATCATCATGTTGCTATTTGGAAAAGTCAATTGCTTGAAACTCTGGTGTATTTAGACTGTAATCTTGATAATATTATAGGTATACCCAAAATTGGGTCTGCATTGTTTGTAACTTTTGTGTACATATGAGTTAATCCTTGAAGTAATTGTATTGATTTTCCAATCCTATAGCCGTACTGTTCTTTTGTATACTCATGAATAATCCTAAAATATTGTTAAATCTGAATGATATGTGGCTGAGGTGGTGTGTTGGTTCAAATCTTTATATTATTTTTGATTTACATCATAAGCTTGTACTGTTAGATCTGTGCATTACTGAAACATGCCATTATAGTTGCAATCTTCTTCTTCCATATGAAACTAATACCGTGAGACTACATTCTTTCAATTGCTCTAGGAACCTAGAAGTTATTTTCAAATGTATTTGTATTTGTTTTAGCTGATTGCTTCATGTATTTTGAGTTCCTTAAAACTCCAACACCTTGGTGAAGACTTGAACTATTCTTGTGTGGTCAACGATTTAGCACCATATACCCTAGCTTGATAAGCTGGCTATAACTTTATTTTCTTCTTTCCTAGACTTCATGTATTGAGAATTATGCCTGAGATAATCCGACGGGTTATTGGAAGAGGCATTCTGTAACCTTTGTATATTGATTGGCAATATGTTCTTTTATTGTAAGTATCCTTCCAAACGCGCGACATGGGCATTGTTGTATTTACCTAACGGTGCATCATGGCACCAAATATTGAACTTGAACAGTTGAAGATGGTAGTTGATCATTTTGATTACGCTCATAGTAGACATTAAGTTAGATAAATAATATCAGTAAGAAACCATATAGAGGATAAGGGATAATATTAAATTTGGAGTATGTTAACTAGTGAAAAGGAGCTGTTTGAGTGATCAAAAGATGCTATATTTTGAGTGGCAGTTTTTAGGTGGCCATAGTGAACGCTAGAGGAGGTGGTGTTTTTGGTGCGCGAAAGGGTGTTTCCGGGCTACTTCGTTCGGGCGTGTCCCTTAAAAGCCCTGAGACCAAAATATGTTCAACTTTTGTGACTACTCGGACTATGGCTTGAAGATCAAGGAAGATTAGCTAAAAGGATTTGAGATAAGGTTGGAGCCAGTGTAAGGTTGTCAAACGCTATATTTTGCAAATGGTGGGTCGTGGCACCAAACCAACTGCGCCGGCACATCCGGGTGGCCAAGTGAACGCTAGAGGAGGTGGTGTTTTGGTGCGCGAAAGGGTCGTTGCTTCCGGGCTACTTCGTTTGGGCGTAGTCCCTTAAGAGCCCTGAGACCAAAATATCGTTCAACTTTGACGGGTGACTACTCAAAATCCGTGGCACCTAGAGAGGCCTCATCTGATCTGGCACCTCGGCGTACAGACCCTCTACAATAGCCTCTCTCATTTTTTTCCTTCTCATTTCGGTGCTCTCGATGTCCTACTATTTGCAAACACGTGAAATAGTGCAGTTGGAGCCAGTGTAAGGTTTTCAAACGCTATATTTTGCAAACGGTGGGTCGTGGCACTGAACCGAATGCGCCGACATGTCCAGGTGGCTAGGTGAACGCTAGAGGAGGTGGTGTTTTGGTGCACGAAAGGGTCGTTGCTTCTGGGCTACTTCGTTCGGGTGTAGTCCCTTAAGAGCCCTGAGACCAAAATATCGTTCAACTTCGACGGGTGACTACTCGGACTCCATGGCACCTAGAGGAGTCGTTTTTAAAATTTACAGCATTTTCAAAAATTACAACTTTTTCAAAATTTACAACTTTTTCAAAATTTACAATATTTTCAAAATTTACTTGACTTTTTCAAAATTTACAACTTTTTCAAACAATGTTCAAGCTTCTCTTAGCTTCAAGAATTTAAAATTCTCTACTAACAATGCCAACCACGTGAAGGTGGAAGCTTTTCTGGCACCACTAACCTAAACATAAAATTGTTAGTCAAAGAAATTTAAGTTTCAAATCAAAACCATATACTATCTATATACATGACACACAAAATACACAAATTTAAAATAAAATATATTCAAACTTAAATCTAGATCTTTAAACTAAAAAAATTATAATTATATATATATATATATATAATATATTGAAACTTGAAATTAAATATATACCAGACATGAGCATTGTAAATTCATTCCAATGAACCATCAGGATCGGATCTACTCTGAATAGCAGACAAGATTGCTTCATGATCTGACTCTCGAACCTTCCAAAGAATCTTGTTATTAGGTCTTCCTCGATATATATACAACTGAATATTTGTCGCTAGAACTAGATGTGAATATAAGAGTATTTTCCTGTGTGTCTCAAAGTCTTCAAACACCCAAACAGAGGAGTTTTTTAATGGATACCATCGAAGCCAAGTTTCAGTAACTACCACTGACCCTGTAGGATACTCAATCTCTTCGCCATCTATAATAGGAGAAGTCAACTTCTTTCTTTCCTCGATGCAACGACATAAGAAATAGTTTGTTCCTTCTTCATTGTCTTCTATCGCAATTACTGCAAACACATGTCCTACAAAAAAATAACCAAGGTTGAACAACTCAAATTTAAATTACATATTAAAATTTCAATGGACATAACTCAATACAAAAATTAAATAAATAACCATAAATACCTTGTTGCACCAAAATCAAAATTTCGTCAAAGTCCTTGGATGTTGTAACTTCATTTGCAGAAACAAGTTGTAATGCTTGTGGAGGTTGATAACTAGGAAGCGGAGTTAGAGGCCTACAAATCCATCCTTCCACCCATTCTTGTGAATCACACTAAGCAGTGACAAATTCGATACAAGATGCACAAAAACATGTCAACTTTCTTGTCCATACGGCCCACGAAGTAGCATTTGAGCTACAAAATGAGTGCATATCACTGGACCCAGTGAGTGTCATATAATCCTCGTAGTTAGCAATATGTTTTTCCTCTATCAACCAAAAATATCTGCAAACTGTGGAATTTTCTTGAGAACCTTGGGCCATGTTGTCAGTACACCATTCCACTATGCTCTTTGCATCTTTTAATTTAGCACCATCTTTTTACTTCAACTCTTCTCTTGCAAGAGCTCTTTTCACACATGCCCCTGCACCGTCATGCTCTCCTTTTCCATGTCCAGCCTCAGTGAAACTCCAAATATGTTGCACACCCATCTTGACATGCATTCTACTCATCCAATAAAACATTCGTGCATTCTTAAACTGAGACGTGCAATTATCTGACCATATATAATGTTGTTTGAAGTGGATGTCCCTATCAAACAAGTTTCCATAAAATAACTGGAAACACCCTTGCACAAATTCAGTAGAATGAGTACGATCATCACTGATATAAAAGTGGTACTCTCTTAAAAAATTTCGATCATTCTCTGTACTGTCAGGAGAATGTAGAAATGCTATATGCACAAAAATGACAACTTGTACTGAGTTGTAATATTGCGATTGAACCTCCATTTGTGGTTGCAATGTGTAATTCTCTATAAAATCGACCACTGAAACAATAGTACCAATAGGAAATGTGTCTTTTCATAGCTTGAATGTTTCATCCAACCATCGAGCTCTATGTGTATGCCTTGCATACTCATAAACAATTTCATCCTTAAATTTTCTCATAAATTGAAAAATGGGCATTTGTTCTGTAACTAGCTCACACCGTTTCGACTCTTTTCCATCTTTCAACTGGTATGCAACTGATTTATATTTATCAAATTCAACTAAATTATGTCCTATTGTACCTTCAATTTTCTCATGGATGCAACTTTCCAATTTAGGTAATCCGCCGCATGTACTACAACTTCCATCTAAACAATCTTGACTATAAAAAAATTGTCCAACTTCTTTTTCACAAAATATAGTAGGAATGAAATCCCTGGAAGATATTGGTGGAACTTGAACACCACATTTCAGATAACATAGTTTCAGAATGAAAATTAGAACGAATACGTAAAAATTTAGCATAATGCATCGCAAATTCAACATGTTGCCTACAAACAAGTGGTGCGAGCATGGTTGATTTTCACATAGAATGGTTTCAACATTTCAAAAAAACGTTGACTAATTTTAATTTTCAGATTCTCTTGTTCAAACTTACGAAAAAATTGAGTTTGAGTCATATCTAAGAAATGCTTTGGATGTGGTTCACGATTAGTAGAACCAACTCTCCGTTTTATAACATCTCTTGTATTAGGTGAAACTCTAGTGTTATCATGCCAAAATTTAATAACAACTTCTCTTATAGCATCAAAATTATTTTTGTCCTTACACGGTGCTCTAGCAGAAAATGCCCAAAAATCGACATTATTGAGTGATTGAAGGATATTACATCTTTCAATTGCTTTCATTAGAGTTTTTCGATTAACTTGCAACATTCGACTTGTTTGCGTAATCAAACATTGTTTTTTTATTGATTCACTTACAACACTAGTAGCAAGTACACGATGCACAATATTACTATCCCTAGTGCGTCTCTTGACACCAACAATGTGATATGCATCATGAAGGTTTTCAACAATTGTAGAGGTTTGACCACGTATGTTAGATGTTGTCAATCCTAAGGTGTTTAATGTAGGTCTCATTTTAATCAATTTCATCAAACTAACCAACAACTGACATCTTTGGGAATCATTTAAAATTTCAAAATGATTATCCCAAATTTCAGTGGCTTTTCTTCTGATTTGTCGTTCAGAAAGTTTTTCAGACATTGGTTTCAAAATGTTTTCATCAATTTCAATAAAAAAATTAGGTTTCTTATGTAAAATCCTAGGAGGTGTTTTTGTCAAATTTTGCTTGTCTACAGTTTCAACATGAATTTCCTTATTCACATTTTCATTGTCTCCTTCAATTTCAACATTTGCTACATCATGAGTATTTAATTCTTCTTCAACATTGACAGTAAAAACTTCTTCATCATGAGTATTTAATTCAACTTCAACATTGACAGTAGAAACATTACCTAGTTCTTCATTGCTTACAATAGTTGGGATTGAAGATGAACCTCTTCTAGATTCACGAAGTTTCCGCATTCGCTCAGCATTTTGAATTTTATTGGCCTCTAATTCGTTTGGTGTTTTTTTACTTAATGACTTCCTTTTTTGACTTCGTTTTTTTCTCCCATGATGTTTTGCTTCCTGGTGATAAGAAAAACGTGCCTGGAAAAAGACAGAATTTCACAGTAATTCGTACGGTAAGGTCAGAGAGTAAAAATCACATGGTAATTTGGACATTGGGATGTGTGTAAATATGATTTCTGAACCGCGAGTGTGCTTTATGAAATTGCGCTTTATGAAGCGCACTCGCGGTTTATAAAGGGCGCTCATGGTATTGTTAAAAAAACCGCGATCGTGGATCTATCTGCCGAACCTAAGCCTTGGAAAATCTTTGTTTTTCCCCAACCAAAGCTATGGAAGGTCATTATGAAGTGTAAAAGGTCAAAAAACCTCAAATCTGCTCTTCCAAAGACTTAAACCATGCTAAAAAACTGAAAACATTTCACAAAAATGGTGCCATCGCGTAGGGTAGACTCTTAGCTTTGTAGAAATATTGTTTTTAAAGTGAATAGAATAAGATAAATATCATTTTATAATTTCTTACTAACAATAGGTCTTTAAGACATTTTTTCCCGTGAATGTTCATGTCTACGTTTAAGACTATAACTTTTGTTTCGCTTATCAAAATATGATAAAACTTATACCATCCCAAGTGTGGACAAATTCTATACACGTTATAAAAAAAAAAAAATTGATTTCGATATTTTTTGATATAGTTATGGCGGGCAAACGGAAAGCGCTCCATTTTCTAAATATTTTCAGACCACTTTCACGGAAAAAATCATAAAAAAAAATATATTGCTAAAAAAAATACAAAATAAAATCCATCCCAAGATAGACAACTACATCTAACGTTTCAACCAAAGGAAAAAAAAAAAAAAACAAGATTTGGTCATCCAAAATGCGGGCAAACGGACTACAATCTTATAAGTTTTTTCAAAAAAAAAAAAAAGTCATATAATTTTAAGTGTTTAATATAGCTAAACTTGTCCATTTTTTACAAAAATTAGTATTTTAGAAACTAGATTTCGAATGCTACGATTCATATTTATATAAATTTTTCTAATTTAGAGTGCGTGTATAGCTAATAATCCCTACAAGTTGAGATTTTGCTGTTTTTTGCAATATGACGTCCACGGATGACCCTATATTTGTCCATCAACTTCCTGCACTTACAATTACAAGGTTCTGTCAATGGGGACTATCACTCCTTTCATCGTATTTGATCAATCAGCTAATCATTATCCTTGTAGCTTTGGCTGTGTAAGTTTGCGATTCGATTATTATCCTGGTCTCTTTGGAGTCACCGTAAGATGCATGCCCTCAAGGCATTTATTAGATGATTATATGCATATGGAACCAACGGTAAGGTCATTCACATTCTTCAAGGATCTTTGTACTTGCTATCATAAGAAAGGTCATGGTGAGAGGACTTCATGTAATTCAGGAATTATTTGATCTTTGTTGAGGGTGTTCTATCTCTGGCATTAGTAATCATCCAGATAGTTTCATTTCAGGTGAACAAATCATGTCATGCCTATATCTGACATCTAGAGCTTGTGCATATTGGCAGCTTGTGGTGACATGCAAGAGGAATCATTTCCTTATTCATTTTTACTTCCATTACCTTTATGTGAGCCAATAGATATCTCAATGTTGAGGTGATTAGTGTTACCTTCTTCTTCTTCTAAGATATGACTTGAACCGTTTGAATGCCTTACCCTTGCATTTTATAGGCTTTTGCAGTTATTCAAAGTGACTACTTCATCTTCCTCATACTCAGAGTCATGATAGAGGGGTTGAATTCTACTTCAAATGAGTTTTCGGATTTTTGTCATTCTCCTTTTATTTATAGACAACTTACAATCATCTTACTACCTCCACAAATAACATCATCTCCCAATATTGTAGCATCAAGATCCACTAGAACTGTACCTGATGTAGTTTAGATGTGCCAAAGGTGAAAGTTGTTATCTCTCCATGTTTAACTATCCACATACCTAAGTGTGTAACCAAACTTGTAGGGTGTAGTAGAAATCATGTGTTCACAAGGTAGTATTTTAGAAATAGAGTGCCCTCCGTCCAAATTACTTCAGAATATCTCTCCCAAGTGAAGCCTGGAGTGGACACTAGCCCTGAGTAGCTCACTTTATCTAGGTAAATTGGCATGCCCTGCATATGTTTTTTTTCTCAGAAAAGAATTGTGAAAGCAGTTGGCTGCAAAATCCCATCTTTCTATCTCTTGACTCCAGCTAATTCAGACTGTGAGTTTACCACCATACAAGTTCTATAGTTCCTCACACAATGTATATCATATTATTGGTGTCGAGCCCTGTTCTAATTTCATGTAGGGGCCTTCATGGCTCTTGTAAAATAGGAGTTCAACAAACTATGTCACTCATGTTGTGGTATTGCAGTATGTTCAACGATAGTTCCTCCTTTTCCAAGGCAACCTCAAGTGTAAGTTTAAGCCCTAGGTTCACTGAGTCTTGCACCATTGTATCCTCTTCCATTTGTTTCAGTTTTATGGCACCACAATCAGTTCATACGAATTATGGCCCCAATTCTCACAATTTTTTCTTATCATGTCTAAAATTGAATTTGTGTCATCGCACTAGAGAACTCCCTCTCTCTATTTGGGTTAAAATGTCCAAAATTTAATGCCTTTATATTGTATATACCAGTTCAAGTTCATCCATCAGTCTATCAAGAATTTCTGACATATGTGGACCTTAGTATGGATTAATGCATATGGAATGATTACGATGCATCGGAATAATTATCAAAACTTATATACCGCTTTTTGAAATGTAGTGTATAGATTCCTTTACATAAGCACCAGTGATTGGTGTCTAATGGAGTGTATAAGGTGAAATATCATGCTGATGCTTCTATCCAACTTTATGACAAAAGGAAATATTAGTTGCTAAGGAATCTTACCCCCATAATGCCTGATGAGTAACATTTTTCAAGACACCTATGGGTCCAGTGTGTGAGATCTTGTTAACCATGAACAAGATTATATTGGAGATTGTTGAAGAAGCACAAGGGGCACCCCATCTTATTCTACGCATCAATTGTATACTTATGTCTTACTAAGATGGTCATTTATCAACCACCCAGTCTATACAAGCATCAACCAAGATTTCTTGATTATATTCCAGGAAAAGATTTTTGTGGGTTTTCAAGGTAAAAATTTCTACTCTATGGCTTGAACCAAGCACCTCGTGCTTGGTGTCCAAGCATTGACAGGTACTTCTTGATATACTACGATATCCACTGTTCAATATGGGGAATCAATCATGTGCACAAGAGTCTATATCTAGCAACTTGGTCATAGATATTCTAATCCTGTTTTCTCTCCTTCAATTTCTAGATGATCCCTCTTCCTTCATTATGAGGTAATAGTTCATCTCTCTTTGAGAAATTTCAACTAGAAATGAAACTTAAGAATTTGAGATTTCAGATCTAGGACTCATGCTTTATTTCCTTAAGGAATGGATTTTTGTTGCATCAACCATCTGAAGGTATATCCATCTCTCTGGTTGATGATATTTCACACCTGATCTCTTCTAAGCGGCTTCTTAGAATCTTGTGCGTGCACAACAGTTGCCACTTATTGTGTTTATGTTCATCTTTGTGACCTTGATTGGATTTTGGAAGACTTGGATTAACTTTCCAAAGTCACCTGCACACTGTATGTAGCACAGTTTTGTTGGGAGCCTCATATACTTTCACTACCTTCCCACTCTAATCTCCTGTCATGCTGTGAGCATCATAAGTCTAGATAGTCATCCACCTTGTGATCCACCATGAGTCATTATTGCGCATACTGCAAAATGTAGGATTTAAGGTATCTGAGTGACCCAGACTACATAACAATTTCTAGGTGGAAATCATTCCTTCTCCACGCCAACCATGTCCTTGACCAAAGAACACACGAGCATTTCCTTAGCTTGAGGGCCTGGGCCTCATGGATTTGATCAATACGCAACAATCAGTATTTTTTGTATGCGCATCAAGATTTTGTAATGGAGAGATACTTTATTTTTCTAGGTAGTGTTGAACCGTAGAATCAAAGTATATTGCAGCTGCAGCAGCTAGTTGTCAAGCCATATGGATTAGATGGATTTTGGAAGATTTGCAATTGGTTCAGGAACATCCAACCACTATTTACTGTGATAATAGTAGTACCATTGCAATGACAAAAATCTTGTGTTTCATGCTAGATCAAAGAACATTGAGATTGGTCATCACTTCATCAGAGACTTAGTTCAAGATGGGACAATGGAATTACATTTTTTTTCCCTACAACGGAGCAAGTTGCTGATATTTTTACCAAAGCTCTACCTACAACCAATTTTGTTGCTTTGAGGAATCAGTTGGGACTCATCCCCATTGTTCATGTAGGGGGAGATTGAAAGATGCATGATCAACTCTACAAGTCATCTGTAGTTATCTTTAGTTCCACCGCATTTTTTTTTCCATTAATTTTGTTTATTCTTTCAGTTAATAAACTGCAGCATCTTTCAGTCTTAATTGATGCCTGTATTTTAGGATCTAGTTGAGTTCTTCTTCAGTTATCTCTCTTTCATTATTGTAGCTGCTCCTTCTTTTAAATGTAATCCCTCTCCTTCAGATTTCAACATGTACAACAGAAGGAGAAGAAGAAGGTTTTGGATAAAACAAATAGATTTTGTTCTCTCTTAGCTTTGTTGTTCACTCACTTTGTGAGTAGATGTATTATTTTTTTTTATTTGCATAGTATAGTGTAAGAATGCCAATTTTTTGTTAGAATGCCTCTAGTGAAGGTAGTCTCATGAAATGCGCTAATTTTGGATATGCACAAGTGGTTTTTGTTGAAATAGCTTTGGAAAATTCCAAGTGAATGCTTCCTACAAGTGTCCAAACTGATCTGTTACTTTGGCCAACATCCATTTTGGTTTTTGCAAAAATAGACACCTTGGGACAGGGAATGTACAAAATGGATTTTGTTGAATGTGTTAATGAAAGGGTTTAAACTTTGAATAAACAAGTGGTTTGTGCTAGGTTTGATCTTGTTTGAGTGAAGAATTTTAAGAAGCAAAATGAGTAAGTAAATGTAAATGAAATGGGAGTTGCTGAGTGATGCGAGCTTTCCAGATTGTAAGATTATTTGTGATATGCATTGCACAGGATAAGAAAATGATGGTATATTTTATCGTCATAATTTGTAGTGCAATGGTCCAGTTTGTAAAATTTGTGCGTTTTGCTACTAAGGGTGTGAATGTGCCTTATGAAGGAGTGAACATAATGCAAAGATGTTTTCATGTTGTGAAGATTGCGTGTGATAAAACAATGGGAAGAAAGCTAAGGGTATGTGAAAGGATCATGTTGAGGTGCAAAACAATGCAAAAATAAGATCTTTGTAATGAGATATGTGTACTAAATTTGGCAACATAGATTAACACAACAAGTGTCCATCGAGGTTGCCAGAAGGATTGAAATATCCTAAACAACGATGTGTCTTGAATGGACCAAAATGAAGGATTTTTTGATGCACACAAACTATTTAGTAGATTATCAAAAGAGAGTTCAAGCCTTGTAGAATGTGGATGAACCCACCTTGAGCACCACTTGCACTACGGACGTTGGTATTACAAGGCATGGTATCCTTATCTCTATCTCTTAAAATTTTCATATAATTTGGTTATTTATTTGCAATAAAATAAAAATATCAAATGATTAGATACTCAAATAATTAGATATTTTAACCAGACATCTAGTGCAATCCATAAAAAAACACCTCGTTGTGTTTCTCTACCAACTTACAATTTGACCCTCAACTGTGTCACAACCACAACCTCATACATTTCTAAACCCAGGGTGTCAAAACTTGGTGCTTGTTTTTTGTTTTGGTGAGAGCTAGATGAGTTAACCTAAAAAACCATTTATGTCTACCTTGCAAAGTTAAAAAAATGCAATTTCTAGAGACTTGAAAAACAACACTCATAGCCCCGTAAAAGATGTGTCAAGCATCGTATGTCTTCCTTATTATGTAGAGATTCATGTCAAGAATTAGTTCGAACTCATTTGACTCTTTTCACTCTCTTCACCGATCCTTTCGGATCCCTGTTACTCCATTTTGTGATTTTAGCGAGACACTAAAACAACAAAGTTGGGTTTCGTTTCGGCTCGCAATTTACACCCTGAGCAATGAAATGATTTCCCACCTTCGTAAACCTCTAGTATTTTTACTAGAAAATTTCATGGAACCTTAATTTTAAGAAAACCACATTCCTGGTTAGTTTGTCAAAGGGGTTTCATAGGCCTCCTATTGTTGTTTGACTAGGTCAAACTTGGCCGATTACGACTAGTGCCTATGGAAAACCATTCACCAATTGTGGACCGTTCGGTAGTTCTAAATTATTTCAATCCCTATGGATTCTTTGTATATAGGTGGACACATAGTAATTCACTCGTCATGAATTTTCTTAATAGAAGACAATTTTTGAACGTAATTTCTTAGCCTCAGAGCCTAAATTGGATTTTTTTTGCAACTAGCACAAAAAATGTACAAAGGAAGTTGTAGGACCCCAATCAAGTTATCAAACCATCATGGAAACTTATTAACACTTTTAAAGAACTCTTTATAACTCTATCTTATGACTTGTTGGTGAAATTAGACTTTTGGAAAAATAGCATTTTCTCTCTTCCCTATCTCTTTCTCTCTATTTGGTTAAGAAATGAACTGAAATGAAATGGAATGAATATGTTTCTCTAACCCTCTCCCTTAGAATCCAAATTATTATTATTAAAATGGGAAACTAAAATAGTTAAGTATGCTAGATCTAGGTGTTATCACCGGATCACAACACCCAATGGTTTGCAAAAGTGTGTGTGCTTGAGCTCATAGTGTGATTAGATAACATGGGTACTATCTCCAAGTTGTGGGACTTGCTACTTAAGATATACCTCTAGAGAAAGTTGGTTCTTGCTCCTAAACTACCTGCCACAATCTACTCTAATGTAGGAAAAAAACTATCTAATCCTAATCTAACTTTCCAAGGGATCAAGGAGAGAGAGTGCATGAAAACAAATCCTACACTAAAATGGTTATACACAAAAAAATGAGAGTGTCAAGATAGCTTCCAATGTGTGAAAAACAGAAGAAAAGTGCATACTAGAAGGGGTGATAATAGTTCTCCACAATCTAGAAAATGCATTCACAACATATTTCATGCAGACATAATGATAATGAATCCCTGTAACAACATGAGATAGACACAATATATAGTCAATGAGATTGAAAGGGCAAGAAGAATGCAAAGAAACACAGAAGGAGAAGATATATCCACAAACTTGTATCTATTGCTTTGATGATATGCACAATTTAGTCTATTACAGAATAAGGGCCTAGATCACCATGCAAGGAGTCCACTACAAGGGCCTGTAGCACATTGGCTTCACAAAATAATTTTGACAGAGTTTTTCTAATAAAAAATATCCTTTTTTACAATGAGCCCAACACTCTAATTTATAGAATTCTGAGACGAGAGAGAGAGAGGGAAAATGAAAATCCTGAAATCTATCTTCTCACCACTTCTAAGAGGTAGTAAATGAAGTGAAATGATGTTATTTTTCTTGCAAAAGGATCCCCATACTATCCCATGACTTGTAGTAGTGAGAAATGTCAGCCCATGCTTCATTGAATGCATCCCAACTACTAAATAAAACCGTTGTTCTGAACTAGGCACGTTTTCTACAAAAACACAATAAATTCTTTATAAATCCTAAATTTATTGATTTCTATGCATCGGTCTTGGAGACACAATTCCAATGGTATCAATTTTGTGCGATTTCATTCAGAAACGCAAAATATATGGCATTTTGAATGGAGGCATTTGTTTTTGGTTTGCTAGGGATTTCTATCATTTGATGGGACTGGGTATTTAATTCACTAGAGTTGTATATTTTTCTTTTATTTTCATATATTTATCCTCATTAAATTTTCATGAAAATTAGAGCTCTCGATCAAAAGTTATGGCCTTTTTGAAGTTTAGGAATCATCCACAAGACGTAAAAGGGAAATAGAGAGAAGTTGCGCACGTAAGTGTGCGCACAGGAGGAAGACATACCTATAGAAGGTATTGAAATAGGGCACGCATGCGTTCAAATGAAGGAGGATGCATGGCGGCAGAAAAGAAAAGAGGGAACGTGACATAATAGGGTGAAAACAAGCGCGTAAGAGGAAGATCATGGACTTAGCCAATTTTAGGCAACTCTATAGAGGGGCGCGCAAGGAGAGTGTGATGGGATAATAAAAAAAGGTGAGTGTGTGGGAGGAAGACATGGAAGGGGAACTAGAAGGAGAATAATGCAAAGGGAGGATCAAGAAGGTGCACAAGGGCGCGTGGAAAATTTGTTGTAAGGAAACAATAAGTGAAGCAAGGTGTAAGGATGTGAAAGGAAAGCAGAGGGAAACTATGCGCGTAGGTGTGTGCACATAAAGGAAGAGGGAATACTCATAAAAGTAAGGTATGGAAGTAGGACATGAGCACCAAACTAAGGAAGGGCATGCAAGAATGATGTATGTTAATGGAAATGATTTTTTTATGTATTATTATGTTACAATAAAGTTATTTATTGAAATTTGGCAATATGAACAAGATGCTAATTTTAGGAGTGCTTTGGGAAATGTGCATTTAACTATAGGTGTTATTTTGATTCAAATTGGCATATGGTAAAAGGGTGTTGCATGTGTGTGTGTGTGTGTGTGTGTGTGTGTGTGTGTGTAATTGTAGAGGATAATTAAATTTTGTTTGAAGTATTAAAAGGGTTTATTATTGAATTTTTGTAACAATTTTAAGATGCTAGTGTTTAAAGGAATGTTCATCTAACCATGGGTGTTATTTTTATCCCCAAGTTTTGTATTGTAAAATTTTGATATTGTGTTAAAAGCAATTAAACTTAATAGGTTATAGTGAAATTCGAATATGCAATTCATTATCAAATAATTGGTTTGTTTTGTTTCTTACCTCAAACATTTAATAAAGAGATTTAAATGAAACAATCCACTCTACTGTAAGCTTCGTGTATAACTACCCTTCCTATGCGACTATTGTAGCATAGAAAACTAGAACCTTAGAATGAACTTAAAATATTTACACTCGATATCACCTTCTATTTAACTAAATAAGAGCCCAAGTTTGAGTATATTGTAGCAGTCTGTATGCTTAGTGACGTCGTTGTGAACCCGACGGTTAGGAATGAATTGGTCTAATTGTATCTTGAGTATATGGTCCCTGTCTATGTTTTGTAATCATATGTGTAGTAAGGAAAATGTGTTCTCTTAAGTAGTACTCCTTTGGAAACCAACATTAAACATAGTGTAACATCCTCTTACACCAACATACATGTTAAGTGGCGAAGATCACATACTAACCTTGGAAGTCACCCTTAGAAGTTGGGATCGTAATTGAACTTGATACCTAATCTCAATTATCATTTGGATTCTATGAGGTAGTATTAGAGTTAATTTTGAAACTTAACAACATTTTAGTCTATGATTGGTTTGTGAAAACATAACCATTACATGATTTCATATAAGAAAGGTGAAATTTAGGTCATTCTCATATCATGTTTATACCATCTTATGAGGAGAAGTGAGACCCACATTGTGCAAACTCTAAGGTGAAACTTAAACCCTTAAAACAATGAACTACTCCATCTTTCTCTCACACTTGTCCTATTACGTAATGGGTGTATGATTTTAATTGTGATAATTTTTTTTCTAGATAAACCCCCTAAGGATAGGACTAGTAGTCTCATGAGCATACCAATGTCCATATTAATAAATGGGTTACATAACAAATTTTAAAAGGGATATTAAATAAAATTGGATGAAACCATTTTAAGATGAATGAAATTATGCAAGTGGATATAATGTTTAAGTTACTTATGCATGAGAATATTGAGTGTGAACGAACCCCTTTAACCCCTATCAAGAGAGAGTGTTAGCTTGGCAAGTAGTATCAAATGTAACTAGAGTCACAAGATGGATTTTGTAGATAAGGGTGTTTAATAACCCTATTTGTGACCTTAGTAAGATGTGTAAAACTTATAAGTGAATGTATCCTCATAATACACTTCTAATACTTATTTTCCAAGGAATCCAAACTTAGATGTGTTCAAAATCATAATCCTTGGATCTTGATGACTAAACAATTAAGTGAAGTATTTATAATATATGGTTAGATATTATAACCTAAAACCAAATAGAGTAACCTTAATAATCAAATGTTAGTGTGAAAAGAACACAACCTTAAAATATTTAAACAAAAAAATAAATTAACTTCACATCCTTTGGATTTACACTTGTTTCCATTAAGTAAAGGAGGTATGATGTAGGATCAGGATGCGTGCCATTAGGAATGAATCCTAGGGATATCACCTAGTATAAATGCTTGTAAATAAATAACCTATTATCAAATGAACAAATTAAACAAGTAATTGAAATAATGTGGATGCTCCTTATTTAATCAAACATACTATAATTTATATGGTAAACTATATAAAGGATATATAGCAAAAATGAAAAAAAATATATGTATTATTCACATATTATGAATCTTCTAGAACAAAATTTAATGAATGAAACATGATTTTAATAAATATATAAACCTAAAAATAATGTGTCGTTGGGAATACCCTAAATACAAGTTCATACTATCATTGAATCATTATGTTGTGCCTTGTTGTATGGGAACAAAAGTGGCTTTGATGTGCTTCATATTTTTTTATGTTATATATGTGGGTTAATGTTTGTGCAAACATATCACAAGTCTTGTGTTGTCCTGGGTGATAACTTGTAGTGTCATGTGTACTGCAATGTAAGTCAAAAAAAAAAAATCTGGTATTTTAGTGTTGCATTTGTGTGTGTAAAATGTGGGCGTTACATTTGGTATTAGAGCGGAGGTTCATGCTCTCAAACCTCTGGGTAGATTGGAGTTGTGATGATTTTGCATGGTGGTGGTGGAGATTGGAAGAGTAATGTGATATATGTTGTTATGTGACCATTGTTGTAATTGTGATATTATGAACGCACATGTTGTGCATGTCACTTAGTGTGTATTTTTTATCATGTTGATGTGCTTATGATGAGAGTATTCACTCTCCTTTTCATGGATTCAATGAGGTTCACATGTGTGATGTGCCACCTTGTTGTGTGTGAAAATAATGTTATTGTGGATTGTAGAGTGTTGGAGTGTCTTATTATTTTGTGATATGTAGGTGTGATGATGTGTTATATGACATAATTGGTGTATAGTGAATTGGATTGTATCATGATGTTGCCACCATGTATTGTGATGAATCGTGTGTGTCACCATGTTATATTTAAATTAACTGTATGTTGTAATGTTATTCATTGTGTTCATCTTACGCATAATTTGTGTAATATATGATTGTTCATGTTGTGGTTTAGGGGCATATGGTGATCGTATGACCCCTATTGTGCAGTATACTTACACCTTGGGTGCATTATGTGGAAACGTGATGTATTGTAACCTGTGAAAGTAATGATTATGTTATACCCCTATATATATATACCATGCATAAGACACTATGGTTAATTTGCATGAATCACCATTGTGTTAGTAATGTATTTATGTGTTATGTTGTGAACTTTACACTAGATGAACCCTAAGGGAGGAAATCGTTAAGAGTGTATGTGTTGAGAGAGGAGGCATGGAATAGGTTTTCATAATCTTGAGCCTAGTATGAGTGAGAAGTGGAGTCTTATATAGACTGAAAACCCACTTTTATCTATTTAGTATACTTTGATCTTGCTCATTATATTGTGGATGCATGCCACCTTAGGCTCAACTTATGCAAACTAGCATCCCCTTCTCTTTCCTATTGGGTTGTCCATCGAACAATCCTATGTGATTTTTACTATGTTGAGCCTTGTGGGAGTATGGAGGGATGATTCAGGTAGAGATTATGAGAGTTGTATTATTTTATGTTATTTTACGAGTTCGAGGCTTGATTTCGAGTGCCAGAAACTGATGAGTACCCTTTGGTGGTATGTATAGGCCACATAGTATTGTAATGTTTATATTCTCTATATGTATTTTATGTAAATTATTATCTTTTCTTGTTAGAACTAGCAATTTCTTGATTGATATTCTTATATTTTGGGAATTTTATTTGGTTGTTGTACTAACATGCATATTTTTGCACTAACTATGGCTATTTAGCCATTTGTTTTGCTTAGTTTTAAATTTTCATATCAAGTTTAATTTATTTTTATAGCCTAGCCCAAGGCTTGATATTTTTCCACTTGGCATTTGAAACAAATTGTTATATTAGTTTAATGTTGTAATGTGTTGGAATAGGGTCATGGGATTCACCATGGAGTGGTTGAACCTATGGACCCACTTTGTTGTATGGGGTATGCCCCAAAGTTACAGATAACTATTGGGTTGTTGAACCACGAGTTATTATGTCACTTGGGTTAGGGGTGTCTGGACTCTATGTGCCTAGGGCCATAAGGTGACCAACCTCTTTGAGAGAGAGATAAGAGACTTGAGGGAAGGATAAGAGAAATTTCTTTATTATCTTTGTATATTCTACATGAGGGAGTGATAAGAGATTTTAGGGAGTGATAAGAGACTTGAGGGAGTGATAAGAGAAATTTAAATTTATCCTCGTATACTCTACATGAGGGAATGATAAGATATTTGAGGGAGTAGACTTGAGGGAGGGATAAGATAAATTTATTTCTTTATCTTTGTATATTCTACACGAGGGAGTGATAAGAGATTTGAGGGAGTGACAAGAGATTTAGTAAGGGAGATTTGTGTGCATGGATAGAGCATTTGGAGGTACATGGAGATGTTTTGTGATGTTTTGGGAGGTATATGGAGATGTTTTGTGATGTTTTTGGAGGAGTATGGTATTGGTATATGATTTTTGTGTACTCTTGTGAGTTTGGGTTATGTCTTGTGACATTTGCTTCCATCTTCACACTATGTACCTGAAACTATGGGTAGATTTGTGTGAAACATTTGTATGTGTACCTGTTGGGAATTCCATGTGTTATAGTATGCCTATGTTATGAGTAAATTTGTTCCAGGGACATGTATATGCCAAGTAATATGTGTGTGGATCATGTATGTTCATTCCACGTGTTGGTTGAGTTCTTGTGATGTGATATAGTAGTGAAAGTATGTATCATGATGTCTTGTGGAACCATTAGTGTTGTGTTTGGGTCCTGGTGTTTGGTATGTGATGTCAATATCTATTGGGCACCCACAAAAAATAACATAAATTAAAATCTTAAACAATGAGATACTAAGACTTGAGATTAATAAATACTATTAAGGAAAATGACTAAGTAATAATGTCAAATGATAACTACCAGTCTTCACAAAACATTAAGAAATTTCAAACCTTTCCTTCTTCCTTGTGGTCACGCTTTAGCAATAGGTATCATTTTACTAGTGACATGAGTCATTGTGATTCTTTCCTATTCCTCATAAAAACCCCTTATATCCTTGGCTTGTGTCACATGAGGATGATGATTTATAAGGGGAGGGAAATGTAGTACCACAAAATATTAATATTAAAATAAAAAAAATAAAAATATATATTTGTGAATTTTAAAGAAATGAAGGAGAGGATGGGTGGGTGAGTAAGAGGGGAGGTGGCATGTGGGAGGATCAGGAAGTGCCATCACAACATTGTGGGGGATGGCAAAGGAACATGGGCACCCATCAAATTGCAATTTGAAACAAGCTCCGTTTCTATTGTATCAATTTGCAATACACTTTAGCATTTAAATCCAAAGTCTTTAACCACTCAGAAACCCAAGTTAACATTGTAAATTTAGCAGTATTTAGATAGTTACAGATGCAAAAGAAGACATGAGTTTCCTCATAGAAGTCACTTTCACACTAGTTTCACCTATGCAACAAATATGTCTCCAACCTAACCAGTTTACTTTTCCTACAACCTGGCCTATTGCCAAATGTAGCACTTTGGATCCTGGATGCCTAGCAAAATAAAATAAGAGGAATTTTTGTAATGATGCATGGATCACCCACAAGTGCAGCATAATGCAAATGTTTTGTCAGAATGTTCTAGTTGCAATTATTCTAGTACATATGTATCAAAATATGGAAGCATGCATTTGGCATATAACTCTTTTGACTAAATTTAGTATCCTAAAATAAATGTTATCACAAGGGCATGAAACAATGATTATAGGAAATGAATTCCTAAATAATGAATAAGTAGATAGGATTTTTTAGATGTTGTAGTATGCAAGTTTCTAATATAGATATGTATAAAAATGTCAAAGCATGCCTTGGCATGTGAACTGTTTCACTAAATGCCTGAAATGTGGCCTCATGGAACTGCAATGATAGTAGGATATGTACAAAATGGGTTTGTTGAAAAGGCCTTAAAAACCTTTCAAGAAAATGTAAAAACCTTGCTTCAAAGTTTACCTCCACCATGCTGCTAGCAAATGCATCCCAGAGGACTATTTAGATTACAGGAATAGGTTACACCAGCAAACATGGAATGATACTCAAATATTGTCCATATTTGTATTGGATGGCCAACTTTTTGTTAGAATCCATCAATTGAATCTGTGTCTCATCCTAAATTGTTAATTTAATGGTTGCACAAGTGGTTTGGCTTTGAAAAAAACTTGGAAATTCCAAGCAAAACATACAAGTGGAGTCCAAAATCTGTTCCCTTTATTAGCATCCTGGGTTATGTTTTCCAAAATATACTGCCTTAGGACATGGGAATGCACAAAATGATTTTGATTGAATTTAAGCAAGGGTTTAAATTCTAAACAAGTTTTTGTGCTAGGTTTGATTCTTGTTATGAAAGAGGCTTTTTATGAATAGTTATTAAGAGAAAAATAATCTCTTGGGTAACTGAAGAGTAAACCAAGAATATTGCAATATAAATAGAATGGTATTAATTTTTCTTACAATTAATTAGAATGCTTGTCCTGTGAGTTCTCTACATTTAACATGAACCTGGAGGAAATTACTCATATGTCCTTGGTAGTATGATAAATTGTTAGTGAAACTACAAGTCTTGATGATGTAGAACAAGGGCTAAATCTGAGATTAGGTTTGTGATTTCCATAAAAACTTGTGCACTAGGAAGAAACTTAGATGAAAAGAGTCGTGGAAATTTCAATGGAGGTTCCTCAATGCATGTGAATAGTAAGTGTGGAGAAAAAAAAATTTGGAAGATGTGCAAGGGGGGGATTTATTGTAAAAGGACCATGGGTCAAAACTAATGACCAGATTTCCAGTGTTTGACAAAGATGTCCCCCAAAATGAGGCTTCATAATTAATGCTTTAATTTTTGGTACAGACATTTTGGCAACAAATTGAAATATTTAAACAAGGAATGGGATGTTCATAAAATGGATGGATGTTGTTTGGAGGGCAGTGAACTATTTGGAATCATTGGACAAAAAAATGTTGCCTTGTAGAATGTGGATGAACCCACCTGGATAACCTGCTTGGGATGATTCATTTTTTCTAGGCATGGTCTCCTTACCTTTATCTTTCGTAATTTTTGTATGATGTGGTTTTTCATTTGCAATAAAATAAAAATATTAAACCATTAGATACTCAAACAGTTGGATATTTTAATAGAATGTTAGTAAAACAATAAAACAACATCGTAATTTTGCTATCCAACTTACAATTAGTAGTCAACCATGACTTAAACCCAACATTTATTAGATGTTCTAAACTTCAAGGGTAATCAAAATTTGCTCGTGTCCATTTTTATTGACAAGTTCTAGATGAGTTAATTGTAAAGAACCATTTTGTCTACCTTGCAAATTTAAAAAAAATGTAATTTCCAGAGAGTAAAAAAACAACCGTTCTAACCCCATAAAAGAGATGTCAAGGGTCGTATGTGCTCCTTGTTATGTAGGAGATTCACATCAAGCATTTATATTGACCCAATTGACCATTTTTACTCTCTCTTCACTACTCCTCTAGGAGCCCTGTTACTCCATTTTTCACTTTTAGGAAGCTTTAAAATTGAAAAGTTGGGTTTCGTTTCACCTCGCCGTTTGGACCCTGAACAACGAAATGCTTTTTTGCCTTTGCAAACCTCTAGTATTTTTACTAGAAAATTTCTTAGAACCTTTAGATTGGGAAAATACCATCCCTGGTTAGGTTGGAAAAGGGGTTTTGTAGGCCTCTGGTTCACTATTTGACTAGGTCAAACTTGGACCAATTATGACCAGTGGCTCCGGAAAACCATTCGCCATTTTAAACAACGTTTCCAGTTCTAAATTCCATCAATCCCTGTGGATTCATGGTATATAGGTAGACACATGTAGGAATTCTCCCGTCATGAATTTTCTTATCAGAAGTCAATTTTTGAACGTACTTTCTTAGCCTCTCAAGCGAAAATTGAGACGTTTTTGCAACTAGTAGAAAAATGTAAAAATAAAGTTGTAGGACCCCAGTCAAGTTAGCAAACCATTGTGGAAACTTATTAACACTTGTAAATAACTATTTGGAACTCTATCTTGTGACTTGTTGTGTGAAATTGGACTTTTGGAAAAATAGTGTTTCTCTCTCTTCCCTATCTCTTTCTCTCTCCTTGGTTAAGAAATGAAGTGAAATGAAATGAAATGAATATATGTCTCTAAACCTCTCCTTAGAATGAAAATTATTACTATTATGTAAATGGGAAACTAAAAATGTTAATTATTTTAGATCTAGGTGGATGCCATGCCAATGATTTATCATTGATTTTATGCTCACATGGTTTTGTAGGATATAAGTAAGTTGGTGAAACGATGTGGATGTGATTGTTTGTACATTATTAGAATTTATGTATGTTAATGGAAAGGAATATTTTTATGTATTGTTATGTTACGGTAAAATTATTTATTGAAATTTGACAATATAAATGATATAATATTTTTAGGGGTGCTTTGGGAAATGTGCATTTAACTATATGTGTTCTTTTGATTCAAATTACATATGGTAAAAGGGGGGATTGGATATATATATGTAAATGTAATTTTAGAGGATAATTAAATATTTTCTAAAGTATTAAAAGGGTTTATTATTGAAGTTTTGTAATAATTTTAAGATGCTAGTGTTTAAAGAAATGTTCATCTAACCATGGGTGTTATTTTGATCCCCAAGTTTTGTATTGTAAAATTTGGATATTGTGTTAAATGAAATTGAATTTAATAGCTTATAGTGTAATTCCAGTGTGTAATTGATGATTAAATAATTGGTGTGTTGTGTTTCTTACCTCAAAATGTAATAAAGAGATCTAAACAAAACAGTCCACCCTAGTATAAACTTTGTGTATAACTACCCTTCCTGTGTGACTCTTTTAGCATAGAAAAATAAAACCTTAGAATGAACTTAAAATATTTACATTCTATAGCACCTTCTAGTTAATTAAACAAGAGCTTAAGTTTGAGTCTATTTTCATAGCCTATATGTTTAGCGACGTCATTGTGAACCTGATGGTTAGGATCGACTTTCTCAAACTTTATCTTGAGTATGTGGTCCCCTTCTAGGTTTGGTAATTGTGTGTATAGTAAGGAAAATGTGTTCTCTTAAGTATTACTCCTTGGGAAACCTACATTAAACATAATGTAAAATCCTCTTGGACTGACATACATGTTGAGTTGCGAATATTGCCAACTAACCTTGGAAGTCACCCTTAGGAGTTGGGATCATAATTGATCTCGATACCCAATATCAATTATCGTTTGGGTTCTATGATGCAGTATTAGACTTAATTTCGAAACTTAACAAAAAAATTGTGTCTGATTAGTTTGTGAAAATGGAACCAGCAGATGATATCTTTGGAGAAAGGTGAAATTTAGTTCATTCTCATATCATGTTTAAACCATCTAATGGTGATAAGCTATAACCATGTTGTGCAAACTCTAATGTGCATCTTAACCCCTTAAAATGATGAACTACTCTGTCGTGCTCTCCCACTTGTCTTATTATGTAATGGGTGTATGATTTGAATTGTGATCATGTGTTTAGAGATAAATCCCCTAAAGATAGGACTAGTAGTCTCATGAGCATACCAATGTCCCTATTAATAAATGGGTTACATAACAAATTTTAAGAAGGTAATTACATCAAATCGACTGAAACCATTTTAAGATGAATTAAATGATGCGAGTCGATATGATGTTTTAGTTACTTACGCATGATAATACTGAGTGTGAACCTCCTTTAACCCCTCTCAAGCAAGAGTTTCATCTTTGCAAGAAGTAGCAAATGTACCTAGAGTCACAAGATGGATTTTTGGAAATAATCTTGTTCAAACACCGTAGTTGTGACCTTAGTAAGGTGTGTTAAAATTATAATTGAATGTCTCCTCCTAATACACATCTAATACTTATTTTCCAAGGAATCTAGACTTGGATGGGTGTGATATCATACTCCTTGGATCTTGATACTAAAAAATTAAGTGAAGTAGTTAGAATATATGGTTAGATATTATAACCTAAAACCAAATGGAGTAACCTTAATAATCAAATGTTATTGTGAAAAAAACACAACCCTAAAATTCTTAAACAAAAAATGAATGAACTTCACATCCTTTGGATTTACACTTGTTTCTATTGTGTAATGGTGGTATGATAAAGGATCAAGACACATGCCCTTAGGAGTGAATCCTAGGGATATCGCCTAGTATCCTTGTGTGTAAATAAATAACCTATTATTGAACGAAGAAATTAAACAGGTAATTGAAATAATGTGGATGATCCTTATTTAATGAGACATACCTTAAGTGAAATGATAAATTGCATAAAGGATATCTAGAAAAAAAAAAAGATGAAAAGAAATGTACGATTCACATATTATGATTCTTCTAGAACATAAGTTAATGAATGAAAAATTGATTTTAATAAATATATAAACCTAAAAATAACATGGTGTGGGGAATAACCTGACAACAAGTTCATATTGTAGTTGAATGATGAGTCGTAATGTTCTGCCTTTTCATATGGGAACAAAAGTGGCTTTGATGTGCTTCACGTGTTTTCATGTTATTTATGTGGGTTAATGTTTATGAAAACATATCATGTGTTGTGTGTTATCCTAGGTGATCTATTGTAGTTTCATGTGCACTAAAATGTAAGTACAAAAAAATTTATTTAAATATTTTTAGTGTTGTATTTGTGTGTGTATTTTGTGGGCGTTACAAATTATTCGAAGTTTTTTTTTATTCCTAAGTAACTATGCATGTTGAAATGACAGTTTATTTCTATTATATTTTGATTAAACCTCATCTTCACATGTGTACACTTATTGAAAAAAATTTAAAGTTAGTGTTGTTTATCTTTAAAGGAGTTTACAATTATTAGTCTTCTATAGTTTTAAGATAACGATTCCTATGCACTTATATTACATAGTGGAAAGTTCATATAACTTTCAATTAGATTTATTTCTTTTCACAATATATTTAGTCATCTTGTAGTAAATATTTGTGTTACTGCTCTTCAAATCTTTATCAACTGCATTTGTATAAGATTTTTCTTTATTAATACACACTAATTCCTATTATTTGGTGTTTTATCTCACCTGTATTGAATCACCAATCAAGACTGATAATTTTCTTTTGTGAACAAGAAAAATATTGACTCAATATTATTAAAAAAGATAACATCTCTCAAGTCTATCAATTTTCATATAAGGGAAAAATGTGCGATTGACAAATATTTCTTCTAGACAACATAAAATGTAAACATGACAACATAAATAAATGATAGGGAGAATAACATAAGAAATGTTTTATCTAAAAAAGGGTGAGGAACGTGAAACTGCTAATAATGAAAAATCTCGTAAAAAAGATGCATAACAAGGAAACTCTAAAATCCTAATATGAAAATATGAAATAGTAAGGTTGTGTACATTTAATATAAAAATAGGTGCAATTAAATATATTACATATTTTACAACTAAGATGTTATTTGGGGTAGACATGTTTGATACCAACCTTGTAGTGCCCACTTTCATTCAACACTTTTGATATTGATCATGATACTGCTGACTATATTATGGACATTATTATAGTTTTGATTTAGTATGGTGTTAGATGTCAGATCATGGATTATTGTTGACTCTAATTCATATATGATGCATGATGATTACTAGAGACATTTTATATATTGATGATGATATATTGTTGACATGGTTATATATATTTATGGATGTTGTTCGGACATGTGATATTTGGATATATTGAGTAGACCTAGAAAATGGAATTATTTGATGATGATATAGTTGTTGATATAAATTGTAAATGATATTTTGATTTCCTTGATGTTGTTGTGATTCATATATATAGATGATTTTGGAATTATATTTATATTCATTTGGATGTTCTGATATGGCCACGAGGCCAAAGGAGGTATTTGTGTTTTACAGGTTAAAATATCACAACAAACATCGGGGGATTGGAGACCAACCACATTGAAATTCTAGATGAATTCAACAAGGTCACCATGGCAACTTGTATTGTTTGTGTGTGTGTGTGTTTGATTGTTGTTAGGGATTTCCATGGGGGGATCACCTTTAAATGTGACCAAGGGTTATGTTTATTTATTTATTTGGTTCCTTTGTTTAGTATGTGTGTTTTTTATAAGTGATGTGTTTCCCCTTTTATTTAATTAAATTGTGGTAAAGTAATGTGAGTAATCATATTGGTTAAAATTAATTAATCAAATTGGGACATAAGAAAGTAATTATTAGAGTTGTTGCTCTTGTATTAAATGTGTGAGATAAGTGTAAGTAATGTGTAAGTGATGTGTAAGAGTTGTGTAAGTTTGATTTTGGAGTATGAAACACTCCACCTTCTTTGAAATTCGAATTTTTCCTTGGAGGCTGATTTTGGAGGCTTGTGGGACAAGTTAAACTTGTCCCATACCTCTTAAATTTATTTACCAACCATACCTATGGTTGGAGAGTTTAAATTTAGCCTTCATTATGCATTTTTGTAATAAGTTGTATGTTTTAATTGCACTTTCTTATATGCTTTCAATTTCAGTCCTTATGGGGTGTGGGCTTGATTTGAGTGTGTAAGTAAAATTTTCATATTATTCACCTACTTATTTATTGTGCCTTGGAGATTGAAGTTGACTTATGAGTTGGAGTTGAGGATGTGTGATGTGGCATCCCACTTGGATCCACCTCATCCTCTTCTCTTCCCTCTTCTATATATTTGAATTCCTTGGCTTGTTTTTGGGTTGTTACTTTAACTTGCATTGCTTCATTTTGGGTGACTTCTTTTGGTTTTAAGAGCTCTTGCTTTTGGAGGAGATTGGAGATGGTTGCATACTTGTTGATTGTTGATCTTTGGATTGTTTTGCATTGGAAGCTTGTCTGATTTTGAACTTGGAACAAACTCCATCATGGAGAGGTAAGAGCTTGGCTCTTGGAAATGCTCTCCTTTCATTTTTATGCATATGTGAATGGTTGAATGTTTTTTGTTGTTTTATTTGTTGGTTGGTTGGGTAGACTGGCCTAGGAATGGTGTAGGAGAAGACTATGGGGTATTTTGTGGGAGGCATAAGTGTTTTGTGGAGGTATAAGTGTGGAGGGAGTTGGGATTTGGGTTCCACCTGGAAAAGAAATAGATTTCATTTATTTACTCGTTATGGGGTGGCATAAGAGGTTGGGGAGGCATAAGGAAATGGGAGGAATAAGGGGTACTTGGGGAAGGCATAAGGGCATGTCAGGGTTTTGAAATTATATATTTTGGTGGTTTGTTCTCAGGTGGTGATACCCATTTCCCCTTGGGAGGCATAAGCAACATCCCCCATAGTTTCTTGCTCCTTTGGCTTGCATGATGAAGCCTGAGTTTTGTTTGTTATGTTTCAATGTGGTTGCAAACTGCATTCTATTTTGGACTATTTTTTTAAATGTGAAATTGGCATGTGTGTTTGTGGAAGCCTGTTGTTGCCATGAGTTGAATCACATCTTCTATTGCATTGTGGTTGGGGCTTGGGGGCCAATGAAGAGGGTGGCTTCCCCTTTCATTGGATGTCTTGGTTGGGTGGAGAGCATTGCCTTTCCCCCTATTTTGTTGTGATCAAATTGAAATAAAGAAAATGAAGGATATTCATGTTGTTGTTCTAGAGTAGAGGAAAAAGACAAGTTTGACAGTCCTTGTTGAGATTATTCTTATTGTAACCCTTTCCCACTTTGAAGTGGATGACCTTGTACATTATTTGTGATGGAAATATGTTTTGTATTGGCTATGAAAGTTGTAATTTGAAATGTGAAAGAGATATACTATGTTTTCTGTTTTTGAATAAATGTGGAAGAAACTGTATTCTGTATATTGTAATTGAGGAATGAAAGAAGAAGTTGTAAAGGTATATTTTTGAATCAATAAAATATTGTATTATTTTTCTCAAATGGCATTATTAGGTATTGAAATCTGATTGTTGAATGTATTTTGAAATTCTGATTGGAAAGATGAAAAAAAGTGAATACGTATGGAGAAATGTCATAATGCTCTGTTCTTTAGAAATGAATGTTTTAGAAATCAAAATCGTAATTTGGCATTTGAATACTTTTCTTAAATCAAATTAATAGGGTAGAATTGGTTTTGGAATGAATTTTAAAACTTAGAAGATGATAAATGAAATAGACCCATTCGAATCTGATCTCTGTTAGATAAATTTCAAACTGTGCAAATTAATTAAAAAATTGAACAGAATGACCCTGCAACATCAAAAAGACAAAATTAAATACCAAATTGGACTTGATAAGATCAAAACAACCAAAACAAACTAAAAAACTTAAGATATTTTTTTACAGAACCTTTCAAATCGAGCAAAGGCAAAATTACAGGCTTTTGTTGTGTAAACATTGGTAAATTTTGAATGCAAATCAATCAAGAAAATTTAACCTTGCAATCTATCCTAAAATATTCCAAGTAAAATCCTCCATGCCTGTTTGGCATGTTGAGAAAGAATTAATGGAAAATTTGAACAAAATTGATAAGTTAAAAAATACCAGTTCACTTTCTAACTGACAGAAAGATGTTTTCTCAAAATTGACCCTTAAAACTTTACCAAAATTAAATTCTTAAGGTTTCTATGCAAAGAGGACATTGAGAGATTTCCAGAAAGTCCTTGTTTTCAAAAAATTGAGTTCCTAATCAAACGTTATGGCCTTCTGAAGTTTTTACTTCATTTGGCTTCAAAAATATTCTAACGGTCAAATTTTAACTATTAAAATATTCCCTGGTGGACCCGTGGGTGAAAATATTCCTTTTGCGTTTTTTTCCTTAAAAATGCAAAAGTCATGAATTTTCCCGCCGCTCCGCGAGCCCAAAACCATCTTTTTTGTCAAAAATAATCTAAGTTCGAAAAAGGAAAATTTGGAAAACCTTTTCGCTTTTAGAAGAATTTCTGCCGCACTGGCCTGCCACCAGTAACAGCTTTTGGAAAAAATTCCTATTTCTGTAGCCCTGCACCCCCGCTCTTCGTTTGGAAAAGCTCTTTCGTGGGTGCGTGGGTTCACACTATCAAACTTAACTTTTAAAAAAATTGTCAAAATTTTCCTAAGCTTCTCCTCCACCCCACCTCCCCACAGCCAATGATTGAGCTAACATGTGGCATTGTCGAGGCACTGGCGGAGGCATGAGGTTAATTTTAACCTTTGCACTTTTATCACAAAAATTCTTAAATTCTTAAGTTTGCTTCCAAGGTTTGTTTTCTCCCACATGAATCTGGGCTTGACACATGGTGCCTTGGGCGATGGCGGAGGGCATGAATCGTTTTGAACCCCTAATATCTTTTTGGCAAAAAAGCTCAAATGTCTTAAATTTCTCTTGGTAAACCATCTTCCCTTTTGGTTTGAATTTTTTGGACACGTTTCCCCTCACAGGCTTCACGGGTGCACACGGAGGTAAATTACACCTTTGTCCCAGAAAGGGCAAAAGCATTAAATTCCTTCCGTGCTCTGCCGGCCTGCATCTGTGACAATTTTTCTTCCCTACTTGGCCAATCCACTTTTCGCCTCTAGGTGAAATTTCTCTCTGAATCCCGCAAGCCCGAGTTAGGGAAAATTTTCCTCCCCATGTTTGTAGGCACTGCTCCTGGGGAAATTTTTCACCCCAAGGCCCGTCGACCCATAACTTTATGAAAGTTAGAACTTCTTTTAACTGGAAAGGTTAGGAAATTTCCTATCTAATGGGAATTTTTTCAGGAACATTTAAGTGCACAAATTATGGGAAAAAAATCTGATTTAATCCTTAAGTGAGTTCTGAGAGTGGGTTAGAGAGAATTTTACTCTTCTAATTTTAATTTTTAATCTAACCCCATGATTAAGACCTTGTAAATTATTTAAATCTTGTGGAATTAAATACCTTGGGTTTTTAATTGTTTTGGCTCTTCTTACCCTTTGAGTTTAATTAAGAATTGTTTAGTTTAGTGTTAATATAATTTTAAATAGTTAGATTATCACCTAAGCGAAATTTAATTATGCTTGAGATAACTTTCAATCTCTTAGTGTTTTGTACTTGTGATTTGATAATTGTTGTAGTGGACTTTGAAATTTTTTGTTGTGAACTCTTTAAAAGAAATTATTCTATGAATTTTTCTAACTAAACATAGGTTGTTCTTTGGTCTCGAGTGGTTGTTTTAGCGGGAGTTACAGACCTAGTTGAGGGTGTTGAAGTTGTATGAGGTTTTCAAACTTGACCCAAAGGGAAATAATTAAGAAATTTTAACCAATGTATAGATGTTTGAAAATATTTACTAAATGTCCTAAGAAAAATAAAAATTTTCCAAGATGTAAGAATATGGAAGATAAAGTTGACAACTTGGCAATGTGGAGATATTACAAGGTGGAAGTTTTTGGCCTCAAAATAATTACATATATGCCACCTATGAAAAAGTTCTAAATGATGCTAAAATAGATGTTACCAAGGTCCTCAATCGAAAACAAGGTTACTAAAACTAATAGTAACTATTTCCATACTATAATTATGTAATGCCATTATTTTAATACACTGGTATATCTTAAAACCACTAAAAATTCAGTCATATTATTTTTTTGTTTTTTGTTTTTTTTTTAAAACATAAATATAAGCCATATACCACCTTTTATTTCAATGTGACATTTACCTATATGATGAATGGTTTATAATTTTTTTTTTAATTTTACGTGTATAGTTGTCACGATATTTAAGTCTTGATAAATGGTAGTCCATATATATGTTATACTAGGTAACTTTGTGAAACATTGTAAGCAATAAGTGGTAACGTATTACAAATTTAATAAGCACACTACATAGCCTTATTATTATATTTTTTTTTATAAAAAGAGTGGTAGAAGCACGATATGAAATTTATTATGTTTATTTGTATTATAGACTTACCATCATTATAAAAATATCTAATCAATACAAGCTTGATTTTTATTTGTGTTGTATTATACCCCTATCACCCATACTACATATACATATATGTATACAAACATATATAATTATGTTATTTTAGGAGTCGTCATTATATCATTTTATCATAATATGGCCTTTATCCACTTGGCCGACTAATCTCAAGAATTTAGGGATTTTTTTAATCTTTGGTTTAGGTTTTGAGTACTTTAGAACAACAAGTTAATTGGTATATATATTTTTCTTTGTTCATTGTTGTCTCTTACAGGTAGGTTGAGATGAGGTGTGGCATCATGGCAGAGGATGTTAAGGGGTAAGAAGGGTGGCCATATCCAACGTGTTGTGGCTAAGGTTGTTGGGGACTGTAGCAAAGGAATAAGACAGTCGTATGAATAAGAAGCAGGTGGAAGAGGGAAAGGAAGCCATTAGAGATTTGGAAGCTCCAGAAGAAATATGATTTCTCTCTTCTTATTGTAATTTTATTTTATTATATTATATATATTTTCCTTTAAAACTAGGGTTTATTATACCCGAATCTTCTTTGTTTTCAAAAAACTTTCTCTGCCAGACAAATTTCTGGTTGTGGGTACGATCTACCCATTTCATTTGGATCAATTTATCTATATAGACCTATATTAATAGATTATATAATACAAAAAAAAAAAAAAATCTAATAATATATATATATAAACAAATTTAAATAAAAGAAAAAGTATTAATAAAAAGTTTGGTGGAAAAATGTGATATGTTTTAGAACAAAAAGAAAGGTAAAGTGGGGAGGGGTCGATTCCTCCCTAAAATCCCACGCCATTCCAACCCCACCGACCACCGCAACCACACCACTGCACCCACTGCCCGCCACTTACACTCCCCACGCCACTGCAGAACCCCAAACCCCCATACTCTCCCGCGGACCGAACGCTATACACCCCTCTCCATGGATCTCCCTTCCCCTCGTCTCTACCGTAAACCGAAACCCACTGCAACACAGTCCGCCGTTCTTCCACGTTGAAAACCCCTTTGGATTTTTAAAAAACTGAACTCTCTTAAAACCGTGATTTCAATATTTATTTATACATGTCAAAATAAAATTTTGTGTGTGTGTGTGTAAATATATGTATTTTCTTATATGCAACTTTGCCTTCATAAAAAAAACGGGGGGCTAATATACACACCCAATTAGAGGATATATCCTATAGAGAAAATATACAACATAATAATAATGGTATTATTCCTTAAAACTCCATGAATCCAAAACTTCATGGCTGCTCCTCAACCTGCACAAAGAAGAAACAAAATGAAACCAAATAGAAGAGAAAGAAAAGGGAAACCAAAGATAAGGATGGATTATGAAAACTTTAGGGAAAGTTTTAAATCAAAGGTCAAGATATATATACATAATCAAAATAAAGGTCCACATTTACATCCCACACTACTTTGATAACATGTAATTTGTGGGATTAGGAAATATTATAAAAAAGGGGTGTGTGATTGAGTCAATTAAATATGGTAAAAGGGGATGTAGATTTTCTAATGAACTTGACCCTAGTAAATGGTTAGTAGGGTAACCATAATAAGTAGTAAATAATTAAGTTGGAAATTAGACAAGTACTTATTTAATTTGCATAAATCACACTGGTATAAAGCATTTAATAATGGGAATAGAAAAGTATAATATTAGCTTTTAGCTATTTAAAAAAAAAAAAATTACCCCAATTTTTAACTACCCTTTCCTGTGGTATTCTATGTCCCAATGACAGGGATGTTTACATTTGGTATCAGAGCGATGGTTCGCACATGCAGATGCACTGGGTAGAATATTTAATTAGTCATTAATGCTTTAATAACATTAAATGAAAAACAATTAAAATGTTTCCGCTAAATCGTTCCTTCAATCAAAAAATCTCTCGATTAACTGTGGGAGCAATATGTCTGGTAACATAATCAGTGGTGAATGATTAACAACTTTGATGAGTAAATTCGTAACAATAAAACCACATGTGGTGATTGGTACACAAATTTTGATCACTTAATTTGTGTAAATAATTAGTAAAACTTTAGAAAAAATTCGTTCAAAAATAACGTGCAAAATGGCTCCGTGGTTCCCATAGTGGTGATCAGTTTGGATGATCTCATTCTCTAGCGACATGGGAAGTGAAAACTACATTTAAACCCAACTTAAAAGATCGTTTGATCATAAAGCTGAAAACATTTTGAGCTCAGTTTGCCGCATTGCTATTTGGGTCAACAACTTAAATTTAAGAAAATTTGTGTCGATTTGGACCTGTAGTTTAGGGAGCTTTAGTAGGAAATTAAAATATATGACCTCTAAAATTTAGTATTTCTACGTGTCCATTGGTTACAAAAATTATATTCGAAAAAGAGGAATGGGTATTTAGTCTTCCAAGTGTGTTTAGGAGGCCTCTAATAGTTTTGGCACAAAACACAAAACTTGACAATAACATTAACTAGCTCCGGAAATTAGGTTATAACTAGAGTTTTGGTTTTTTTTTTTCATTTTGTAAATTGTGTTGGATTCTCTATATATAGGAGAATAGATTCAAGTTGATAGAACTGATTTTCGAGTTGGGGTTGTTTATTTTCAAGACCTATTTTATAGCTAATTTCACTAAACATCTATTGAAATGCAATAGAGAAACTTTTAAGAGTTGGATCTAACAAGGTACTTCCAGTTTGAGATTTATTCACTAGTTTTGAGATTTGTATGTATTTTTTGACTCTATATATAATAGGAAATTTACTAGAACCATTTGTTTTACCATTTGGGTATTGGGTACTTGTTTGGTAGGCCCCTTTTGGTAGCCATTGTCGCTAGATCGTAGAACAAGAGAACTAGGTCTTAATAAATTGTTAGACTTCTTAGGGCACCTTTGGAGGATGCAAGATTTTATAATATGACTATCTTCTTATCTTACATGCTTGAATATTATAACCTTGATAATTTGTGCTCCAAGACATTTTTGAATGCTAAAGGCCTTGGTTTAGGTTGGTCATTTTGGACATCGAAAAAGGTCTATTTGTTAGTTTTGGAAATAAGTAGTAGGTCAATATCAGAAACTAGAATTGTTACCTTTTTCTAAGGAATAAGTTTTAGGTGTTTTCTTAGTTGGTTCCTTTTCATAGATCCATTGTTTCTTGGAAATCTCAACCACCATGTTAGAGGCACTATTTTTAAACCTAATAAAACCCTTTAGGTATGGGTGCAAAATAAATACATTTTATCTGGTATAGAACCACTGCAATATGATATAAATGGTCTTCCACATCCTAAATTTTTTTTATTATGAAATCAGAATAATTTCCTACTACTTCTGTAATATGCTACAAATCTCTAAAATATTTTTTTTTATAAGAAAATTGTGCCAAAAAACCTTATAACCTTGTTATATCCTTTTGAAACTTGTAATTTTAAATTAATTATAATTGGATGGAAATGTTTTCTAATGTAAAACTCCTCTAACTTGTCCCTAAACAATAAAATTATAAATGA
>JAHRHJ020003409.1:105000-174197 GCA_019776745.2 Taxus chinensis
TTCTTTTGGGTCAGATGTTGGTATCCAAATTTGTTCTCCTTTTCAAGATGAGAAGCAACACATATTGGGCATGGAGCTTAGAGGTAATAGATAGATCATGATGTGTTTCATTTTGTAGCCAGGGATGAGATCTAACTGGCCCTTTGTTAATCAGATTTGTGGAGAGATGGATAACACCTTCAAGAGGATTTGACCTATCCTCACTACTTTAGGTCGTGCCTCTTTGACAAGGGTGAGAGGACCTGTAGTGTAACCTTTGTTTGATGAAGGAGATGGAGATATCCTTCTTTTGCACAAATTTTATGAACCTTGGGAAAATACGGTTAATACTCCATAATTTAACTCTCAAGAGTTGTCACTTCTAAAAGATGGATATAATTTCAACACAATGCTAAGGTTACTGAAGACATTAAGAAATCTTGGTTGTATTGCATATTTTAGTAAGTAGCTTTTATTCCTTTGTTGATACACAGGGAAAATAGGGGTAATTTAGGATGGATTCATGGTTTTTGAATGATTTTGGTGGAATATGAAGAAGGATAAATTTGATTATACCAAATCTCTTAGAAGGGACTTCACAACAATAGACAACTCAACAATCGAAAGCTTCATAATAGTTAAGATGTTCCTTCAACCAGAAGGTGTGCTTCAATGGAGGCCCATATCAGCACATTTTCACATAATCTTTGAGACTCTAACACAAAGGCTCGAATTGAAAGACTCAATTAAACACCAAAGTATTTGATAAATCATGCCTAAGGTACACCCAAAGACTTACGAGACAATCTTTATCAACAAATGACAATGAATTGATTTTAAATTTGTTTATCTCATCCAAGATGAAGGCTCTTCTTGAAATGAAATTGCAAATACCATTAAATTGTCACAGGGATGAAATCCTATGTGATTTCACAAAGATTTCAATGTAAGATTGCAATAGGAACGAAAGAAAATATTTGCATACATTCTGAAACAAAGCAGACACAAATTTCTAGAGATTAGACACAAATTAATTTCAAAATTTCTTAAATTCATCAGTAAGGGAAAGCTTCCAGAGCAATCTCAGTGCTCGTCAATGGCTATACATCTGTAACCAACTTGACATGATAGAAAATCTAACACAGAAGAAAATAACAGGTTATCTCGATTTTGGTCTCTCACAAAGACAACTTTCTCAAATTTCTCTCTTAAGAATTCAAACTCCAAACATTTGCAAGATTATTCTCATTGCATTTATACATTTTACTCACTCAATTTTCCCCCCAAAAGAAAATAATATTCGAGGGACCTTTGCTTGTTAACCAATTTGTTTCAGAAAGTGACGTTTAACAAATTCAGATCAAAAATTGCCAGGTGGACCAATTGTGAACTGATCAAGTTTCTTGGGCCCTTGACTAATGACTAGGATGCCATGCCACAACCTTTTGGGAATCCTTCTAATTATTTTGATTCTATCATGGGAAATCCCCATTTTAATCATTTTTTGGAGGCTCTGCCCAGCTGGATATGACAGGAAATCCTTTTCTCTCTCAAGGAAACACCTTTTTCATCTTTTGCACCTACAATTTTCATCATTTCATCCTTTTCCTTTTTTTCCTCTATAACTATGTCCCACATCCAGCTTCTCTAGTAATTCCCATTTTTACAAGTACCTAAGCAATTCCATATTCAAAATATGAACCTTAACAGTCCTTGGACTCACAAATTAGTTTCAAATCCATTTGATGGCACCTTTACAAACAAAGAAAACAAGGAATTTAATCAAAGAATGATAAAAAAGCAAATGTGTATTCATGCATCCCAGGAGTCTTGGAGCAAAAATGGTAGAAAAACATATGTGAATATGCATAACAACCGTTGATTGTGCCCCTTTTCCAATTTATATTATAAGCCATCCATGTGTTTCCTTAGTGCACATCTGCAAAGGAGAAGTACAAAGGCAAGTTTCCAAACAAGCGTCTAGGCCAAGCCTTCACGTACCCTGGGCCCTAAGAAAAACACCTTTTGGTCTTTGAAAAATTCTTAGCAAAAAAGGAGCCAATGAAAGCCTCCATGTGTCTCAATGATGCACATTTTGAGATGGTCCCCTAAAAGAAGAGACCCTAAACAAGTGCATGGGATACAACACGTGTCTCAATCTGGTAGATTTTCTTTAAAAATTTGAAGGTTCTGTAAAATAAGGCGCCATGTGTCCAGGGTTCGAGATAGTTTCCCTTAGGTTGTTGAAAAGTCCAACCAAGGGCAGAGTGAGTGGAAGCCTCCAAGTGTCCTCCTAGAGCTTCTTCAAAATAAAACTTAGGGGTTGGTCCCCAAACAAGTGCGGTCCCTCCACGTGTCCTAAGCCTTATAAAATTAGCTTGAAAAGTTTAAGTATAGAGCAGCTGGTGGAAGCCTCCGTTGTCTCCCTTCGCAAAGTTAATGGAACCTTGAGGTGGATCCTCAATTGAGAGAAACCTCCACATGTCTATGGTCTGCCGAACTTGTACTGATAAATTAAAAATTGTCTAATTTTGGTGCAAGGCAACAGAAACCTCCACGTGTCTCCCTGGTGTAATTACAAGGCCAAACCAAAAGGTGAATTTTCATATGAGCTTCAACCCTCCATGTGGACAAGCTTTGAGTTGAATCATCCTTAGAGTTTTCAAAATGCCCCTCCGAGCCACTTCCAACCAACTAGAAGGGCCACATTTCCATTGATGCTGAGATGTAATTTTGATGGAAAAACCACACCCGTTCAAACTGTAAAATGTAAGAAAATCACCTTTTGAGCTTAGAAATGAATCTTTCTTTTAAGACAGAGATTTGGAAATGATATAAGGCCTAGATATGATCTTACGAACTATACCAATCACGTTTCCACATATATTTGGGACAAAAATGATAGGGACAACAAAACGTGACTATGGAAAATAAGAAGGAAGGGAAAAAAACCTGAGTTTATGCCCAAGTTACAGACTCTTTCATATGAACAGAGGAACGAAAAACAAATTCTAGAATTTTAAGTGATTCTCAACCAAGGAAGGGACTGATCATGGCAACAAAATGGAGGAAAGAGTTTTTATGCATCAATACGAGGAGATAGCAAACATGACAGAGCCCGCAAACTGAAGAACTTTAAGAAAAATAGGGCAAGACCAAATTGAGCACTAACATCAGCTCCAACTCAGGGATGGGCACTCCATGCAAGTGTGACAAGAAAAAATAGCAGAACAAGTGCCAAAAATAAACCAATTGGGAAATGGTTCAAATAATAAGCTTGTAGAGAAGAGAAACCATAACCACTTTCCAAAAACGAACTGGAAACTACAACAAAACTAGGTCACTAAGGACTAGAATGAACAAAAACAAAAAATAGAAACCATAACCACCCTCCAAAAACTCAAGAAACCATTAAAATCAGGTCACCAAGGATTAGAATGAACAAAGGGTTGTCAGAATGAAAATAAAGAACTATACACTATACACATGGATTATACCTTCATTTTGAGAAATCAATCAATTAAATATTTCAAATGTTGCCATTAACAGGCAATTCAAGTAGTTTCCCGTCTAAGGTTTTAGGAAGAAGTTATTTTCACAAATTCATTATGTCAATTGAATAAGGGCCCATCCACAATGCATCAAATTTACTATGATTGCCCTTATCTTCATGCCTGTTATGGCCCATAATAGCACACATATCCCCAATGCTGAAAGGGTCTTAGAGTCACATTCTTGTAAACAACTTTTTCAACTTTTCTCTAAAATTCACATGTCGCTGATGGGAGGATCTTTCTTCATCCAAATAAATAATTTTATTGATTCTAGTATCATAGACTATACTTCTTGATCTTCAATTTGTTGAACAAAATAAAATGAATGCAATTGCAAATGCAAGGGCAGAAAAGCTTGAGTTCCATATACCAACTCAAATGGGCTTTTAGCAGTGAAGAATTTGATAATGTTCTGTCAGCCCAAAAACATACTTTAGTTGCTCACCCCACTTCCTTTTTTTCATCACCAAGGTTCTTCTATCTTGATCTTCACCAAGTTTTTATTGTTGGACTCATTGTTAGGGAATAAGGGATAAAATATGCAGAATAATCCGTCACAGAATTGCAATAGTAGAAAATAATATGCAGAAAACATTACAAATCTCAAATAAAAGTGAAGAATAAAATAACACAACACAAAGAGACAATATTTAACATGGTTCACCCAATTTGGGCTACGTCCACCAAGAATCACTTGCTCATATTTTATTACAAGCCACCACTCTCTCAATACAATACCCAGATCTGTTTGGAGCTATGCTCAACAAACTCTCAAGAATTCACACTTGAATTCAAAGCACATCTGCAATGTTTTTCATACTTCTATCATATGCATAAAACCATATAAATAGACAACTACTTAAGTAGTTTTACAAAACCGTGGGTATCAAAACCATGGGAAAAAACCGTCCCATAAACCTATGGGTCAAAATATGGCCCATATGAGATAATCACATTTCCCAATATATTGGGCTCGTTTTAAGGCCCAAAAAAAATTTATACAATACTCTTAGTGTACAATCTTCAACACTTTCACACATGAAAATAGGCTCCACAACCTAATAATCTCCCACTTGGAGACTAGTTTTCCTCTGAGCAAGCTTCTCAACCCTTCACTAGTTTCTATGAACACTAACCAAAGTTGAACACAACTTCAGTTTTTCCCTTGTGACCACCTTGGCCATCATGTCTATAGGATTCTGACTGGTATGAATCTTCTCCAACTTCAACTTCTCTTCCTCCAAAGTTGTCCTAATGAAATGGTACCTTAACTATATATGCTTCGTCCTAGAGTGGAAAGCAAAGTTCTTACCTAGCTTTATAGCACTTTGGCTATCACTATGCAACTTTCTTTCCTCCTGCTTATACCCCAACTCCTCAAGTAATTTTTGTAACCAAATAATTTCTTTGCTTGCCTCTGTGGCAACAACATACTCAGCCTCTGTGGTTGATAAAGCCATCAGCTTCTATAGTCGTGAAATCCAGCTTAATGTTGTCCCATCTATAGTGTAAACATAACTTTTCATGCTCCTCCTACTTTCTACATCTCTAGCCATATATGAATCTACATAACCACACAAAGTGGTGTTTGATCCACTATAGCACAAAACTATCCCCATGGTCCCTCTCAAATACCAAAGGATCCAATTTACTACCTATTAGTGATCTCCACCTAGATCACTCATAAATCTACTCACCGCTCCCACTGCATGGGCAATATCAGGCCTAGTGCACACCATGGCATACATCAAACTGCCAACTGTTGATGAGTAAGGTACCTTGGACATCTGGTTTCTCTCCTGCTCTGTCTTGGGACATAACTCCTTTGATAACTTGAAATGGCCTACCAAAGGAGTCCCAACCGGTTTAGCATTTTGCATATTAAACCTCTCCAAGACCTTCTTAATGTACTCTTCCTGAGATAAATTCAGCTTCCGTTCCTTCCTATCCCAAGATATCCTCATACCAAGGATTTGTTTGGCTGCCCCCAAATCCTTCATAGAAAAGGATTCACTTAGCTGCTTCTTGAGTACTTTTATTTCCTGCATGTTTTTACCTACAACCAACATGTCATCCACATACAGACAAAAGATAATATAACTGCCATCCTCAAATTTCTTTGTATACATGCAATGGTTAGAATGACATCTAATATAACCTTGCTCCATCATGAAGCTATCAAATTTCTTATACCATTGACGTGGAGCTTGTTTCAAGTCATACAAGCTCTTCATCAGTTAGCACACCATCTCCTCTTTACCTTTTACCTCATAGCCCTCTGGATGCTCATATATAGTTCCTCCTCAAAATCACCATGGAGAAATGGAGTCTTTACATCAAGTTTTTCTAAGTGCAAGTCTTCTACTGCAACTATTCCTAGAACAGTTCTAATAGAAGTCATTTTTACTACAGGAGAAAAAATCTCATCAAAATCTATACCTTTTTTCTGTGCAAACCCCTTGACCACCAACCGGGCCTTGTATCTTTTCTTACCTCTTTCTTCCTCTTTGACTCTGAACACCCACTTGTTTTGTAATGCTCCTTTTCCTTCGGGTAGCTTCACCAAATCCCATGTCTGGTTCTCCATGAAATCCTGATGCTCCTCATCCATGGCTTGCTCCCACTTCTTCCTAACATCTACCTGCATTGCTTCATCAAATCTCTCTGGCTCTCCACTATCAGTGAGTAATAAATAATAAAGAGAAGGAGAAAAACGTTCAAGTTCTCTTCTTACCCTAGAAGACCTCCTCAATATAGGAGTTTGGGGTTCCTATTGAGTAGGTTCCTAAAATGATTCATATGTCACTTTCCCATCTAGGAAGATCCTCTACCATTTCATATTCTTTCTTGGATTCTTCCCTGTTTTCCTGCAACTGCTACTTATACATGACTTTCTCATTAAAGACCACATCCCTAGATCAAATGATTTTCTTATTCCTTAATACTCCAACATTTATATCCAAAGTCATCACCACCATAACCAATGAAGGTACATTTTTCTGATTTATCCTCTAGCTTGGTCCTATCATCCTTGTCTATATGAACAAACACCTCACATCCAAAGACTCTAAGAAATGAATAATCAACTTTCTTACCATACCAAGCCTCCTCAGGTATGCCTCCATCCAAGGCACTTGAGGGTCCTTTGTTTATCAAGTACATAGTTGTGCTCACCGCTTCTGCCCAAAAAGAAAGAGGCAGTCCTGCATGTAACCTCATGCTCCTAGCATGTTCCATTATTGTTATGTTCATCCTTTCTGACACCCCATTCTGTTGCGGAGTTCCTGGAACCTGTCTTTTTCCTATGGATTCCATTCTTAGAACAATAATCATCAAATTCATTGTTGTAATACTCCCCTCCATTATCTGACCTAAGACATTTTAGCTTAAGACCTGTTTCATTCTCTACCAAGGCTTTCCATTTAACAAAAGTGTCAAATACATCAGATTTGTTTCTAATACAATAAACCCAAACTTTCCTTGTTGCATCATCAATAAAAGTAACATAATAACTTGAACCCCCAAGAGATGATACCTGAGCTGGCCCCCACACATCAGAATGCACCAACTCTAACTTACTCTCTTTCTTTGTAGGTCCAACCTTGAGAAACCTTACTCGCTTTTGTTTCCCATATATGCAGTCCTCACATAACTCCAAACATGTTTCTATATATCCAAGGAAAATCCTTTTTTATGATCTCCATGCCCTTATGGCTCATATGACCGAGCCTATAGTGCCACAATGTTGTATCTACTTCTGAAGCCACAAGATTACAAACATTAGTTCTATAAGTGGTTAAATACAAGGTTCCAACCTTCTTACCTCTTTCCACCACAAGAGCACCCTTGGTAACCTTCCAAGAGACTACTGTAAATATCATAGTACAACCATCACTTCCCAACTACCCTACCGATATCAAATTTTCATCTTAATGTAGGCACATGTCTGACATCCTTCAATAGCCTAGTATTCCCATTCTACATCTTAACCTGAATATAACCTTTTCCAACTATGCTACAAGGCTCATCATCACCAAGAAAAACATGCCCAAAATCTATTTGAACATAATAAAAAAAAAAATCCTATGTGGAGTAGCATGGAAAGAAGCCCCTAAATATAAAACCCAAGATTTAACAATATTATGCAAAGAAAGAATCAAAGCATCCTAACATACATTACCCGTTTCCACATTTGCCTCCTTGTTTTCTTCCTGTTGTTTCTTCTTGTCTTGAAGCTCCCAATAGTCCTTCTTTACATGCCCAGACTTTCCACAATGCCAGCATACTATCTTGCTTTTGGATTTTGACCTTGCCCAATCCTTTGATTTTCCACAGCTTCCTTTATTCTTATGTCTCCCTCTAGTTTCCACTGTCAAAGCATTCCCTGAAGTAGAAGATTCACCAGAGATTTTTCTTCACATTTCCTTGCTTAGAATCACCCCTACAACATCCTCAAACTTCAACTTTGAGTTAGCTGGAACCGAGTTTCTTATTGCCATTACCAGGATATTCCAACTCTCAGGTAAAGAGCACAGAACTAATAAATCCCTAACTTCTTCATCAAATTCTATTGTAACCGAAGCTAGCATATTTACAACCGTATTAAAATCATTTAAATGATCTGCTACTGAACCATTCTCAGACATCTTCATATTAAACAACTTTTTCATTAAAAATATCTTATTAGAGGCAGAGGGTTTTTCATACAACTTCCCTAATGCATCCATCAATTCTTTTGTAGTCTTTTCCTTTAAAACATTAAATAATACCGAAGATGCAAGACAAAGCTAGATTTTCCCAAGTGACTTCCTATCCAGAAAATCTCATTCCGCATATGTCATGTTCAAGGGTTTGTTCACCTTCTCCAGACAAAAAATATAAAGATCCTTCTGATAAAGGTAATCTTCCATCTGCATCTTCCAAAGACTAAAATTCTACCCGTTGAATTTATCAACCCTAGATCTTCCATCATCTGCCATAGCTCCCACTCAAGATAAAACTTTCCCTGTAATTCAACACTTCAGCAAAGCAAACTAGTCTCTAATACCAATTGTTAGGAAATAAGGGATAAAATATGTGGAATAATCCCTCACAGAATCGCAACAGTAGAAACTAATATGCAAAAAATTATTACAGATCTCAAATAAAAGGTAGAATAAAATAACACCACACACAGAGACAGTATTTAATGTCATTCACCCAATTTGAGCTATGTCCACCAAGAATCACTTACTCAGATTTTAATACAAGCCACCACTCTCTCAATAGAATACCTAGATCTGTTTGCAACTATGTTCAACAAACTCTACAGAATTCACACCTGAATTCAAAGCACATCTGCAATGTTTTTCATACTTCTATCATATGCATAAAACCATATAAATAGACAACTACTTAAGCAGTTTTACAAAATTGTGCGTATCAAAACCATGGGCAAAAACCATTCCATAAACCTATGGGTAAAAATATGGCCCATATGAGAAAATCACGTTTTCTGATATATCGGGCACTTTTTAAGGCCCAAATAAAATTATACAGTACTCTTAGGGTACAGTCTTCAACACTTTCACACATGAAAACAGGCTCCACAACCTAACACTCATACTGTCCATTTCCATGGGGATTGTAGTTAGAATCATATGTGAAATTGATTCCATACTCTTTACACATTTCCACCAAAGGTTTGGCTCTGAAACTCATGGCATTATCAGCCACAATTTTAGCTAGCATTCCAAATCTGCATATGATTTGATTCAGCATGAAGTCCATGATAACTTGGTGTGTTTATTTCTTGGTGGGGATTGCTTCCACCCACTTAATGAAATAATCAGTGGTTATTATGACCAACACTAGAAGGATCAGAAATTTCCCCAATGAAATCCATTCCCCATTGTCTTAATGGGGCTTCAACTGACACAGGCTACAAAGGAAGGGAGCCTAAATATTTCATTCTTCTAGAAAAACATTGGAAACTTTCACATTTCCTAAGAAATAGAGTTATATCTTTTAAGAGAGTTGGCCACCAATAACCAGCCCTCAAGATTTTATGTGTTGTAACTCTTCCAGCAAATGTCCTCTATAAACTCCTCCATGGAGATCAACAATTATTTTGGGGGCCTCATCTTCAGTAATGCATCTCAAGAGCACTCCCTCGGGGTGGTTCTTCCAAGCTAACCCATAATTAGTAATGACATATTTTAAGAGGCTAACTTAACAGCTCTTCTCTGATTTTTACTCAAATGTTCAGGGCAGTATAGATGTTTGAGATAAAAGATTATATCTTTGTACCATTCAAAGATTACCATGTTTTCAAGCACATTAACACTTTCTCCTTCTACTTCATTCACCTCAATAGTTTACAAGTTTCTCTTAGCCATAAGCTTAGATGGGCTCCACCGTCACCTACCCTTGATCATGCATGTGTAATGAGGTCCAATCCAGCACATGAGAAGGATCTACAATATATCTCCTAAGAAATGAAACATGAAACACATCATGTACGTGAGACAAGCTTGGTGGAAATGCTAGACGGTAGGCCAAAGGGCCGATACACTCTACGATCTCAAAAGGACCAATGAATGTAGGAGCTAACTTAGAACCTTTTTCGTAACATATAGGGCTCTTATGTGGCCTGACACGAAGGAACAACTTCATGCCCACATCAAAACTACGATCAATCCTATGCTGATCCACGTACTTCTTCTGTCTATCTTGTGCTTCCTGCAATCTTTTTCTTATTAACACCAGCTACTTCTCCATGTCCTATAGAAGAGCTGGTCCAAGAGATACTCTATCCTCTAACCTGTCCCAACTAAGAGGTGTCCTGCACTCTCTGTCATACAAATCCTGAAAAGGAGCCATTCCTATGGAACTCTGAAAACTATTATTGCAGGAAAACTCCACCAAGTACAGGTACTCCTCCCATCTAGACTGTTGATCCATCACATACATCCTGAGCATGTCCTCTAAAATATAATTCACCCGCTTAGTCTGTCCATCTATCTCAGGGTGATATGTTGTGCTAAAATTGATCTTCGTCTCAAGGGCATATTGCATGGTAGTCTAAAAATGGGAATTGTACAAAGGATCCCAGTCACTAATGATCTTCCATGGAATCCCATGCAACCTAACAATGTCATCCAAATATACCCGTGCCACGACACTAGCTGTATAAGTGGTCTTCACCAGAGAAAAGTGAGCCACTTTTGTCAATTTATCAACTGTGACCATGATGGCATCATGGTGATATTTCGACATTGGTTGCTCAACAATGAAATCCATGGAAATGGTGTCCCACTTCCATTCTAATATAGCATGAGGGAAAAGAAGGCTAGGTGGATGTTGATGCTCGACCTTAACTCTCTGGCACTCTAAACATTGTGACAAAAATTGAGCCACGTCTCGAAGAATTCCTCTTCAATGATATAACTGTCCCAAGGTGGTGTGCATCTTCTTCACCCCGGGATGGGCTGAATAGGGTACACGATGTGCCTCTGCCAAGATTTCCTGGCTCAAGCCTCCATCTATGGGAACATAAATCCGGCCTCTGTGCCTAAGAAGACCATCTTCCTCTAAATAAAAACCATCAAAATTCCCATTGAGGGGTCTTTGAGACTCGATCTCTACTCAAACTGCAAGGTAGAAGCTATCAAGAGGAAGCTGCTAAAAAATCCTACTTCGTAAATCTATGCTCACTGAAGTGGCCATACTCATATGTCTCCATCTACTGAGAGCATCTGCTACCAGATTCTCCTTCCCTTTCACATGCTCTATCTTCATATCATACTCACAAAGAAACTCCATCCAACACAGATGATGAGCATTGAGATTGGGCTATGTGAAGAGGTGGCGAAGACTCATGTGATCTATCCTAAGTGTGAATCTCTGACCAAGCAGAAAGTGTTTGCATTCAAACAAAAGTTTGCACAACTACCGTAAGATCAAGATCATGAGTTGGATAATTAATCTCATAATCCTTGAGTTTTTGAGACTCAAACACTACTACTCTACCCACCTACATCAACACACCTCCAAGTCCTGCTAAATAAGCATCTATGTAAATGAAAAACTCACCCTGTGGATGTGGCACTGCAAGAATAGGTGTTGTTGTGACACATTCCTTCAATGTACTAAAGGCCTACTCGCATCTATCTAACCAAACCAACTTATTCCCTTTCCTTTGAAGGGAAGTGATGGTGTGTGCAATCTGAGAGAAGTCTTGAAAAAATATCCGGTAGTATCTTGCTAATCCCATGAAGCTGTGCACCGCAATCACCATAGTGGGTGTTAGCTAATCCATAATGGCTCTAATCTTGGAAGGATTGACCACAATACCTTCCCCAGAAATGATATGGCATAAATACTACACCTCCGTCTGAAAGAATTCACACTTCTCCAAGTTCCCGTAAAGTTGTTGCTCCTGAAGACACTGAAGAACCTGGCGTAGGTGCCCCTCATGATCCTCATGCATACACGAGTAAATCAGAATGTCATCAAGGAAGATGAGCACGAAGCAATCAAAGAAGATCCTAAATACCCCATTCATCAAACTCATAAACACTGTGGGGGCATTATTCAAACCAAAAGGCACCACTGTGAACTCATAGTGGCCATATCTTGTACGAAAGGAGGTCTTATGAATTTCCACCTCCGAAATCCTCAATTGATGGTAACCTGAATTCAGATCAATCTTAGAGAAAACCATGTCTCCCTTCATCTGATTAAACAAATCATCAATGTGAGGAAGGGGATGAAAATTCTTGATTGTTACCTTGTTCAGCTAGCGGTAATCAATACACAACCACAAGTATTCATCCTTCTTCTTCACAAAAATCACCGGTGCACCCCAAGGAGATACACTAGGATAGATAAGTCCTTTCTCCAAAAGGCCCTCAAGCTACAACTTGAGCTCACAGAGCTCTGGGTGGTCATCTGATAAGGTGCTCCTGAGATAGGCTCTGCTCCTGGAACCAGATCTATATGAAAATCAATCTCACATAGGGGTGGTAACCCCGGTAACTCCCCCGAAAATACATCTGCAAACTCTCTCAAAATGGGGTTATCATCTAGCGATGGTCCACTAGACCCATCCTCTAATATGTCACTGACTATAACATTATACATCTGGTAACCCCATTATACACACCGCTAAAGTTGCATAGCAGAGATGGTGCAAATAGAAATGAGTCTCTTGACCCTTGAAATCACCGACTCCACTCCCAGATAAACTACACAAGATATAGTCTTGTGGTAACAATCCATCCTAGCCCTGTGTGTAGATAACCAATCCATACCCGAAATGACTCCATATGAGCCCAAAGGAAGGATACAGAGATCTGATGTAGTGGTGAAAGGTCCCAAATCCACCACACACTCCTTAACTAAGGAGTATACAAAGATCTTGGCTCTAGAAGCCATCTCAATTTCCCAATAAGGACCTTGCCTAACTACCACCAGCCTACATCGCTCTACTAAAGAAGGTGCAATGAAAGAGTCAGAAGAACCAGAATAAAACTATATAGAGGTAGGAATACCCCCAATGCTATCTATTGTCTCAATGACCATACTCTGATGCTCGGTCTGGTAGTTCTCAACCATTGTATAAATCTTGTGGTTGTGTCCCATGTGACCAATAGTCAGCTCTGAGATTTTTGTCCTACCCTTGTTAGGGTTCTAAGGGAAATCTCTCTAAAAATGTCCCACAACTCCACAACCAAAACAACCACCTGATCCTCTCCAATGAGTGGAACCTCCAGTAGGTGTTCTGGAAGTCTTTGATGTGGATCTTGTTGATCTAGTGGTGGCCTACTGTGGCCTCTACTAGTGAGCTCCTGTTGACTGAGCTCTAGGTCTACCATGTCCTTGGGACCCCTAGGAGAAGGCCCCATACTCCGACCTCTCTGTGCATCAACTCTCGATGGAGGTCTATAAGGTGGGAGGGACTACTACTGGGGTTTAAATGATGACTGTGAAGGACTCTAGTCCACCATGAGGAGGAGATGACCCCCTCGATCTACTTTCCTACATCTATTGTATGCGGCTCCAGACTAGGTCTCTAGCCTATTGGGTCTTTCCCTGAGTCTCCTCTGCTATATAGGCCTTCTCGACGGCCTCAACTAATGTCTGTGGAACAATGGATCTACATTACACCTCCAATGTCTAGATTAAGGCCTCGAATGAACCTATGGATTTTCACCTACTCATCCTGCATGTACTCAACATACTAGAGTAGATCCAAAAATCTACTCTCATACTCAGCCACTATAAGAGATGCCTATCAGAGGTCATGAAACTCATCTATCTGCTACTGTATGAACCTCAGTGACAAATATCTACTCCTAAACCTCTCCTAAAATAGCTCCCAGGTCACTATCTCAGAATTTGCATGGAGCTTCTGCTCCTCTGTCCTCCACCATACTCCTGCTCCATCCCTCAGTAGATGGATCGCAACACGAGATTTAGTGTTGCTAGAACAAGGAAAAAGCTTGAAGCAACCACTCAAGCTCACTAGCCAAGACTCTTCCTAAAATCCACCTGTGTCACCTGAGTAATGTGATGGCCAAAGCTTCAGGATCTCCCTGATGTGATCTGCAGTTATGGTTTGATGGCCTCTAGGCCTCTCTGTATGCTCATCCCTAAGCCTAGGGCTCTAAGACCTCTCTCTATGTCTCTGAAACTTGGTCACCCTGTCCCCTCTGTGATGACTCTCTGCCTTGGCTGACTCTACATGGGAGTTCTCTCCTTTATGCTCCTCGTTGGGAAGAGGAGATACCTGACCCTCAATGGAAGGGACTCTGTCATGTCTGGTTGCATGTCCTCCTACTGATCCTTTCCACGTAATGTGGTATTAACCTCCTGAAGGGTCTACAAAATCTAGGGCAGGATGGCTGCTATAGCATGCTCTGGAGCATGGTATGGTGTCTATGTGAAAAGGCTCCCCATCTTTTCTGTGCCTCCTACACAAAAAAAAATGAGATTTAGTTCCTTATTCTAGGTCTTACTCAGTTTCCATGTTTACTAAAATGTGAAAATTCCAAACTAAACTGTTTTCTAGATTTAAAAGTGTGCTAAGTTTTAAAGTTCATGTCTCAAGTTTCTAGTGTGCCCAATGGTCCAAGATTTTGAACCACTACTCTGATACCAAGTGTAACACCCGCTAAAACAACCCACTTGAGACCCAAGAACAACCTAGGATTAGTTAGGAAAAATTACGGAATAATTTTTTTTTATTAAAAGAATCTACAACCAGGTTACAAGACACATAGCTGTCACTAACAAGTTCCAGAACAATTCTAATCTACTAGAATATACTTTTCTTTTATTAATAATTAATTAGAGGTCATAAGGTCCAAAATTTTAGGGTTAGAAGTTCAATTAGGTTCAGAGGGAAATTCCTCACCATGCCCACTCTCTAACAGGCTTAGTTTTAACTTGATTTTTCCCATACTCTACACATTCAAATTTTTCGTAAATTACACCCATTGGATAGGAAATTTCCTCACCTTTCCATTGATATAAATAATTCCTCCTAACTCCTCATATTTTTCAAGTTATGGGCCAGCGGGCCTTGGGGTGAAAATTTTCCCAAGAGTTAGCCTGTCGGGCCTAGAGGTAGAAAATTTTCCCGGGGAAGAGTTGGTGGACTGCGGAAAAAGAGTTTTGGCATTTTTTCCCCGCCCACGGGAAAAAATGTGATTTTCCTCCTATGAGTTTGCACCAGCGGGCCCAAAGAGGACAGGTGGCAGTCTAAACTTGCAGGGAAAAATGAGGAAAGGCGGGGGTGGCGGGAGACAGTTTAGCCATTCTCCAGAGAGATTTCAGCTCTGCACCCACACTTACAAGATTTTACACGTGGTAAAAATTGAGAAAGGTAGGGTGGCAAAATGTTTTAAAGCCTCCACTAAGGGCTAAAGGTTCATGACATGCCTTTGCTGAGCCTCACGATGCCACATGGTTGCAGATTGGCTACGGGCGGGGACGGCGGAGGAAAACTTGGAAAAATTTCCCAAAAATTTTAAAAAGGTTAAGGACAAAATGCATGATTCTATGACTCTTCTGCCGATGCCTCGCACGCCACGTGGCAGAACCTGATTCTGCGGGCCGGGGATGCAGGGAAATTTTTGACAAATTTTTGGGAAAATTTTCCAAAAACGCTAAGTTTTAACAAAAAAAAATGATTCTCCGGGTTGGCATGGTGGGATGTTTCAGCCTTTATTACTTGTGGGCAAAAAGTGCAAAGGGAAAATTCAAAAATATTTCCGCAAGTCCAAGGGAAAGTTTATTCGGGTTAAATTTGATAAGGAAATTTTTCCCAAAATTTTAATGCCAGTGAATAAAACTTCAGAAGGCCATAAATTTTGATAGAAATCTCAGTTTTGGGAAAATGAGGACTTTCTGGAAATCTCTCGAAGCCCTCTTTGCACAGGAATCATTAATTTTATATTTTGATAAAGTTTAAGGAGTAAATTTTGTGAAAACGTTCTGTTGGAAAATACAGTGCAAACTGGTAAATTTTAACTTATAAAATTTTATTCAATTTGTCATTCCTCCTCTCTCAACATGTCAAATAGACATGGAGGATTTTCCTAGGATGGATTTTAGGATGATTCAAGGTAATTTTGTTTGATTGATTTGCAATTTCGAACATTTACAAGTTTTCAACAACAAAAAGGACTACAAATTGGTTTGGCCCGATTTTTGAAAGTTTTGACAGGATTTCCTTAAGTGTTTTAGCCCAAATTGAAGTTCATTTGGCCATCATAGCATGTTGATTTTAATGTTTCATTTGTTATTATCTTGAATTGCAGGTTCAAACTGTTCATTTTAGATAAATTATTTTCTAGATATAAATAGTAAAACAAAGATCAATTTCTAAAGGATTTAACTATCTTTTTCACATTCAAGTATGGAATTCATTTCCATTCTAGTCTAATACATTTAGTGATTCAATCAAACCATTTAAGAGCCAAAATACAAAGTCTGATTTTTAATTTTAATCCTATATTTTAAAAAGAACAATAATACATTTCCTTCATATGTGTTTCCTTTTCAATTTTCCAAACACAAATTTCAAATCACAATTTGATGACAAATTACCAATGCAAATAATATCAAATTGAAGAAAAGGTATTGCAATCTTTTATTGATTTCAAATGAAAATATACAACTTACATTTTCAATTTCTTGAATACAAATAACTATGTATTTCAATTTCTTTCTTTCAAATGAACCGAAGAATAGAGTATATATATCTTTCACATTTAAAATTTACAAATTTCATAACTCAATACAAAGTATCTTTCCATTACAAATTTAATACAGATCATCCACTTCAAAGTGGGAAGGGTTACAATGAGATTTTATTTCACAAGGAACTGTCAAACTATCTTTCTCCTCTGCTCCAGAATAGCAACATGCAATTTCTCTCATTCTTTCAATTTGATCACAACAAGAGTAGGGGAAAGGCAATGCTCTCCACCCAACCAAGACATTAAATGAAAAGGAGAATCCATCCTTCTTCATTGGCCCCTGAGCCCCAACCATAATGCAATAAAAGATGTGATTCAACTCATGGCAACAAAGGCTTCCACAACACACATGCAACATTTTCACATAAAAATATAGTTCAAAATAGAATGTAGTTTACAACTACATTAAAACATACAAACAAGACTAAGGCTTCATCAAGCAAGCCAAAGGAGCAAGGAACTATGGGGGAAGCTACTTATGCCTCCCAATGGGAATTGGGTATCCACCTGTAACAAACTACCAATATAAAACATCTCCCATATATCCTTATGCCCCCCACAATCCCTCCTTATGCCCCCCACAAATTTCCTTATGCCCCCACAAAGTAAGAAATGCAATGCTATTTCTTTTCCAAGGTGGAACCCAATCCCAACTCCCTCCACAATAAATCTGATGCCACTGGCATTCCCTTATGCCCCCCACATGGATTCCCCATAGCCTTCTCCTACACCATTCCTAGGCAGTCTACCCAACCAACCAACAAACATAACAAAACATTCACACATTCACATGTACATAAAAATAAGGGAAAAAGATTATTTCAAGAGCCAAGCTCTTACCTCTCCATGAAGGATTGTTCCAAGTTCCAAATACAACAACTTTCAATGTAAAATACAGTCCAAAATCAACAATGCCAACAAACATGCAACTGGTCTCCAATCTCCTCCAAAAAGCAAGAGCTCCAACAACAAAAATTCACCCCAAAGGAAGTAAGCAAAAGTTCAACAACCCAAAACAAAGCAAGGAGTTCTAATTTTATAGAAGAGGGAAGAGAAGAGGATGAGGTGGATCCATGTAGGATGCCACATCACACATCCTCAACTCCAACACCAAATTCAAATTCATTCTCCAATGCACAATAAAGAGGTGGGTGAATAATATGACAATAAACTTACACACTCCAAAAAAGCCCACACCCCAAAGGACTGAATTTAAAACATGTAAGAAAGTGCATTTAAAACTTACCATTAGTCATATCAAAATGCATAAAGAAGGCCTAAATTCAACCCTCCAACCATAGGTATGGTTGGTAAATAAAATTAAGAGGTATGGGACAAATTTTACTTGTCCCACAAGCATCCAAAATCAGCCTCTAAGGACAAATTCGAATTTCCAATAAGGTGGAGTGTTTCACACTCAGAAGTTAGACTTACACATCACTTTAAAGTCACTTACACATTACTTACACATTTAATACAAAATTTCCAACAACTTCAATAATTACTTTCTTATGACATCTTTGATTTATTTATTTTAACAACATGATTACTCACATGAATTCACACAACATTTAATAAATAATGAAAAAGGGTAAATGCACCACAAAATAAACACATGCAAACATTAATAAAAAGAAACCACATTAATAAATACATAAAGCCCCTTGGTCACATTCAAAGGTAATCCCCCCATGGGAATCCCTAACAAAATACAACACACACAACAAATACAAGTTGTTGCCATGGTGACCTTGTTGAATTCATCTAGAATTCCAATGTGGTTGGTCTCCAATCCCTCGATGTTTGTTGTGATATTTTAACCTGCAAAACACAAATACCTCATTCGGCCTCGTGGCCATATCAGAACATCCAACATGATATAAATATAATCACAAAATCATATATACATATGAATCACAACAACATCAAGGCAATCAACAATATCACTTACAATTTATATCAACAACTAAATCATCATCATATAATGTCCATTTTCTAGGTCTACTCACAATATCCAATATCACATGTCTGAACAACATTCATAATATATCCATGTCAAATAGTATATCATCATCCACATATGAAGTGTCTCTAATAATCATCATGCATCATAACTAAATCAAGATCAACAATAATCCATGGTCCAACATCTAACATCATACTAAATCAAAACCATAATAATGTCCATAATATAGTCAGCAGTATCAATATCAGTATCAAAAGGTGTCAAAGGGAAGTGGGCACTACATGGTCATTACCTGTAAGTTTTTTAGTTTACATAGAATCAATAAGGAACTCAAATGGATGCATTCCACATGTTCAAAAAGTGTATCTCAGAATCTATGAATGGACATTCTCTGATATGATCTTGGTTTTACCAAACCTTTTTATTATCCCTTCATAGAAATCTAGTATGCTAGATTCATTGGCCTCTTTGAGTGCTACTACAAAAGTACTTTGAAGTAATCTATTTATGAGGATCCACTTGTGGCCTTGGCTTGAGTTTGGATCATGATTCCAATGAAGTTCAATTAATCCTGCATAAATGGATGGTAAACTGAAATTAGATAGGAATCTAGCCAGTCTTTACCTGTGAAGAATGCACATTCTTTTGCATTGGTTATGCATGAATAACAATTACTGTTATATCTTGGGCCAATTAACCCTCCTCACACAATCTACTACCCATGGGGAAAAATAGACCTCCAACTGCTCCATTATGGATTCTTGCAGCACTTTCTCAATTTGATAGTTCAATACACCTTAGCAGATCAATTGATATCTTTTCAATCCATGGCCTTTAGTGTCTTATGGTTTCATTTTGATCATCTCTGAAGGGACAACTTCCCATCATGTAGGAACATGTCATTATATTCTAAGTCCAACAAGGATTACGGGCATTCATATTTTTGTCTTCTTTACCATTCCACAGGACCAAAACTAATTTTCATAATGATACCTTTTCTTCAATTTGTACATTAAGAAATTCATTTATCTTTCAAAACTTTCCCATGGACCAAATTAGAGGAATTGAGAGTCAATGTCATAATGGACCAAATTATGACACAAGTGAATACCCTGCACATTTGTCATTCAGGTCCTTGTTGAGAAGGAATTCTTTAACTCCCACAATTGGTCCTAGCACCTAGATAAGTTATTGTTTGAAACTCTATAGACAAATTTGTTTATCAAGTTCATAATCACTTACATGAAATCATGAAAATGAAAGAATGTTTACTTTTAACTTACCAGAGAAACACTTGAAAAAGGCGATTGGCTTCTCTAAATTATTTTTTTTTGCTACACTGAGATCTGTCAAGATTTGTCACTTCCACCAAAGGACATTAAATAAATCCCATCTGGACAAAATAAATGAAGACATTATAAAAATGCTTAACATTTAATCACCTAACCCTTTTTCATTTCTATCCACTTAAATTCAGACTCCTCACAACATCAACATTTTGTTTGAAAAGGGTAGGACATAGACTTTTTTGGCTATGTCTAAACCCGTTGAAACAAGCTATTTATTTTCTTTTATAAGAAGCTTTGAATGGAATTCTTATGACATTGGCAATGGAAATGCAATCAAATTCCTTGCAACTCTCTCTAATTGTATGTTAAATCAAGAGCCAGGAATTACTTTTTGGAATTAATTTTACTATAATATCTAAGTGCAGATAACATTTAAAACACATGATATGCTTCTCAAATGAGATGATCTGCAGCATGTTTTAGAGAACACAGTTAATGAAAATTATTCAAACTATTTCCTTTATTCATCCCTTAAACATATCCATTTCTCTTTGAAAGGTTTCCACATCCTAGACTTATCCAAATGGCATCTTTCTTTAGACATAGGTCCCCCATTTGGTGGCGAACAAAATTTTGAACCTGCTTATCTTCTTTCACGGTATTGATCTGGTTGCTATCATAAGTATGAATCTAGCAATGAAAACCTCTCAGAGCCAAATACACACTTGTAATATTTGCTCCATGGATGGAAGTGGGTCCCCTTTGATATTTAATTCCAACATTAATTACAAATTCTGTTCAAAATTGGGTCACACTCCCCTTGGTCCCCTTTCGAATAAATTAAACATACTACACACAACCTAATTTCTCCACTTTTTTTCCTGACTGGAACCAAATTTAATTAACCACAACTTGAATGCTTGATTATATAATACTTGCCTCATCAATTTATTTAGCTTCCCTCATTAAGAGGCTTAATGCACACCTTGAATGCCATTTTCACCTTACACCTTAGCATTTGGACAGTTCAATTGCATATGCTATGTTTCCATTGACTAAGAGGTCTTAGCAACTCTAAAATACATCTGGGAACTCTTGGAAAAGTTAGTATAACTCATACCTTTCACATGCCATATTCTTCAATTTGAAGAGTTTATTTCTCTCCCACAGAGTATCTATGGGTTCTGAATCTTTCCTTTAGACCTGTAACACCAGCTTTCTCAGCTGGAAAAAATTGGTCATTAGGATTGAATATTGTTTTCCAACCTAGGAATCCCTTTTGAAGCTTGTTTGTTTGTAGTTCAAACTACATCCAAAGTGTAGTTATTGCTGCTTAACTTGTCCTATTTTTGGCAGATAACTCAACTTCTTCTTGCAAGAAATTGGGTAACCTTGTTTCAGAGGTTGGCCACTTGTCAAATTTTGGAGCTAAAAGAGAGATGGATGCATACAAGTCAAGAACCTTGATCTCTTCACAACATCCAAAATTTTCTCCAACTATCAAGACTATTGGAGGTTCACTTCATAGTTCCTTGGGAAGAATTGATGCGAACCAAGCTCCATCCTCAATGATCATCACCATCACCCTATTTTTGACCTGCAACATCAATAAGTGCATTTATCACATTTGTAGCATTCCATCCTCTTACTGTGATTAACAATTTCACTATCACCTGTTGCAATTCTAAGCATGCCTCTATTCCTTGATACCATTCACTAAATGTAGATTCAAAACAATCCCTCTTCACCAGTTCTTGACCATTTGATCTTCTCATAATATGCCAAATACAGAATGCTGAGTAGTGGATTTGTCCCCTTTTAGACCTCACCATGTGCAATTAAAGCTTTTAAAAGTCTAGAAATTCTCATACCTCAGACTGCACAATTTCCACTGGAATTCAAGTCTTATTGGGTCACAGAGTTCCTATCATCCTAAGAAGTACTGATGTAGACTCAAATGTCGGCAGCTTCTAGAACCATCAACTTGCATCTCAGCTGCATTTTTTTCTGTGTTTTGGCCACCCTATCAATGATGTGCCAAAATTAGTAGGAACTTGATAAGGTCATAACTTGAGCTCCGGGTGTCCGTTTGAGTCCGTTTTGTTTTTTAAAACCACATGTTTTGATGATACAAATGCACTGGAAACCCACCCTACCAGTTGAGGCAAGTTTTCGACACATTTTCGGGCCATAAATCCGCCATCTTGAGGCCAAAAACTAGGATTTAAGTTGTAGTTGAATTTTTCCTATTTTTGGGCATTAGTTAATTTTAGTCTATTAGTTGCATTATAAGTTAGAAATTTGGAAATACCTCTAATTTAGGAATGTAGAAGATGACTGGAAATTTCTGTGCCCATACGAATAAGCATGCAAACTTACTAAGAATAGCAGGTTCTAGTAAACTGCTAAAAATAGTAATTTCCGCCACCTAGAGTAGATTTAGTCAAAGTTAGTTAGAGTTTTCTTGGAAACTCGAGTTGGGAGTTGTTTTCCTATTTAGGAAACATTGTAATTCATTATTCAATAACGAAGAAGGAGATCTATTTTCTTTTGGAGTTCATATTATTTGCAGTATATCAAGTTTTTTTTATAATTTGGCTACATTATTTGGTATCAGAGCTGGTTCGAGTCTTTAAAAAAATGGTAGGAAGAGGAAGAGGAAGAGGAAGAGGAGGTGGTATTTCTTAGAAGAAAAGAAATATGTAAGATCTACAGAGGCAAGTTGTTGCACTTGCTGTAATGATAACCCAGAGAGGAAATCAAGGTGGAGATGACACAGATGAAGAATAATTTTGTGAAGAGGAGGAAATGCCAGTTCCACCATTAACTTTTGAAGAAAGGATGCTTTGAGCATTAAAATGAAATAATGGTGGGATAAGAGTTGATGTTTTAGAGTATGGTGGTAGTTTAAAACCAGAGGAGCTGATAGATTGGTTGATTAGCATGGGGAAAGTTTTTGAGTGGAAGGCTATGTCAGAAGAAAAGAAGGTAAAATTTGCATACACGAAATTAAAAGGTCATGCTATGTTATGGTGGGATCACCTACAGAAAGAGTGGTCAAGAAAGGGAAAGAAAGAATTAGGACGTGGAGTAAGATGGAGAAGAAGCTAAAAGGTAAATTTCTCCTTGTGGATTATGCACAAACCCTTTATAGGAGGTTTTAGAATCTCAAACAGAACTTACAAATAGTGCAAGAATACACAGATGAGTTCTACAAGTTGTCCATTCATGTAGAGCATGAAGAAACTGAGGAAAAAATGGTTGTAAGGTATGTAAATGGATTAAAATTTTCTATTCAAGATGAGATAAGTATGCACAGGATTAAGAGCATGGAGGATGCCTATCAATTAGCCTTAAAGGCCAAGGAAAAACAAAATCGTCAAAGTTTCAGGAGATCACTTGGAATGAATAGGGGGGCCTCATCTTCCTTTCAGGGATGAGCTGGTTTCAGCCAAGGTAGAGGAGAATCATCTTGTGGATTGGAAAAGTAAGAAGATACGAGACAATATTTCCAGAATCAACAAAGAGGCAGAGGATTTTCTAGGGTAAAAGGATATGCTAGCGATAGAGGATGGGAGGCTCCACGAAGACCATTTGTTTGTTACAGATGTGGTGAAGAGGGGCATCAGGATTTTTAATTCCCATATTCTTATATATATGAAAAGAGGCAAGGAGATGCTCCAAGAGTAAAGCTTGTTGAAGATAAACAAGTAGAAGATGAATAGGACCTAGAAATTCCACTGGCAGATCTTGGAGAAAATATGATGATCAAGAGTACGATGATTGCTCCAAGAAAGGATATCAAGGGGGATGCATGGCTGCATAAAAATATTTTTAGAACAAGATGCACTTCAGGAGGAAAGGTATGTAATGTTATTATTGATGGTGGTAGTTGTGAGAACATGGTTTCAAATGAGATGGTCGAGAAATTGGGTCTGCATTGTGAGAAGAATCCTAACCCTTATCGTATTGCATGGTTTAAGAAGGGTAATGAAGTTACTGTTGATAAGAGATGTTTAATAAGCTTTTCTATTGGGAACAGTTATAAGGATGAGATTTGGTGTGATGTTATTCCTATGGATGCATGTCATATGCTGCTAGGAAGACCATGACAATTTGATAGAAAATTTATTCATGAAGGGGGAAAGAATACTTATACTTTCTGGAAGGATGGCACAAAAATAGTTTTTCTACCTCTTAAGAAGAGGGGAAGACTGAAAATATGCTTTCTGCAAAGGAATTTGTGAAGGAGGCAAAGGCAACCGGTTTTTGTTATGCACTAGTCGCAAATAAGGATGAACCTACAAGTGAACAAATACCAGTAGAAATAGCAAAATTAATAGAAGAATTTTCTGATGTTATTCCTGATGAGCTACCAGATGGATTACCACCCAAAAGATATATTCAACACCATATTGATTTGATTCCAGGGTCTTCACTCCCAAATCAAACGACTTATAGGATGAGCCCGACATTACATGCATATTCGAATAGTCAAGTGACAGAGCTCATGAGAAAGGGGGTCATAAGGGAGAGTATGCGTCCATGTGCAACCCAACTTTATTAACACCAAAGAAGGATGGAACATGGAGAATGTGCATGGATAGCAGAGCAATCAATAAAATTACAATCAAGTATAGGTTCCCAATACCTCGCCTTGATGATATGATGGATGTGCTTGAACTGGATCTAGGTATTTCACCAAGATTGATCTTCAAAGTGGTTACCATAAGATTCAGATCAGAGAAGGAGACGAGTGGAAAACAACATTCAAGACAGGAAATGGATTATATGAGTGGTTGGTGATGCCATTCAGGTTATCCAATGCACCTAGTACTTTTATGAGATTGATGAACACCGTGCTGTGGAGTATAATGGTAAGTTTGTTGTGGTTTATTTTGATGATATCTTGATCTTTAGTAAAACTAAAGAAGAACATTTGAGGCATCTAAGGGTGATATTTGAAGTGTTAAGGAAAGAGAAACTCTATGAAAATATGAAGAAGTGCACATTTATGCAAGAGAGTTTGGTATTCTTGGGTTTTATTATTTCAGTAGATGGGGTACAGATGGACTCAGAAAAGATAAAGGCAATTATTGAATGGCCTACTCCATGGAGTATAACAGAGGTAAGAAGATTTCATGGTCTAGCAACATTTTATAGAAAGTTTATTAAAAATTTCAGCAGTATTGTAGCACCTATAACAGATTGCACAAAAGGAAGGGAGTTTTTGTGGACAAAGGCAACTAAGGATAGTTTTCAATTCTTGAAGAAGAAGGTGATAGAGGCACCCATTTTGGCACTACCAGATTTTGATAAAGTGTTTGAGGTTGATTGTGATGCCTGACATGTGGGTATTGGTGTTGTTCTAAGTCAAGGTGGAAAGCCAGTAGCTTTATTTAGTGAGAAACTGAATGAGGTAAGAAATAACTACTCTACTTATGATGTGGAATTTTATGCAATTGTACAAGCATTGAGGCATTACTTAGTGCCTAAGGAGTTTGTGTTATTTACAGACCACATAGCCCTGAAGTATGTGAGTACACAAAAGAAGTTGAATAGTAGGCATGCAAAGTGGGTATCATTTTTGTAGGGTTATACATTTTTCTCTAAAACATAAATCAGGAAAATAGAATCAAGTTGCAGATGCATTGAGTAGGCGTGTGACTTTGTTTACCACTATGGAAAATGAGGTGGTGGGTTTTGAAGCAATAAAGGGTTTGTATTCTTCTGATTCTGATTTCAAGGATATTGTTGAAAGGTTAATTTTTCCATTGTCAGACAATGCAGGAGATGTCTAGGATGAGTACATTTTATAGGATGGCTACCTATTCAAGGGATGCCAACTATGTATTCCAGTTGGGTCTATGAGAGAGAATATATTGAAAGAGCTGCATAACGGAGGATTGGCTGGGCATTTTGGTAAAGATAAGATGATAGCCTTGGTAGCAGAGAAATACTATTGGCCAAAGCTGAAAAGAGATGTGGTAAGATATGTGGAGAGGTGTCGAATTTTCCAAGTCTCGAAAGGACATGCACAGAATACAAGGTTGTAAATATGCCTGTTGCTTGTTCCTAAAGGGTTGTGGACAGATCTGAGTATGGATTTTGTTTTGGGATTACCAAAAACACAACGAGGTAATGACTCAATTTTTGTGGTTGTTGATAGGTTTTCTAAGATGGTTCATTTTATTACCTGCAAGAAAACAAGTGATGCGACAGGCGTAGCAGATTTGTTTTTCAGAGAAGTTGTTCATTTGCATGGTGTTCCAAAAACCATTACTTCAGATAGGGACACAAGGTTCTTAAGTCACTTCTGGCAGACTTTATGGAAGAAATTGAGAACTCAACTACAGTTCAGTAGTGCCTATCATCCTCAGACTGATGGGAAAACAGAGGTGGTAAATCAGAGTTTGGGAAACCTGTTAAGGTGCATCATTGGGGAAAATCCATGAAACAATGGACTTAGCATTACCACAAGCTAAGTTTACATATAACAGTTCCATAAATAGATCCACAGGAAAGTCTCCATTTTCAATTGTGTATGGGAGTAATCCAAATGGGGTGTTAGATTTGGTACAACTACCAGTTGATGGCAGAGTCAGTGATGATGCAAAAGCATTTTCCGAACATATACAACAATTGCAGGAAGAAGTGCGGAAGAAGCTGCAGAATAGTAATGATAAGTATAAGGAAATAGCAGATGTGCATAGATGGAGAAAGGTATTTACAGTTGGTGAGTTGGTTATGGTATATCTACAGAAGGAAAGGTTTCCAAAAGGAACCTATAACAATCTGAAGTACAAGAAGATTGGTCCCTGCAAAATCATGAAAAAAATAAATGATAATGCTTATGAGGTAGAATTGCCAAGGAATTTTGATATTTCTCTAGTGTTTAATGTTTCAGATTTGTATTCTTTTCATGGGGATGGTGCAAAAGGGGATGTTATTGATGAAGTAGTATATTGGAGGCAGCAGGTTCCGGTGAAGAAGAAAGAAGAAGTGGATCAGATTCTAGATAAGAAAACAATGGACACGCGACATGGGAAATACAACAAATATTTGGTACATTGGAAAGGACTGGAACAAGAGGAAAATACTTGGGTCACAGAGTGGGAGATTAAGAAGTTGGATGTAGATAAATGGAAGTAGTTTGAAGAAGACAACTTGCAGGAGCTATGTTTTTTTCAAGCAGGGGAGAATGATGTGCCAAAATTAGCAGGAACTTGACAAGGTCATAACTTGAGCTTCGGGTGTCCGTTTGAGTCCGTTTTTTATTTGAAACCACATGTTTTGATGAGACGAATGCAGCAGGCCAACCAGCCCCCTACCAGTTGGAGGCAAGTTTCGTCACATTTTTGGGCCCTAAATCCGCCATCTTGAGGCCGAAAATTAGGATTTAAGTTGTAGTTCAGTTTTTTCCTATTTTTGGGCATTAGTTAATTTTAGTCTATTAGTTGCATTATGAGTTAGAAAGTTGGAAATTCCTCTAATTTAGGAATGTAGAAGATATGTGGCAATTTCTGTGCCCGTACGAATAAGCATGCGAACTTACTAAGAATAGTAGGTTCTAGTAAACTGCTAAAAATAGTAATTTCCGCCACCTAGAGTAGATTTAGTCAAAGTTAGTTAGAGTTTACTTGGCAACTCGAGTTGGGAGTTGTTTTCCTATTTAGGAAACATTGTAATTCATTATTTTGGAACGAAGAAGGAGATCTATTTTATTTTGGAGTTCATATTACTTGCAGTATATCTGGTTTGTTCTTAATTTGATCTACATTAAGCTTCCTTATGTTTAAGTCTACGAGAATCCATCCTCTTCAATGAATTGTAGGAAAGTACATTTCAAAGATGAATTGCTAGTTTTATCATATTTTTCAAAACTTTATAAGTATTACATATAAGTATTCCTATTATTTTGGGCAAATGCCAAGAATTTACTTATGAAGGCAAAGGTTAAAAATGGGATGGTAATTTTAGTTCTATAAATATTATACACAAATACAAGTTATGATAAATTATATGTTGACTATTTAGGAGGATCTTGAAAGATATTTTTCAATTAAAAGAATTACCGACGTTGCAGTTGTCATGAATTGACTTTGATTTATTTGATTTTATTTATTTTTCTATTAATATGTACTTTTTAGAACTTGAGTGAACTTCTAGACATGTCCAATGAAATTAAACATTATTCCAAGGGGATTCTAAATTGTATTCCAAAGAGATAGGTGAGTTCAAATGTTATTTTGTATTGATAAAAATTTCCGAAAAAACATTATTTTTTAAAAAGTTGTATTGGAACTGATATATGAAGAATGATATGTTTATATTATTTTTTTATTGATAGTATATTTTCGAAAGCCTTAAATAAAACTGCGACACATTAGAAGAATATAGATGTTTTAACATTCTTGAGGCCAAGTTTCGCAAAAAAAAATAATTTTTTTGTGTTATCCAACACTATGGAATCCCCAATAATATACAATAATTGAAATATTATTTGTAAATCACATCTATCATCTGTTCGTAACATGTTATAAATTTCAAATAGTTGGACTGATTAGTGTATTTATACTGCCCAAATCTTTATCGTATTATATAATAATACAGTAATATAATAAAAAATGAGGAATATTAGAAAAGTGATAAACTGTTTTAATTATGATGCACTAGATTTGATGATAGACAATTGTATATCTATAAATATATGCGATATTCTAATATATTTTGTACTAACATGTCGTATTTAGATGCATAACATATGTTGGATGTTTTGAGTGTAAAAATATGATATTTTATGGATGCCAAAATCAAATTAATTTATGAATTTAGATGATGGTAATATGCTAATTTCGAATGATGATTATTGATAGTTTTATATGTATATTGTCTCAATGTTGTTAATAACATTTTAAAAGGAAAGAGAGTTATTTTATTTTGTTGCATGATATTTTATCACATACATAAAAATGGATAAGGGACCAATCATAGGAAGGATGTTGGATGTTGAGAAACATGGTTAAAAATTTGACAACTTGTGTAATGTTATATTGTGGATTTTCTTGCATGCCTAGTTTAGGGAGGTTTCCCATGGGGGTGACCTCACATGTGTGGCCATGGGGTGAAATGTATTCATTTTTTCTTTTAAATTTTGTATGTTCTTTATTTGTGTTTTATGTATTTTAATTGTTGGAAATGACAGTAGTCACTTTATTAACATGTTATAATTGTGTCTTAATTAAGCTATCCTTCTTATTTTGTTAACTAAAATTTTGTCAAGTGGTTAATTATGAGGTTAGGTAGTCCTTGTTGTAAGTGATGATTTGTGTCAGATTTGTGTGTGATTTACTCCACCCAACTTCAAAATTCAGATTTTGACTTGGGAGGGACTTTTAAGAGGCTTGTGGGACAAGATAATAGCCTTGTCCCATGCCTCTTAAACTTACCCAAAAACCCTACCTATCCCTGGATGGGGAGTTTATTTTGAACTTATTTGTTCATATTTTCGAGTGTATAAAGTAGTGAAAATAATTGCACTTTCATTTGTACCTGAATAATTTTATCCTTGAAGGCACCGTGTGCAAGTTTGAGTCCCAATGGGTTTGTCATAAGTTCTTACATGCTCATTTATTGTCTTGGGCATGGTGTGTTGCCCAATTGAGTGTGGGAATGGAGGAATGATGAAGTGGACCAATCCTACATGGAGAACCTCATCATCCTCACATCCCATTTATATTTATTGATGGATTTTGATGGGATGGGGGTTACTTGTTCTTTTTCTTCCTTTAGCATTTTTTAAATTGGGACCTTGTTGGAGTTACTTTTTGGAAATTTCTTGGCTTGGAGGTGTGAAAGACTTATGTAAATTTTATTGGAAGCTTGATGGAGAGGTAAGATACTCCATCCTTGTTTTTATATTATTCAAGGTTTGTAAATTAAGTGAAAATGTGCTTGTTTAATTTAGTATGAGTTTTGTGAATGTGCTTTTGTGTGGTTGGGTAGTATGTCTTAAGTTGGGTGTGGGAGATGGAATTATGGGACTATTTCTAGGGATAAAAGGAGATTTTTTGAGGAATGCAATTTGGTGGGAAAGTGTGATTGGGAGTTTCACTTTATAGGGATTTTGAAAAGAAAATCAATGGTCATATTGTTGCATACTTGTAAGGGAGACATAATGATATTCATGTTGTTTCTTTTGTGCACTTGGAGGCTAAGGGTAAAAACCCACTTCACTTAGGAGGCAAAAAAGGTGGTTTCCCATATCCTTGATCCATTTGGTTTGGGTATCAAACCTTATGTATTGTTTTGAAGTTATAAAACTATGTTTGAGTATTTCATTTTAAATCTATGTTAAATATTGGATGTGTATGTTGTTTGTCAGAAGACATGTTTATTTGAAAGTTGTCAAATGTTGCTCAATAGAATCATTCAAGGCTTTTTAACTAGGGATCGAGGAAATTAAGGGGATGCTCTTATCCTCTTAATGGATTAAAGGTTGGGTGGAGAGAATTTCCATTACTCCCATCTGAACACCTTGTATTGTGATACTTGTTGTCTGAAAGATTGAAATGAATAGATTGGAGCTACACTTGATAAAATGACATGCAAATAAAAGACTTGTATTTTGGCCTTATGAAAATTCTTATGTTGTAAATTGTTCATTTCATTATTTCCATTTGAGTGGAAGATTGTAACCCTTATATCACTTAAAGAAATCTTGTACATTTATTTGTCTCAAATTTGAAAGTACACCTATGAAAGGAACAAATCTTTCTAAGTTGTTTAATGGTTGAAGATTAAACTCTTCTTCACTTGATTGTTTTCAAGCCAAATTGCAATCATACATCCTAATTGTATCTAAAGCAACCTGCACTATTTCCACTCATGTACACGTGTGCAAACCATTCTTACATATATTTACATTACTAATTCATCTAGTGAGATATAATGACAGCCTATGTTATACATGTTTTATAGGCCACTACTACTCAGTTTTTAACAGAAAAATGTTACCCAGTTGTGTATCATATGCATATATTAAATATATATATTGGTGATATCATTAGATTTGTATGAAACTTGAAAGTATATGTTTCTTAATGAGCCAGATTTAATAAAAAGGGTAAAAGCATTTCCTCCCAAGAAGGGAAAATTGAACATTGTAAAATGATTAACAAATAAATGTTCAATTATTCATTTTCTTGGACATACAACAAACCCTAGGAGAGGGTAGGCTTTAAATGTCCAAAAAAAAAAAAAAAAAAACTTGGGGTTGTGTGTATCCATCCCAAGCTCCATTTCCTCTTCCATGGCTTCCTCTCCTTCCCTAAAACCTGCAAAATAGAAATGAGAAAATAAGTCAATGAAAGAATATAAAATAAACTTTCATATAGAGATGATTAGGGTTAGTTTGAAATCTCTTAGATCTAATGCTTAGATTGAATCCATCCAATGGCTAAAATTTATCCCTACAAAAGTTAGGTGAGGGGTAGGTGAGAATTTTTTTAAATGAAATGCATGGGTCAAGTTTTGAATGGGGCCACTTAAGTGGTGTAGAAGTTAACTTTAATTGTTATAACCTTTGTTTAATTAAATTGTTAAAACTAAAATCCCATGACCCTTGTGATATTAAATTAAGTCAAATTGGCTACCCCTTATTAGTAATTACACAACCATAATTATAATTAGGAATTTAATTTAATAGTATTTAATTAAATGGGAGGGAAAATTAGACTTAGCCCTAAAACATAATAAATATTAAATGACATTTGAACCAATATTATTAAATTAAATAAGGATTAATAGAAATGAAATTTTTTAAATAAATTAAATGATATAAATTATTTAATTTATTAAATGATATTTTAACTGAGAATTAACTAAATGTTGCATTGATTTTAACAATCAAAAATAAAAAATTTATTCAGTAATTTTTCTCAATTAATTGTTGGTTTGTCTTGGGTTTTGTAGGTAAATTTTGTGGGAGTTACACTTGGTATCAGAGCCATGGGTTCAACGCTTGGACCCTGGGCACACTTGCCAAAACATGAAACATAAACAAATAAACCTAGTGCAACTCTAAACCTAGAACACACAACATTACATGATATTTTGTTAAATGTAGAAAACTTAGAAAACTGAAAAAAAACTTAGATGATGATAAATAACTCTCAGCCTTGTCTGTTTGAAGGAGGCGCAAGACTAGATGAGGGGTTCCTACATGTGGACCTAGACCTACCACCCCTAGATCAGGCTATAGCAACTATTTTTCCTCAGATATTACAGACACTACATGATGTTAATGCCGCTTATACGTGAAGGATATTTAGGAGGGTGACCTAGCAGACAGGATAAGAGAGCCATCAGTGGAGGCTCATGCACCTTCACATCACAGTGCTGAGGATAGGGTAGAGAACTCCCATGGATTCAGTTAGACATGGGTCACCTCCTAGGGAGCAAGAGATAGAGCTATGGGGCAATAGAGACAGGTCTAGGAGCCCTAGGCCAAGAGTTGATCATGCAGAGAGACCTAAGGGATGATAATCAACAACAATGGATCACATTAGAGAGATACTGAAGTTACACCCACCTCATTTTGCTGGAGACACAAGGGGATTTCAGGCAGAGGCATGGTTGGTTAGCTTGAGCAGATGCTTCAAGATATGTCCTTGTTCTAGCAACACAAAAGCTCATGTTTCCATCCACCTTCTAAGAGATGGAGCTGGAGTTTGGTGGAGGACTGAGGAGTAGAAGCTCCATGTGGATTCATGAGACAATTACTTGGGAGCTCTTCGAGGAGCATTTTAGGAGTAGATACATATCCTAGGAGATTCATCCAGCATGGATAAATGAGTTTCGTGATCTACGACAGGCTTCCATGATAGTTGTAGAGTATGAGGGTCAGTTTTTAGATCTGCTTTAGTATGTGGACTACATGTAGGATGAGAAGGTTAGAGTTCATAGGTTCATCTCGGGGCCTGAACTTAGACTTGGGTGGGGTAGTGCATTCATTTCCCATGTAGACATTATCAGAGGCTGTGGAGAAGGCCTATATTACAGAAGGAAACTAGGGGGAAGACTCAGTTAGGCATGTGATAGAGTGAGGAGCCACATACAGTAGATTATAGGATAATAGATCGAGGGGATCAACTCCTCCTCCTTGTGGTGGATACACTTCAGCATAGTCTTCCTTCCGGCCTCCTCCACCTCCTCAGCAGTAGAGTAGATAGACTAAACTGACCCCTTTTGACCTCCACAATGCCATGATGCTCAGAGAGGGCATAGTATGGGACCTCCAAGCTAGGGGGCCCAACAAGACAAGGCTCCACCTCGAGCAGAATCGGTAGGAGTACATCCACCACAACACCCATAGAGATCTATGGAAGGATCATCAGGTTCTTCAACACGTACTACTGGGCCACCTAGAGGACTATCTGCTCAGTGGAGAGGACCAGGTACTTGTTATGGATGCGGTGTGCATGGACATCATTGGAGAGAGTTCCCTTAGAACCCTGCTAATCAGGGTAAGGCACCTATTTTTGAGCCTACGGTTGGTGACATGGCTAGGAGCCATAGGATATATGCAGTGGTTGAGAACTGTAGGATGAGGAAGAGCACCAGAGCATGGTGATAGAGACCATAGGTAGCATTGGTGGTATTTCTACCCCTATTTTATTTGACTCAGGATCATCAGATTATTTCATTTCTCCATCTTTAGTAGAGTGTTGTAGGCTGGTGGCAGTTAGGCAGGCCTTAGTTGGGATGTTGAGATGGCTTCTGGAGCCAAGATCTTATAGACTCCTTAGTTAAGGAGTGCGTAGTGGACCTAGGACCCTTTACCACTACTTTGGATCTTCGTATCCTTCCCTTGGGTTCATATGGAGTTATCTTGGGCATGGATTGGTTTTCTACACATAGAGCTAGAGTTGATTGCCACAAAAAGGTTATATCTTGTGCAGATGATTTGGGAGTGGAGTCAGTGATTGTTGGAGTCAGGAGACCCATCTCTATTCGCACTATTTCCACTATGTAGCTGAAGCGGTGTGCGTGACGGGGTTGTCAGTTGTATGCTATTACAGTTAGTGATAGGTTGGAGGATGGGGCTAGTGGACCTTCACTTGATGATCACCCCATTTTGTAGGAGTTTTTCTGATGTTTTTCCTAGTGAGCTGCCAGGGATGCCTCCCCCACGTGAGATAGATTTTCACATTGATTTGGTTCCAGGAGCGGAACCTATCTCATGTGCTCCTTATAGGATGACCACACCTGAGCTATGTGAGCTCAAGTTTCAGCTAGAGGGCCTTCTCGAGAAAGGTCTAATGCATCCTAGTGTATCCCCTTGGGGTGCACCAGTGATTTTTGTGAAGAAGAAGGATGGATCCTTACGGTTGTGTGTGGACTATCGTTAGCTGAAAAAAGTAACGATCAAGAATTGTTACCCCCTTCCTCGCATCGATGATTTGTTTGATCAGATGAAGGGGGACACTATGTTTTCTAAGATTGATCTTAATTCAGGATACCATCATTTGAGGATTGTAGAGGCATATATTCACAAGACAACTTTCTGTATGAGATATGGCCACTATGAGTTCATAGTTGTGTCATTCGGTCTGATGAATGCCCCTGTAGTGTTCATGAGTTTGATGAATGGGGTTCTTAGAATCTTTCTAGACAACTTTCTAGTTGTATTATTTGATAAAATTTTGATCCACTCTCGTATACGTGAGGAGCATGAGGAACACCTTCGTAAGGTTCTACAGTGTCTTCGTGAGCAGTAACTTTACGGGAACCTGGAGAAGTGTGCATTCTTTCAGTCAGAGGTGTAGTATTTGGGTCACATCATTTCTGGGGAAGGTATCATAGTCAATCCTTCAAATATTAGAGCCATTATGGATTGGCCAGCACCCACTAGTGTGACCGAGGTGCATAGTTTCATGGGATTGGCAGGTTACTATAGGATATTTGTTCAGAAATTCTCTCGAATTGTGCACCCCATCACTTCCCTTCAGCGGAAAGGGAAGAAGTTCATTTGGTCAGATAGATGTGAGCAGGCCTTCAGGACACTTAAGGAATGCCTTACAACAACACCCATTCTTGTAGTGCCAGATCCAGAGGGAGAGTTCTTCGTATGCACAGATGCTTCTTTGGTAGGATTAGGAGGTGTATTGATGTAGGAGGGTCATGTTGTAGCCTTTGAGTCTCGCAAACTCAAGGATTATGAGCTCAATTATCCAAATCATGACCTTGAGCTTGTAGCAGTTGTGCATGCTTTGGTTCGATGGAGACATTTCCTTTTAGGCAGGAGATTCATTCTCAGGACTGATCATTTGAGTCTTCGTCGCCTCTTCACATAGCCCAATCTCAACACTCATCATGGGCATTAGATGGAGTTATTTTGTGAGTATGACATGGAGATAGAGCATGTGAAGGGGAAGGAGAATGTGGTTGCAGATGCTCTGAGTAGATGGAGACATTTGGTTATGGCTACTTCAGTGGGTATAGATTTGTGGAGCAGGATTTTGCAGTAGCTTCCACATGACAACTTCTACCTTGTAGCTAGATCAGAGATTGAGTCTCAGAGACCCCTTGAGGGGAAGTTTGATGGATTTTCATTAGAGGTAGATGGTCTTCTCAGACACAGAGGCCAGATCTATGTACCTAGAGATGGAGGTTTGAGACAGGATATCTTGGCAGAGGCTCATCGTGCACCTTATTCAGCCCATCTAGGGGTGAAGAAGATGCATGCCACCTTGAGACAACTATACCATTGGAGAGGTCTACAGAGATATGTAGCTCAGTTTTTGTCGCATTGTTTAGAGTGTCAGAGGGTGAAGGCTGAGCATCAACATCCAGCTAGCCTTCTCTACCCACATGATATACTGGAGTGGAAATGGGACACCATTTCCATGGATTTCATAGTAGGGATACTGACATCGAGATACCACCACGATGCCATCATGGTCACGGTGGATAGATTGATGAAAGTGGCTCATTTTTCTCTGGTGAAGACCACCTATACAGCTAGTGTAGTGGCATGAGTATACTTAGATGAGATTGTTAGACTGCATGGGATTCCGTGAAAGATTATTTGTGACCGCGATCCCTTATACACCTCTCATTTTTGGACTACCGTGCAACGTGCCCTTAGGACGAGTATCAACTTCAGTACAACTTATCATCTAGAGACAGATGGACAGATAGAGTGGGTGAATCAGATCTTAGAGGATATGTTGTGGATGTATGTCATGGACCATTAGTCTAGGTGGGAGGAGTACTTGTATTTAGTGGAGTTTTCCTACAACAACAGTTTTCAGAGTTTGATTGGTATGGCTCCATTTCAGGAATTGTATGATAGGGAGTGCAGGACACCACTGAGTTGGGATAGATTGGAGGACAGGGTTTCTCTTGGGCTGACATTATTACAGGATATGGAGCAGCAGGTTGTCATGATTCGACAGATATTACAGGAGGATCAAGATAGACAGAAGAAATATGCAGATCAGAGGAGGAAAAATCATAGTTTTGAGGTGGGCACAAAGGTGTTTCTTCGTGTCAGGCCTCATAAGATTCCTATCCATTATGGAAAAGGCTCTAAGTTAGCTCCTAGATTTTGGGTCCCTTCGAGATCTTGGAGCGTATCGGTCCTTTGGCCTACTGTCTAGCATTTCCACCCATCTTGTCTCACGTCCATGATTTATTTCATGTTTCTGTACTTAGGAGATACATTCTAAGATCCCTCTCATGTTTTGGATTGGACCGCATTACAGGTGTAGGAGAAAGAACAAGTAACAGTGGATCCCATGTGCATCATAGAGCATAGGACCCTGGGCCTTCGAGGCCGTGAGATTGACTAGGTGTGGGTCTAGTGGGATAGGTATGATGAGACTACAGCCACATGGGAGGATGCCACTTTATTGTGAGCCCAGTTTCCTCAGCTATTCCAGTGACTTCTAGGAGGAAGTTGAGTCTAAGGGGAGGGGGATGTAGTGCCCACTCCTCTTTGACACTATTTCATTTGATGTTGTTACTTTGGACTGATACTTAGGCATTTGATATTATATTTTGATCAGTAGATGATGGACTATGCAGATATTTATTGATAATAGATGATGGACTATACTTATATTTGGACTATTGACATTATGTGGTTTACATTTTTATTATGATGCACTAGATGGTGATGATAGACATAGTTATATATGTTGATTGCGATATTCTGATTTTTATACTAACATGTCATAATTTGGATGCATAACATATGTTGGATGTTTTGAGTAGAATTATGATTTTTATGAATGCCAAAATTGAATTAATTGTATGATGCTAGATGATGGAATTGCTAATTTCGAATGATGATTATTGATTTTATATGTATATTGTCTCGATGTTGTTAATACGACCAAAAGGCCAGAGAGGTATTTTGTTGTGTTGCAGGACATTTTATCACATACATCAAAATGAGATAGGGTACCAACCATGGAAGAATGTTGGGTGTTGAGAAACATGGTCAAAATTTGACAACTTGCATAATGTTATGTTGTGTGTTTTGCATGCCAAGTTAGGAGGTTTCCCATGGGGGGTGACCTCACATGTGTGGCCATGGGGTGAAATTTTACCCTTTTCTTTAATTTTGTATGTGCTTTATTTTTGTTATATGTATTTATTTTTTTGTAATGGTTGTCACTTTATTAGCATTTAGTAATTGTGTCTTAATTAAGCTAATCCTACTTATTTTGTTAACTAAAATAGAGATGTGACAAATAGATAATTATGAGGTTAGGTGGTCCTTGTTGTAAGTGAGATTTATGTTGGTTTGTGTGTGATTTACTCCACCCCAACTTCAAAATTTGGATTTTGACTTGGGAGGCCTTTTTGGAGGCTTGTGGGACAAGCTAAGCTTGTCCCATGCCTCTTAAATTTACCCAACAACCCTACCTATGGGTTGGGGAGTTTATTTTTGACTTATTTATCCTTTTTGGAGTGTAAAAGAGTGAAAATAATTACACTTTCCTTCTTACCTCAATTAATTTTTTCCTTAGAAGGCATGGTGTGCAAGTTTGAGTACCATGTGGGTTTGTCATAGTTCTTACATGTTCATTTATTGTCTTGGGCATGGTGTGTTGACTTGAGTGTGGGAATGGAGGAATGATGAAGTGGCATCCTAGATGGAGCCACCTCATCATCCTCACATTCCATTTATATTTATTGATGGATTTTTTTGGAATTGGGGTTACTTGTTCATTTTCTTCCATTTGTTTTTTTTTTAAATTGGGAGCTTGTTGGATCTAGTGTCTTTTGGGGAAATTTCTTGGCTTGGAGTGTGAAAAATAATTTTGGAGCAAATTTTTCTTGGAATATTTGATGGAGAGGTAGGATATCCACCTTTTTTGTTTTTTTATTATTTAGGTTTGTAAATGTGGAAGATGGTGCTTCTTTTAATTTAGTATGAGTTTTTGTATGTGCTTTTGTGTTGTGGTTGGGTAGTATGCCTTAAGTTGGGTGTGGAGATGGAATTATGGGGCCATTGGGGAGGGAAAAGTGGATTTTTGAGGCATGCATTTGGTGGGATTGTGATTGGGAGTTTCACCTATGGGGAGTGAAAAGGAAATCATGGTCACATTGTTGCATACTTGCAAGGGAGAGATAAGGATATGTTTTTCTTGTTTTGTGCATTTATGGAGGCTTAAGGTGAAACTCCACTTCACTTGGGAGTAAAAAGGAGGTTGTTTCCCATAGTATTTGCTCCATTTGGTTTGGGTTTCAAACCTTTATGTTGTTTGAGAAAGTTTTAAAACTTGTTTAGTATGTCATTTTAGTTGTGTTGAATGTTTTTAAATGTATGTTGTTTGTGGAAGCCATTTCTTTTGAAATGTTGTCAAATGTTGCTCAAGATCCCTCATGGTTCTTTGGTTGGGGCTCTGGGGTCCATTAAGGGATAGTTTCTCCTCTTAATAAAATAAAGGTTGGGTGGAGAGTGTTTCCTATTCCCCATTCCTTTGTATTTTGATCCTCATTGTGAAAGATTGAAGTGAGCTAGATTGGAGCTACATTAGGAGAAAGACATGCAAATTGGAGACTTGTATTTTAGCTTTGATGAAATTACTCATGTGGTAATTTGTTCATTTCATGATTACTACTTTGAGTGGAATATTGTAACCCTTGTGTACTTAAAAATAAAGCTTCTTCAGTCATTTGCTCAAATTTGAAAGTATTAAATTTTGATGAGTCCAAAATTAATATATTTTCTCCTTGAAAAGATTGAGTTGACTAGAAGTAGGTGGATCAAGTAATAACTCCTCTAAAATTTGAAGGTGATAAGGAGATAGTGGAGGTGGGTCCCCATCAATATTATAGTCATCTATGCCATAAGAGAAGTTCTCATCAGAAATGTGTTCAAGATTAGAAGTTTCATCAAGTACAAGTGAATTTGGTGAAGAATATGAAGGAGGGACAAAGTGAGAGAAGGAATATAGCCAAGTCTGATGATCAACTACACCCACTGCAATGATAGTGTCATTGTGTAGCTATCTCGAAATAGACTAAATATAGAATTAACTCAACCCACATGCCCTCACTAACGTGAGTAATCTTGTAGAATGATAATCTAGATTATTTGATAGTGAAGGAATACTAATAACATTATTGAATGTTCTGATGTTCACTTCAACAGGTCCTCTACAAAAAATATGTGCAAAAATATTCTCACCCAATTTTATGTTAGACATGTATTATGGCTCTAATTAAGTGAATTCTAAGTGTGAAGAAGCCAGATGTGAAGCACCATAATCAATAACCCATGTAGGAGGTTGTGGTATAACTACAACAATGGCTCTCCCTATTTTATCCTTTCCTGATTCTTTCTCTTTCCCTTTTCCATTTGCATTGGAGGATTCATTAGTTGATAAAGATTGTTTGGAAGACATGGGGTCACCTATCTTTAGGGAAACTTTTAGTGGCTAATATTTGTAACTTTTTTATTTCTGGATATTTGGAAAGTCCCATTTGACTATTTTGACACCATATTCACACCCATGATTCGAAAAAAATAATCACAAATATTATTATTTCCAACTCACATTGCCAAATGAATTATAATATTACACCATTTTTTTGTAATAGATTGCCTTTAAATTGATAAACCAATATTTTAAAATACATTGTATCATCATGAATTCTATGTTCTCTTAGATCAAAATTGCCAACATTTTAGTGGGAAATTTTTAAATTTGAATAAATTCAGCACTTATATGTATGTATCTGTGTGTGTGTGTGTGTATGTATATGCATATGATATGATATAAGTATGTGTGTGTGTGTGTGTTTTGATATGATAAAATATTTGAAAGGGACCAATTCAAGTAACTATTTATTCAATTAAAGGATTATCTAAGCTAAAAATTAGAATATGGATTCTATTTTATGTGATATGCTTTAATAAAGGAATTCCAAGGACCATTTAAGCCATAAAAATGTATTGTTTGCATCATTGTTTGAATTGGTTCAACTAATAGTCATTTGGATCCCTAAAAATAGATGAATTTATAATTTTTCCTTTGGGTACTATCCCATATTTCCCAAGGAGTGAAAAACATGTGTATATATATATATATATATATATTGAAAAAATATCTCTTATTATATTGGAGGAAAGGCTTCACGTTACACCTTTTAGAAAAACATTGAAAAGTTTCAAAGTAAAGAAAGACTAAGGTAGGAGACTCTAGAGCCAAAATATCATAGGATGTTGACACATTGCAAGAGATCAACAAATGTGATATAATTCTGAGTAGGATTTGTGAGGAAGGCTTGAGAGATCATGGGTTTTCTTGAAATTGCATGAAATGTTGACATGTGGCCAATGGATCAATGGTCAAGGTTTAATCCTGGGAAGGATTCAAGAAAATGGGTCCAAAATTCATAACTCAATCAATTATTGTTGGTTAAGTAAGGAATGCATTATAATGCACTTCATACCATCAATTGATTAGACAAATGAAATATAACCTAAAGAGGACAATTGAAATTCACCAAAATGTTTTTTAAAATTAGAAAAAATAGGTAAGATTCACCTTTACATCTACAACTACTTTTAATGATTATTTCCATTTTTTCCATAGTCACAATAGCCATTTTTGTAAGATTCGCCATCCCTATGAATATTTCTTAAACAAAATTCACCACCCTTTTAATAAGTATTATTTCATGGGTTCCTGAAAATTTTCACTTCCCATCTTATTCCTTCCAAGAAGAATTGTGGGGTGGTCAATTCATTTCTTCAAACATTTTCTTTCCTGATGTATCCCTTTGCAATACCCGTATTTGATCCTTTCTTTTTTGGACTTATCACTAGAAGAGGAAGTTTCTGAGTTTGATGTAGATGTGAAAGAATGTTGATCCTTCTTATTTTCTTGATCCTTTTTACTCTTTTTATACTCTTTATCTAATGAGGATTTTTATTTGCCATTCTTAGAAGTGTGAGCTTGAGGTTTGGAGGACTTCAAGGTACCCATCTGTATTAACTTGTCTTGCTCCTTAGTCAAATTAGAAATAAAGTCATTTAAAGATGTCATAGACAATGTGGCTCCAAGAGTCCTCTTGGTAGAATAAAATATAGAGATAAATATAAATTAGGTAGGATCTAGATTTTTTCAAAAACTGAAAATTACAAAATTATGAGAGAGATAATCACAATAACACACAAATATCTCCAACTCAATACGATAAAATAGTACAATGAAAGATATGTACATATAGGAGGTGAATGTGTAACCTCCTCCTAGACTCATGGTGATATCCACCTATAATAGTGGTAACCATCACCTAGAATAGTGAGTAGTCAAGTGTAAACCTAAGAAACATATCCCATAAGTGTAGAGAAATTCTAAGTGAGGTGGAATATCTTAGGATAATACAAATAAATCAGGAAAATGAATCATATACTAACAATATGATACCTAGTACTTATGTAATGGAGCATAGATATGTCTTTATTCAATTATCAGTTTATCTCAAGAATTCATGATGTGGTGGTTTGCTCCACTTTGTTTTCCTTAACATCGCTGAAATCCCCATGCCTTCTCTAAATCACTCAGAGGAAGGAATTTGATGCCTTGTTCTTCCATAATGCCTTGGAATATGGGTCTAATGGGTCGGGTGAATGGGTTTGCCATTACTGTTTTGGTGCTTTTCTTCACAAACTTGATCTTGGATTTCAAATTTCATAGAACTATTAAACTCTCTCTCTTTGTGGTTGTATTTTCTTACTTTCAATCTTAACAAATAGGTTTAACTTTTTGTGCACTTTCTCTCTTGTTTATATCCCATTTGAATGCAAGGTGACCATTATTGAGCCGTTTATCTTTTGATCTACTACCTTCATTGCTTTTTTATTGGAGATTTATCTTGATGTCATGTCAACTTGCCTCTTTAGTTCACTTTCCGCATGAAATCTTAGAATCTTGATGTGTTGTCGTACAAATTGGTGAATTGGTAGCTTTTTATCATTTCAAATTTTCTTTTTGCCTCATTTTCTTTCTTGTTTCTTATGGGGTTTTCTCAGACTTATTTTTTTCTACACTTTTTATTCACTTCATTTCCCATGTTCCCTTTTCTAGTTGTTTGAAGGTGATCTTTGGGAACTTTAACTAATCTACACACTTGAACAAAAATTGATCAAATATAAAAACTTCTATCTTACCAAAATTGTATGAAATTTTGAAACTTCCTACTCTAATTGATGTGTGCCGAAGGAACTTATTGTCACTTTCTTGATATTGTGTCATTATCCATTGTATCCTTTTATCCTACTCTATTGATCCTACCAGGTAAGCACATTTCCTTGTAGATCCTGCAATACAATTATTCCATATTTGGTGATGTGGTGAATAATATAAGGGACTTTCCATCTGATGCCCAATTTTCCCATGTGCAGTTTAAACTTTCTTTCATAAATCAATACCATTTGTTCTATTTGAAATTCTTTACTACGCAGATTGTGGTCATGTCGTGCTTTCTAACTGAGTTTATGGGCCTTCTGGTTCTATTACACAATTTCCTATTCCTCCATTTTCGTCCAATTCAATAGCATGTTATCTATGGATTCCTTATCTTCTAACCTTGTGATTATTCCAATGTGAAGAATTGGTGCAATATATTACATTGGCATGATTTCTTCTATTCCATAAACCAATTGGAATGGTGTTTGCCCTATGTACTTCTCTTATAGTTTGTTTTATAAGCCCAAATTATTGTGGATATTCTATCTTCCCAATCATCTCTTTCCACATTTCAATATTTTTGTAACACCCTTTCCAAGAATTTATTTGTGGCCTCCACTTTTTCATTTGTTTGTGGATGATATGTTATGCTTTGTGGTTTGTAATCATAAACTCTTTTATGAGGATTTTGATGGTTTTATTTAAGAAGTGCATTCCCATCTCACTGACTAAATTTTGTACACACCCATATCTAGTTATAATGTTTTCAAATAAGAATTTAGTTGTCCCTTATTGTACAATTTAGTGTGCTACGATTTCTACCCATTTTTTGAAATAGTCAATTGATGTAATGATGTATCTGAATTTGGACCTCTTATATGGTGGATGAATTGGGCCAATTAAATTTATCCCTCATTTCTCAAAAGGTTGTGTGGCTAAGATCGGGTTGAGGGGAATTTCTTCTCTTTGATTGGGTTTCCCTACTCTTTGACAAATATCGCAATGTGGAATGCATCTTAAAACAAAGTTGGTCCACCAAATTCCACTTTGTAAAATTTTATTTGTAGTCAATTATCCTACAAAATGTCCTCCTATTATACTTGTATGTGCTTCACACATTATTGACTCTCTTTCATGTTCCAATGAAACTCTGTGCACTACTTCATCCTTCCCTGGTTTATACAAAAATCCATTTATGATGGTGTAAGGAAAGGTTTTAGTAACCAGCTACTTATTTTCCTTTTTTATGTAGTGATCCAATAAAATGCCATTTTGAAGGAATTTTACAATCTCTTCAAGTTGCTCCAATATTTAATAACCAAAATAAGTGTGCATCGGGTGCATCTTCATCCAATTCCTTAGGTTCTTCCCTACATTTATGCGGCTTAAGTGGTTTGGTCCTACATGTTCTCTTCTAGGATTAACATTTATCTTGAATATATACTCCTGGAATAACATAAGCCATCTTGATATCCTTCCTCCTAATAACGGATTATTTACCAAATATCGCAATGTTTGGTGGTTTGTGAAGAATTCAAATGGTGTTGCCAAAAGATATTACCTAAATTTATGTAGTATAAAAACCATATCATAGAGCCTCATCATTCTGTGGTCGTGTATTTTTCTCAACCAGTGACAATTTTTTACTTGTAAAATGGATGGGGTGAACAATTCCTTCTTCTCTTGGTTGTGCAAGGATTTCTCCAATTGTGCTTCTTGAATCATCCACATGTACATGAAATACTTTTGTCCAGTCTAGAAAAACTAGAATGGGTGCATTAACTAACTTCTACTTTAACTTGTGAATGTATTTTGACATTCTATGGTTCATTCAAATTTTCATAGTAATTTGCTCCCTAGGTTGGACAATGCTAGTATATCCCCTAATGAATTTCATGTAGTAACGGTAATATGTCCAAGAAATGCAAATACATTTGATGGATTTGTAGTAGGTTTGAGACTAATTATAACTGTAATTTTTTCTTGATCCATGAGAATCTGATTCTTTGCAAACAACATGGCCAGTAACACTCCAAAAGGTGTAAAGAAAAAGTATTTCTTCAAATTTAATTCAATGTGCAATGCCCTACATTTTTCTAACATTAAATGTACCTTAGATATATGTTCTTTTGAATAAGAGATAAACTTCCCAATCATCCAAATATACTTCCAAGAAATCATGTATGAAATCTTTGAATGCAATGACAATATCTCTGGAGAAGACTGCAGGTGTGCATTCTTTAATCCAAAAGGCATTACTTTGGAAATTTGGTCTTTAGACACAAGCAACAGTTTAGGGGACGACAGTCCCTCCTCTTTATGGGAGAGGTTCTCTTATTCACCAAAAATATGGAACTCTAATTATTTATAAATGTACAAACTAACATACTATTAATTGAGGATTTTGGTGTACAAAGAATGTATCCATATTCTAATAATCTCAATACAGAAGATGAAAATAGGAGAAGAGATTTTAGAGAAGGAAAACAATATGGCTTATATGAGTAAGAGGGATGAACTAGGGACACACAAGTTCAATCTAATCCACCAGTCAAGAATACAGAGTATTCTCCTTGGTTATGCAAGATCACCCACTATTGTAAAGAAAAGAAGTGAGGAAGGCAACACTTTTAGATATAGAGATTGCAAAATAATATCCTACTGATGCATGCATGAAACTTTAAGAACATATGAATTGGTATATTTGAAAATCCACAAAATATATATGCAACAGACACAAAGTTCTCCACACTACACACTTAATAGATTGAACACACAGTTTCAATATTCAAATATACTAGATTCACATTTTAATTCAAGAGATGGAAACAGAAAGAACACAGAAAATAGGAGAGAAAAATTCTTTTGTATGAATTCGAAATTTTGTATCATTACATTCTTGTCAAAAACACAAAAATCCAACCCCTTTACAATGAAAAATAAGCTTTATATAGCCGAGGGGTGGTTATAACAAAATTTCTTAACCAATTATATTTTAATTAAGTACAAACACTTAATTAATGAATTTCATAGCTAGATTTATTTATAATTTCATGTTTTCAAAATAGTAAAGCTAACTTCAAATTATAACAACTAGAAAGAAAGTTTTCAAGAACTAGAAGAAGGAGCACTTGTGAGAGATGAAGCTGGGGTCTTCACTTTGAGTACATGATACTTGAATTTTTGCCAAGGAGCCAGCAATATCCATGCCCTTTGGAATAGTAGTGTTTCATTGATAGCATTCAACCAGTTCCCAAGAGAGTATTCCATTTCCTTTCCAATGCCTCCATTTTGGAACAAGCCCTTGGTGGCCTCTATAACAACATTGTGCAGCTCTGTAATTTCCTCCATCTTTTCCTTTGGTTATAGTTTCAGCCTTGAATAAATCCTCCTTGACAAGTGCAATGAAATTTTCTTTTACCTCATCCACTGGGTGCCTCTCTATAGAATTATCCTTGTATACCAGACATATAAGATCTTGCAAATCAACCAATATCTCATAATTGAAGGCTTCTTCTTTTTGTACCATGCTTTTAAGTTCAATGAATGCCTCTTCAAGCACTTTGATCTTCCATTCAACATTGAACACCCATTTCTGTGAAATATTACTCTTGGAATCATCAAATTTTTTATGAGAAAGGAGGATTTTCTCATCTTTAGTGTTCATGATTCTTAAATCTTGAATGCATTTCAGCCACATCTTGAGTTCTTTCTCATGATCCTGTGATCATTGTATCAAATTGATTATAGGCTAAGGAAATGTTGTCATATACTTTGTAGGCCTCATCTATGAATTTTAAACCAGAATCAACATTCCTTCCACCAATACCTCAACAACTCTCCCATATGAAGCATGTTTATGAATCTCCTTGATAGCTTTGACATCTTCTTTAGACAAAATAGTGGGAGGAGGCATTGAGGAGAGAGGAGTTGGATCAAGAAATTTTTCACTTGAGAGAAAAGACTTAATAAAATTGGAAAGAACTTGAACCTGTTCTTAGTTGCTCATGTACTTTTTTTCTTTTTCCAATCTCTCAATTACTTTAGAAATTGTTTCTTTCAAATTTGGAACCTCCCCTTCAAGAGTAGATTGACCAAGTGGAATTCTAGTTAGTTCCAAGTCTGTAATAGTTATATCTTTTTCATCCTTTTCTCCTCTTGGTTTTGTAATCTCCAAAAATTGTTGGCCCTTTGAATCAGAGACTAACCTTGAAGTTGTCTTGGCTATTTTTGGTAGAGGAGTTGGAGTTTGCCAAGAAAAAGCTACAACATCAAAACCAGAGCAACTATCTTTAGGAAATTTTCTTCCTTTTCTTGTTATCAATCATGGGTTGGAACCCATGTGAAAGAATCACTTGAAGGATGGAGAGTAGGAGGTGATGCCAATGCCAACACTAGGAGAACCAAGAGACTGAGTAGATGGAGTTTCAAGAGAAAGTACCTCAATAGTAGAAGAAGATACTTCTTTGATTGGTGATTTGGGTTTTGGAACACTCACTTTCCCAGTGTCAGGTTCTATGATTTTCACCTCATCTTCTTCTTCTTCACATTCTTCACCACTTTCTTCCTCACCACTTTTCTCTTGATCATCCTTTTTGTTGTTCTATGCTGATTTTTTTTGTATCACCCTTTTTCTCTTCAATTGTTCTCATTTCTTCTCCCATATGTTGTGTCACTTGTTCAGGAGTAGAGGAAAACTTCTTCTGTTAAACTTTGAACATTTTTCCTCTTCCACCTATTTCTCAGGAGTTTTTTCAATTTCCTTTGTCTCCTTAGTTTATCTTTCTTTACATAAACCTTAGTTACAGAGTCCAAAAGTGAAGGAGGAAGGGGCTGATTGAGTCTATAAATTTGAAGGAGAAATGGAATCCCCTTTCTGTTATGAAGAAGCTTCTTGGGAGGAAGATTGTGCCACATTTGGACTATATGCTATTTATATTCCTATTAAACCAAACCTTTGTTCTTACCAAAACTGGATTGATTATTTCAGAGAGATCACCCCTCTCCTTTTGTGACCAATCAATAGTAAGAAGGGGCATGTGCTGGATGGTTTTGATATATTCAACATAGTACAGATCTTCATTATCATCTTGGAAATATTTTGTAACCTTGAATACTGTGAAATATCTTACTTGCTAAAAAGAGAGTCTACCAAAATACCTTCTTCTCACTTCATACTCATTTGAGCAATCTTCAAAGTAATCTTCAAGAGAAGGTACATGATAATATGGCATTTTGAGATAATTAGAGATAAAACATTTGATATCAAAGCAAGATCTTTTGTGATATGAGTGAAAATTGAATGCAACAAGTGTTCTTTCCACATTTTGAGCATCCAAGGTAGTTCTACAGGTATAATTCCCTAGGGAGATAGGGAATTGGATGCCTATGATCTTCTTGTCTCTACATGTTCTATGTAACATGTCCAATAGTCTAAAAACTTCCACCAAAACCAATTTTTCATTGCAATACATAGGTAGATTATTAGGTGAACCCTCAAATCTAGCTAACCTAATATAAGAGAACCTCCTGAACTGAATGAAGAGACTTCCATATGTTGAAATCAACTGCTTTATCTTTGTAAAAAAATTCTTTCAGTTGTGTTTCCCTCCAGTAGCCTTACTATGTACATGGTGAAAACATCATTCACCCTTCTGAAATGGAACTTTCTATTTTCAAAGATGAGTTGGGGTAATACTCATAAACTGGTTGATTTTCTTATCTTCTTGAGGAGATGATCCTACCCATACCTTGTAGGTTTCAATTGTGTACATTAGGTAGGAGGTCATGTAGAATGTCTTGCTTTGTTACACATTGACCAGTTGTTCACTGAGATTTTCACAAATTATCTCTCCCCAATTCAAGCTTTGTTTCCCCTCATAGATGATATTGATATAAACACACATCCAGAATTGAAATTCATTGGTGGAAGGGAGACCCACTAACCTAGCTAGTAGAGTGATCATATCAAATAATTCTTCCTTGAAGTTTTACCTATACAAGACTTTTGGAAATTCGGAAGCTCCCCTCTTTTGATACTTAAGCCATGATTTGGTTATAATTTCTTTGTATCTTTCTTTTTCTTTCTCAAATAGGTTCTGAGCTTGGACTTGGTTAGAGTGTTGGAGTCTTCAATGATGGGATTCTTAGGGCTGACATTTATACAATTGACATCAAGTTTGGCAATAAACTGGCCCTAGGGATCTCTAATCTCATTTGTATTTGGATCAAAATAAGAGGCACAAGCTAGAAAAATATCTCTACATTTACAGAGAGAGGGAAAACCAACAGCATATAAGCAATTCCACTATCTTTTATACACTGGGCTATGTGAGTAGGGGTAACTTTATAGATATGGGCCCAAAAATCATTAAGGTTAATATGTCAAATATCACTATCCCCAATGTTAGACACAAAGGTTTCCAAGAAGAGATGTGTTCATACCCCCATACTGGAATTTCATGGTGGCAATATGGGAAGATAGACTTAGAAAAAAGGATAGGGTTTTAACAATGGATTTAGGAAGAACAAAATAGTAGGGCAAAAAACTCAAATTGACACCAAATAAACATAGAGAGGCTCTAGAATCACTCACCTTTGTTACAGGAAGAATGGTTGTTTTCTCAAGATCCCAATACAATTTGAATTTTTGAAAATGTGAAAAATGATCAAGTTATGGCTAGAAATGTCCTTGAGGGCACAGGAATGAAAAGCACAATGCAAAGTTGAAATTATTTGACTTGGAATGGTAAAAATGAATTACCTTAACCCCTTTTTATATTTTCCATTAGATAAATGACTTGGAAAATGATCCATTTGAGGGTTCAAATTGTATTGTGGGGAACAGAAAGGTTCATGGAACAATTTTACTCATTTTCTCCTTATATTGTGGATATGACGGAGATGCAGGGAAATGAAGCCCTGAGGGAACAAGGGACATGAGGGCTCAAACTTCCAAAATACCCACAATACATACAAAATCTTTCAAGTATGGAAAATGTGGGTTTGTCAGGGAACAAGTGTCCAGGAAAGGAACAAGGCTCATGAGTACCTCAAACATCTAAAAACTCTGCACACAAAAAACAAAGGAAATGTGGGTAAATCGGGCTTGCATGGAGAAATAAGGCCCAAAGGAACAAGGGTCACGGGATCAAGGAAAAGTGCAATACAGAGAAACAAAGGATGTGGGGAACAAGAGACCCGTATGGAAAAAGATTCATGAAGTTCCTTAAATGTCTGAAGTTTCCACAATACAAAGGATCATGTTAGTGCGGATAAAATGGGTCTTCAGAGAACATAATGCCCAAGGGAACAAAGGAACTCACAAGTTCCAAAACTTCAAAAATTTTCCCAACACAAAAATATTGGAGTAAAACAAAAAATGCGGGGAAAACAAATGAATCTTAAGAGTAGTTCCTGAGACATTGAAAATTCTGCACAAAGTAAGAATGAGAGTATTGCAGGTAAAGTGGGGATGCAGGAATTGGAGACCCTAAGGAACATGTTCCACTTGTTCCTCAGAACCTTGAAATTACCACAATACAAAGGATTTGACCTAGACTTGAAAATGACTAACTGTTTGAATATTTCATTCTTCAAGACTTCAAAAAGGCAAACAATTTTGACAAAGGGGTCACTTGATCAAAAAAATTAACTTTTTTGAAAAAAATCACATTTTTGGGTAAGTGACAACAACTGGATCTTTCTGGGGATTGGACTGACTTGACACAAAGTGAAAACAAGACAAAAAAAAGGACCCAAAAATCTTTGGTTAAAAGGAAATTTCTTATCCAATGGGAAAAATTATACAGAACAAGACCATATAGAAGAACATAGAAACACAAAGACACAACACAGACCAAGAAAAAAGATTGTACAAGACTATTTACATAACTACATACAAAGGATTGTTTTTCACTTCAAGACTGGAACTACTTCAATTATTGGCCACTATATGGAAATGGAAGTGAATTTCCATCCATATAACTTAGATAATAAGAATTTTCACCAGAAAAATGATGAATTTTGAAAGGACCAAGCCAGAGTGAGTCAAACTTACCATGGCTTCCCCAAGGTTCACACATTTTGTCCCAAAGTAGGACAATATCTCCAACCTAGAAGTCCCTGGTCCTGGATTTCTTGTCAAACAATTGTTTGACCTTCTACTGGTGTGCAATGATTCTGTCAACAACCTGTAATCTTTCTTCATCCAATTTCTGCAGGTACATCAACCTTTTCTCCATGGAACTTGAAAACTCTTCATCTTCAATAGCTTTTGCAAGGTGAAGTGCAGGAAACTCCACTGTTACTGGAAATTGTGCTTCCATCCCATACACCAACTGAAATGGAGACATCTCGATGGCTCTCTTTGGTGTGATCTATCTACCCAGAGAGCATCATACAACTTCTTATGCCAATTTCTCTGTGATTCATCTACAAGCTTCCTGATAATTGTTACCAGGTTTTTGTTGGTTGATTCAGCCTTCCCATTCCCTTATCGATAATAATCAGATGAGTGTGTAAGGGAAATACCATATCCATAGAAAAAATCAATAAGCTCATGGGAAGAAAAATATGGGGCATTATCTGTGACAATCTTTTTTGGAATTCTGAATCTGACCAATATATTTTCTTTGATGAAATCACAGACTACCTCAGAAGTGGTTCTCTTGACTGGGATTTCTTCAACTCACTTCGTGAAATAGTCAGTGGATGTTAACACATGTGTGTGTCCTACACTTGAGGTTGGATTAAGATTTCCTATAAAATCTAGCCCCCATTGCTGGAAGGGATCTTCAATTACTATTGGTTTAAGAGGAAAGGTGGCCAACTTGGGTCTTTCCACAAAAGTTTGACATGCTTCGCACTTCAAAACCCACTTTGTTGCATCTTTGAAAAGTGTTGGCCAATAATACCCTACATGGAGAATTTTATGAGTTGTCACTGAGGAAGAAAAGTGACCTCCACATGCCTGATCATGGAAATCCCTCAACAATCTCATTTTCTGCTCCTTATCAACACACCTAAGGAATCAACCATCAATTCCTCTCTTGAACAATGAATTTTCCCAGAGAACATATTGTGTAGATCAAAGCTTAACAACACTTTTTTCTTTGGCACTCATATGTGCCAAACATTATCGATAGGTGAGAAAATGAGAAATGTCTGCATAACACTCATCAGCTGAACTAAGAAAAAGTACAATTGAAAATCAACAGTTTCCTTTTCAATCAACTCACTCTTGAACCATTGACAAACAACTCACATAGACCCTTACCTCAAAAAAGCTTAGTTGGCTTGATATCAAGGTCATACTTCTAAACCTTTGCTACCCAGTTGCCTCATTTTGATCCAAATTCATGTTGTGTGAGAATTGACTTTACTATTGTATCTGGCACAAACATAGTGGAATGAGAATTTAGGATATAGAAATGAAACTGTTTCACTGCTTTTACCACAACAAAGGCATGTTTCTCCATTTGAGAGTAATTCAGCTCGTGAGCCTTCAAGACATAGCTCATGAATGTTATAGGCACTTCACATCCCTGAAAATTCTTCTGCACCAGGATTACTACCAAGGTGTGCTCAGATGCATAAAAATAGATTATAAAATCTTTGTCAAAATTTGGACAAACAAGGATAGGAGTATTAGCAATATCTCTCTTGATATTTTCCAAGGCATTCTTTCCCTTAGTAGTCCAGAAAAAAAAATTATTCTCTTTCATCATATGGGCTATATTCCTAGTCAGCTATGCAAAATTGGGAATAAATCTTCTAAGGAAATTAATCTTTCTAAAGAAGGAATGCACACCTTTCTTACTTGTTGGAAGAGGAATATTTTGGATTGCTTGAACACGTTCAAGATCAATTTTGATTCCATCCTTAGATACAATATGCCCAAGCAACTTTCCTTATGTTACACCAAAGATAGACTTATTTGGATTCAAAGAAATTCCATGATCCCTACACCTTTGAAGCACTGATTTCAGGTGTTGAAAGTGATCTTCTCTTTTCTTTGAGAAAACAATCAGATCATCAAGATAGATCACTATACATTTTTTCTTGAGATCACCAAAGGCCAAATCCATTTCCCTCTGAAATGTTACACCTGCATTAATGAGGCCAAATGACATTATTCTATAGGAAAATGTGCCCCAGGGAGTTGTAAAAGAATTTTTATGTTGGTCTTGTACATCCACTTCAATTTGGTTGTAGCCCAAGAATCCATTGAGCATGGACAACATCTCTGAAACCAGTGACAACTTATAGAATCTGGTCCATCATAGGAAGTGCATAGTTATCCTTAGAGAATCCTGATTTAAGTTTTCAAAAAATCAACAAAAATCTGAGATTTCTCCATTTTCTTTCTCACTGAGCACAATGTTGGAAACCCAGGTTGAATGATGAATAGGAAAAATTATTCTGGCATTCAATAATTTTTGTATCTCCTGGTGAATTGTGCCTGTGATCTTTGGATTGTATTGTCTTTGTTTCTGGTGAAATGGTTGAATACCTGGATTCAAGGGAATGTAATGTTGCATCTCCCTTGGTTTAAAAGTTTTTAAATCATCATATGAGTAATCCAAAACATCTATGTACTTCTTCAACAATTCAACCATTTTCTTTCTCTCTTCACCGAAACAACATTTACCAATATTGACAAATTTGGGCTCCTCATCACTTCCTATGTTAACCTTTTCAAACTCAGCTGATTGGAAAACTTCTTGTGATACCTTTCCTTTTATGTACCTTTCATGTTTATCAAAAAAATCCTCCAAACTTACAAGGCCTTTAGGTATCTTATTTCCCTTCAGCTTGATACAACCATCTTGGTCAGATTCTTCCTCAACTCCTTCTTCTAACACAGAATATGAAGTGGATTCACGATAGCTAGCCTCACTTCCATCAAAATACAATTGGCTGAATTTTTCTTTCAGCTCAAGAAAGGAAATTAGGTGTTGGTCATCATTGAATACCTTCTAATTATCTGCATTGTCTGGGACACTGGGTCTATATATCATCTCTATTGAGAATTTATCCTGAGAAAAATCTGGATGTGGAATGAGAAAGGACCCATAAACTTCTAGAGCATCTTCCCTAGTGTTACTTTCCCTTAGCACAACATTAATTGAAAATGCATCCAACAACTCAATAGAATCCCATACCAAATTCTTGTAGTGTTTCAGCCTTTGGTTATTTACCTGAAAAATCTCCTCGAACTTGTTTAACAATAAGTTTTGCATCCATTTGAGCACACAGGTTTTATTCCCATTTCCATTACTACTTCTAGGATTAGAAGAAGGGCCTCATACTCAGCAATATTATTAGTATTAGCAAATTGGAGCTTGTAAGAAAAAGGGTGGAGTTTACCATTAGGTGAAATCAATACAACTCCTTCTCCAGAACCCACTGTGGAACAACTTCCATCAAACTCAAGAATCCAAAATCCATTAGGATCATTCTGAACTACCTTAGGAGCCTTAGCCTTAGATTCAGACATCACCATATAATTTCCATGACCCATATCTTCATATAGAATTTGGGCTTTAGGGTCATCCTTTTTTGGACAATATACTTAGTCTGCCTCTTCAGAAAAAATTCTTCATATGTCCATTGACTGGGATAAGAGCATGGGACCATTCCATTTGTATCTCACCTCTAACTTCCCTACTGAATTTTCTACTCAATAACATACCATAAGATGGGGGAATATCTGCAACCAAGATTGTGGCCTTGACTCTTTTTTCTGGGAACTCAGGAAAGGCTACTTGAGCATATTTTATTCTCCCAACCAGGGGTACCTCTTTAGTTTCCATTGAGTAACATGAAAAAAAGGTTTGGGTCAAGGTGAGGCCAAGGGCATGAGAAAATTTGGCAGGTACCACATTGTTTGATGCTCTGGAGTCAACGACACAATTATTGAGCTTGTGGCCAACTATTATTAGCGTAACATAGAAGGGTTCAATCTTCTAAGAAGTAGAGGGTGAAACAACCATTAGATTCCATGGGGAAGGAGAGATGGGAGTAGGGAAAAGGCCTTTAGAAGTTGTAGGAGATTGGCTAGACTTAGATTTGAAAAATTTGATCACTTGAGAAAAGGCTTCTGGGAGAGTCTGGTAAAATTTAGCTTCTGAAATCTAAATTTTGGTCTTCTTGATATGATAAATGATATCAAAAGACCCTGAGGTAGAACGGGGTTTCTTGATTGGAAAAAACAGAGGTTTTAGGTTTTTTTTCCTTTGGGGCTGAAGGTACTTTAGACACATGAGTAGAAGGTGTAGTTTCTTATAGACAAAGGAGAAGTGGAAGGAAGATTTATATGGGGAAGTAGTACTTGATTTTTTAATAGAAATAGTAGGGATGGGTGCTCCTCTTCTCACAATTACTTGAATGGTGAGTGAAAATTCCTTAGACTTATGCTTCTTTATAGGCTGCATAACTTCTTTCTTCTTATTCAAATATTCTATAGTCGTCACAACATAGGACTAATTGTTCATGTCTACAACTACTTCATCATAATCATAATCATAATCATAATCTTCATCATCTACTCCCTTAATAGTGAGAAAGTTGATTTAGGAGTCATATGAGTCCTCTTGGATCTCTTCAGATTCTTCTTTGGGTTCTTCCATCTCCTCTTCTTCTTCATCATCATTAGGCTCCTTGACCTCGCACGTTGTATTTACTGGGACTTTTATAGGAAGATATTTTATTGCCATCTTTGGTTGAGCAAGAGGGAGATGGTTCCTTGGATGAAAATTCTTTAGTGGAATATCCTTATATGTAATATTCTGAGAAAGTTGTTTCATGATTAGAATCATGTCATTGGCCAGATTTTTGACCAATTACTCATAATTTCTTGTCCCAAAATTAGAGGCTTTGAATTTGGGTGGTTCTTTTATTAGCTTTTCTAACATTAACAAGCCATCCTCCATGTTGATGGCCAACGTTGATCCTCATCTAGAGTAGCAAGGCCAACTCTCCTTAGTGCATAACTCACCTTTGGAAACTGAGCATTAAGGAAGAAACATTTCAGAATTTGATCAATGGGTCAAGTAGTAGATGGAATTTTACTATCCAAATTATTAAATTTGGCAACAAATTCCCGCATGGATTCATAAGGTTCCTTATTTATCTAAGATATTTGAGCCAAGAGGGCATAAACATCTTCATTAGGGTTATACCTATTCTCAAATTGAGTTTTCATAGTATTCCAACTGGTAATACTACCAAATGGGAAGATGGTAGAACCAATCTGCAACATTATCTTACAAGGTCTCGAAAAAATTGTTTGACTAAATATCCTTGTGTTCCACAACTTAAGAACTCCACATGCCATAATAAAGGATGCAATGTGTCATTTGGATGTACTTTAACATCACCTTTGAACTTAGGGAAATTATTTCTTTTCCCTTTGGGAAGGTCATGCAGTGGTTGTGGAAGGGCTAGTAGGTCCAACTGCTGTTGGCCCCAAGGAAAAGGTGCAGTAGCCATTGTAGGAAAGACAGTTTGTAAAGGAATGGAAATACCTACTAAAACCAAAGCCTGAGAACTAGGAATTATTTGTGGTTGGGTGTCAACTCCTGTTTGAGAGGATGAACCAACTCTATCCTTTATAGGAGGAGTGTTTGAAGACCTTTTACTTCTACCTCTTCTTTTTGGAGTTAATTGAAAACCTTGTTATTCCAGCAACTAAAAATTAGGATCCTCAAAACCTTGGGCTCTTTATCCTCATGTGTATCTTATTTCCACCAGTGTTTTACGATTATTGATTTACTTTGAATATTTTCTAGTGGGAAGCATAATACATGCCCCAAAGTGGGTGCCAAAAAATTGTTGGTTATAAATTTTGTCTTTGAATACAAGAAACAATTTAGGGGACAACAGTCCCTCCTCTTTATGGGAGAGGTTCCCTTATTCACCAAAACTCATGAATATAATTATTTACAAATATACAACTAAATATCATTAATTGAGGATATTGGTTGTATGCAAAATGTTTCCATATTCTAGTAATCTCAATACAGAATATGAAAATAGAGAAGTATCTTAGAGGAAGAAATAACAACTTATATGGGTAAGACAGGTGAAATAGGGACACCTAGTTCAATCTAGTCCACCAATCAAGAATACGAGTAATCTCCTTGGTTGTGCAAGATTACTCACTATTATAAAGAAAATAAGTGAGGAAGGAAGCACTTTCAGCTATAGAGATTGCAAAATAATATCCTACAGATGCATGCATGAATACTTTAAGAACATATGAATTGGTATATTTGAAAATCCACAAAACATAGATGCATCAAACAAAAAGTTCTCCACACTACACAAATATATTGAACACAAAGTTTCGATATTCAAATATATTAGATTCACATTTGCAATATTAAGAGATAGAAACAAAAAGAACACAGAGAGTATGAGAGAAAATATTATTCTGTATTGAAAAATTTCTATATCATTACATTCTTGTGGCACCAAAATCCATCCCACTTTACCATGGTAAAGAAAAAAATTATATAGATTGAGAGGCGGTTGTAACCAACTTTCTTAAACAAATGTCATTTAATTAAGTGATAACACTTAATTAATGAATTACATTTTGCTAGCTTTATTTACAATAACAGCTAACTTCAAAATATAACAGCCTCTCTATTATATTAGTCCCTACTCTGTGCCAAACCTATAGCCTTGTACATTCTTCTTTTTAGTATTCTAGTCCCTATGTTGTTCTCTACATAATTACTTTTCTTAATTTCTTTAGGGTCTTTGAATTTATCTCCCCATTCTGAGTCAATATTTCCATGGCATAAGAATGTTTTGGTCTTTTGAAGAGTTGAATTTTCCATGGGATTATTATCTTCAAACATAAAGTTTTGGAAAAATTCATGTTGTACTTATACCCATTTATGAGTTTTTCTCCTTCTCAAATGATGAAAATACCAATACTTCGGTAATGATGTCAATATTTCCTTGAAGATATGCACCCACCATTTAGGTTTGATTCTATGCACTTTCTAATCCTGAATTCATTCATGAATATGAACTTCCTGACATTGATTTTCATAATACTTAGGATATTCTTTACTTATTTTGGTAGAAAAATAAAAAATTGAATGCATCATACCTATTGCTTTAGTCCAACTGAGGTTCTTTTATCTATGTACTTCCCAACATATGGCTATTATTTCTTTTGATGAATAATCTAGTGTGTTAATCCTCATGTCTTCTTAAGGTGCATGTTTATCAAACTAAATCAGGAATCCATCTAGATTAGGGGTTGCAAAGTACCATAGGGTGAACTTTTATTCTACTCAAACCATCCTCATTGGCCTTACTTCATGCTCTTTATGAACATAATGGTTTAATCTCACATCCAAATATCCACAAATGGAAAATTCTATCTCCCTTAGAATATATGGTTTTTCGTGTTTGTATCAGTATAATTTTGATCTTGTTATAGAAATTTATATAAATTGGATTTTTCAAAATTATTTGGAGGGATGATGTTGCATTGGATTTCTTCATCTATGAATGTATTCTTGGTTTGAGCACTAGGAGATTCCCAATTTCCAAATTCATTACTTACATCTCCTTTTTGTAATGTAGAGTTGTTGCTTTTTTTTTATGTTTGATATTAAACCAAATTTTAACATCATGCTCATATAAGGACATAGGTTTTTTGGGGATAGTGTATGGATTTTTTAGGCCTATTCATTTGTATCATGATAATAGAACATTTAAGGCGAGCTTCCATCTCATTTTTCACTGTGTTGATTGTCATATTTTCATCATACACACATTTCCTCCCAATCAACATAGTATATCACGTTTCATTTGATTTATTTTTAATTACCTCAAAGCACCTTTTAATCTTATATATCCCACCCATATCTCCATATCCTCAATCCATTCAATTGGATCTACCCTCCCATAATTTGTAAGGTTGAGAGTATTTTTATTGTGATAAAAAGAAAGAGCTTCCATAGATTCCTATGTGGATCTTTCCATCATGTTAAAGGTGTTTCCAAAATTGAACATCACATATTTTATTTCATACACTAAGTAATATTCAATCGATTATTCACATAGAAAATGGGTTTGTTTACTTTATTTTATCCACTTGATGCACTCTCTAATAGAGTCATGATTAAGTTAGATATGTTATAAAAAATATACTTATTGCATAAAAATATTAGTATATTGAACATATCTTGTAATTTGGAAACCACCCCTTCCTATTTTAAGATTCCCAGAATCTAGATGTAAATATGTGCTTCTACTTCCGTTGTATTTTGTATCCTTGAAATCTCTATTTTAGATTGAATGGGGAAAACATTTAGATTATTCAAGAAAATGCTTTTTCCTTCTTTGGGTCAGGGTAAGTGTTCTTGTATGCTTTTCATATTTAGGTTTCCATTTTAATCTCAACATGTTCCAAGGCTTACTCTTTTCTTTGCAATATGGTAATGGATTGGAGACTACCCGTTTATTTGGGCACCCCATTAATCATTTTGACATTGTGTAGTTTCTTTTCTTTTCTTTTTTCTCCAATATGGGACATTATTTTGTGTTATGTTCTGCATGTAGCCTATGATATGAGTAAAACACTTCCCACTTTGGATTTGAAGGAAAATTTGGCAGATAGCTAGAAATAATGACAATTAACCTTGTTAATTTTTTTTTGATATTATGGTAAAAGGAGGTTTTGGCACGGTCCCTTCCTAATTAAAACGTGGATCTAGAATCAAAATATTACATTTAATATTTCAAGATAAAAAAATGTCCAAATATCAAAACATATATGTGAAAAGTAGAGAAACCAACACAATACCAACAACCAACCATGAAACAACTAGAAAAGACCCAAAAGCAATAAAATAATAGGATGCCACTGAAGGAGCCTTAGAGATTTAGGATATGAGTGGATTTTGATGATTTCCTTGAAGTGTTTGTCATGTTCTTCCATCTCCTTCGTCCTTTCAGTAGCCTTCTCTTTTCCTTTGGGGAAAGTGTTTTAATATCTTTGGCAATGAATTTTAATATCCCCATATAAATAACCATATAGTCCCTAATTAAATTGCATTTATGGTAAGCTTTTGTGATATCATCATTTAATCCATTCCAAAATAGCTTATCAGTTTTCTCAACATGCAATTTTTTGATTTTCATTCATAGACATAATGATAGATTCTTGTTACCGAGAGAAATCTGAAACCCTAGCCGTTTGCTTTTCCTTCTAATGTTTTTTCAACATCATTACCATTGCAGGGAGATAGATGGAAATATTGACAATTTTCCTTGTAAATTATCATTCTTGAAAATAATGGTTGATTCTTATTGCTGGGAGAAATTTGAATCCCTAGTTATTTTCTTTAATTTCAAAATTTTCTTCAATGCCATTATCGTTGCAGGAAGATAGCCATAGCAGGAAGGTAGTTGGAAATAGTGAAAATCCTTTCACTTATATGTAATTGAAATTCCTTTTGAAAGAAGCGGTTAACAGGAAAGCTTATTCTTACCTTCATTCCCTACTATTTATTAGACATATAGGGTTTGGTTATTTTGTGTTTAGTGTGACCGTGATTTTTACTTATACATACATAGATTTTGATTTTCCATCAAACGTTTATTGGACATTGTTCCCAAAGTAGGGAGATGGAAATAATGACAATTTTCCTTGTCATGGAACTATTGTTACAAGATTTTTACACTTATAGGTAGTTACAATTACATTTGAAGGAAGTGGTTAACAGGAATTTTTTTTCTTACCTTCATTCATTATTAATTATTAGAAATATTAAAGGTTAGGTTGTCCTATGTCTAGGGTTTGGGTGTCATGTGTTTTGGGTGGCAGTGAATTTTATCACTCTAGCTATGCTCTGTCATATTTTCATATTTTACCACTCCATCTATGTTATGTCTTATTTTATTGTGCTTCGGCCTAGTATGTGGATGTCATATTATTTTCTTGTATTTATTAAAAATCAGAATGAGGAATGCACTATGTTCTAGCATATACATATGTCTTGGTATTTTTTTGGTGCTTTATTTTCAAACTATGGAATCACTCTCTATCATTGAGGCTAGGGTTCGATTATTTTTTTCTACTAAATGATTTATTAGCCTCCTTGTTTCACATCATATGATCTTTATATGGTGTTCCATCCCTGTCTCTATCCCCCATGTCCTCCGTATGATGTTTCAGGAGTAGGTATGTTCCATCTAGGAAAGTTTTGTGGAAAAAAAGGTGCACAATCCATAATATTTTTTGGAGATGGAAGGGCCCAACATGGACTATATTGTGGAGACTATGGTATCCATGGTGGGGTATTGTGTAGTGAAATAGGATCCCACTCTACATTTTGTTAAGGATAAATGACCATATCTATTTTTGGAGTAGTTGGTTACATTTCATAATCTAATTGTGTTTGTTCTACAAAGAAATTCATGGTAAATTTTTCTTTCATATCCATTAAATCCCCAAAATCCTCAACTTCATGCATAATGTCTTTGAAAAGGGTACATACCATGTTATGAGGTTGTTTAAAATATCATTGTAGAAGGTGACTGTGTTTAAATGAGTGTCCCCAATCCCTTCATAATTTACAGTAATCTATTTATCCCCCTAAATTTTTCTTTATGCTTTCATTCTTGATATTTCCTCCATCTTCACATTCCATGCACCATATATTGATTCTTTATTTCATTAATTCATATAATTCCTTCAATCTTCACATGACAACATCTAATCTAGCTTCATTTTTCTAGCTAGATGAAATTCCTTCTCCATAATCCTCAATTTTCTCCACCCAAATTACTACTTTAATGGCCTCTGATTTAGTTCATATTTTTTGTGTAATTAAAAACCAGATTTTTTTTGCAATTCTTCCACAAAAAACTAGATTTAATTAATTAATTGTAATTAAAATTATGTGTTTCATCACATTAGAGAACCTCATGTCATAATCCATGATAGACTTCCCTAGTCTCTACTTGATCTCTTTTAATTCTTATGTGAGGAAATTTTTCACGTCTTATAATGTTTTCACACTAATATTTATAGATTATATAACTATAAGGCTCTTCCATGAAGTACCGTTATAGCTTTACACGTATTTGTATTATCATCAGTGACGCCTTTTTTACCCTAATGCATATCACAAGATAGTAGATAATTTTCAAGATGAAAAAACATTTCATAAGGTTGTGAATTGTTATAGGGACTAGAGTAATTAATGGATCCTTCCTCTAATCCTGAACTGAATTCTTGGTTGACTACACATAGTAGTATAACTTGGTATCTAAATAATATTGAATTGTGTACTTAGTTGATATATACATGCACTGGATCTCATACTATCCTTACTAGACTCTATATTTTCTTCTCCTAATTCCTCATATTGTGGGAAAATAACTCTATTTTTTGGGCTTACAGAGCGATTTTTACTACACACACAAATTATTTCACAAGTTCCCCTTAATGCAATACTGCACAACTAGCGGTTGTGTAATGATAACTCTATTTCCTTGGAAACCTCTTACAAAACTATCTCTCTTTCTCTTGAATGCAACATTATTTATACTGTGGGAGGTTGTATTAGTTTTCTCTATAATTATTGTAAAATTTGAAATAGCTCCAAGATATTTAGACACTCTCATGTAATCAATTATTTATTTGACTCGAGGGACATATCCTAGAATAGGGGTACTATCGTATTTTATGGCCCTTTACATGTCTAGTATGATTTATTTACTGTATAATTTTCTTTCTTTCTCTGTGTATTACCATGGTATCTATGATGGTTTCTCTAAGTACAATACCAACTACTTTATGAAGATAATTCAAACTACTTCTAGTATCCCACATTTATCTTCACAATTTAGTTCATCAATTTACTCCTTGGCTCCAAAATCAGGTCCATGCCTCTTTGCACACCCTCTCAGATAGTTCAATGTTATTTTTATGAAATATATCTAGCTTCTCTTTGAGAATCCTTCCCATCTTCTTTGGAAACCTTCTCTACTCTACTCCTACTCACAATTTGTTTCTTCTTTCCTTCATAATTAATGGAACTTCCCAATCTATTGTGATGTTTGTCCTCTTTATGTAGTCTTTAAATCCTTACCTTTTCTTCTTTATGATCTTTTTTAGAACCTTTAATAATCCTGTTTAATTCTATCCCCTTTATCTTTCATCTTCTATGATTACATCCCTTCATCACCTACGCGACTAGTATATATTATGTGGAATCGGAATAGTTTCCTTATCCATAGCTACCATTTTAACAAAAAAAAGGAAGTTGTCTAATACATTTTCCTACTTAATCTAAATAGAAAATGTGCTTCAATAGAATAAAATGAATGCAAATATTGGACAATAATTTTATTTATGTACCCATCAATTGTAATTTTCATTCAATGGTCAACAATATAGGTCCATGAAACATCCAATCTATGCAATGTTTTAATTTTTTACAAATAGGGTTTGAAGATATCATAGAATGGCATGCACATCAATAGAATTACACTTGAACGATATCACATATTTAATCTAAGTAATTATATTCAAAAAACATGAACTCATTGAAAAGTGAATGCATAAAGAAAATGGTCTACTCATTCTCATAGATCAAAAAAAGAGAGTACATATGGGCAGTGTTGTGTAACTCCGATGCTTGGACAAGTAATACTCCTATGATTTCCAATGAGGAATTACAATGATATAAGCATGTAACTTCCATATGACAATGACACGTATGATAAGTATGAAATTTTTTGTGATGAAATATGTCATATATCATATAATTCCCTAAAATACCTATGAATCACCATATGTGAGGTGGAAAATGCCCTATAAACTAATAAAAGGAAAAAAAATAAATCTCACACCAACACCCCTATTTATAAAAAATTAGGTAGAGTCATGGAAATCCAGAAATATAAAAAGGACTCCCCTAGACAATTAAGAAAGATGTGTTAGATGGGTCCTAAGAACTAAAATCCTGATGAGGTACCCATGTACAAACTACAAAATTTTTAGAAGAAGAAGAGGAGGAGAAGAGGAATAGAAATCCCAAAGAAGATGAGAAGGTGCAGTTGACCTTACCCCAGGAAGAGAGTATAATTGAAGGAACTTGAATTATGTGAAGGGTTTGGTAAAGATGTTTGTAACCTGATTTGCAGTATGGCAATACTAAAAATAAATGACATCTCTATAAATCAACTCCTGGATGAAGTGCATGTGTATCGTGTTATGCTTCATATGTTGATGTTGAACTTCATTATGGAAAATCAATATAGTGTTCAGGTTGTAACTATAGATGATGGTATGCTGCCGAAAGTGAATGCTAAACTATTTTAGAATCCTTTGTAACCAAATAGCTTCCATGATAGCATTGAATATCCTCCTATATTCTACCTCTATTGAAGATATAGAAATCACATTATGTTTTTTTCTCAACCAAATGACAAGACCCAATCTAAAATAACTATCCAGAGGTAAAATTATGATGATCAAAATCACCAGCCCAATTAGAATATGTGAATCCAACTAAATCAATATTTATCCCTCCTAATTAAGGAATGCCATCAGAATGATTGAAATGAACATAGTGAATGATATACATAATTATTTCTAATGTATATCTTGAGGCTCTTGGATGAATATTTATATGATTCCAACTACAAATGAAATATATATCCTATTACGAGTTACGTAGATCAAGCTACCTACCAAATGGTGATAAAGGGTACCATTGACTAAGGGAGTGGAAAAATCAGCTATAAAATTGACTACATAAAGGAAGGGAGTGTTGCTGGTGTGTGTCATTGTCCACATCATGTGGTGAGTCACTTAGGTGAAGTCATAGGTCTTAGGCGTCTAATGGGGTATGAAAGATTCCATCATAGATTATGTCATATGCGTTAGTGTGCATCAATGTGTCATATAGGAATTACTTTACATTTTAGGAATATAAATCTTCTTATCCACTTGAGGAGGTATGATTATCAACCATTAGGGGTTACACATCACCGTTATTTTTACCCGCTTTTCTTAAAATCTATGAGTAAATGAGCGAGACCTTTTCTTTGCCAGCACATTCCATGGTTTAGTACTTTATTCCTCATAAAACTTCATCACCCTATCATTTTTGTGTAATTCAGCTGATGTGTACATTATCCTGTATGATCCTCATTCTCAAATTTTCATTTTCTCTATCATAGTGGCAGAACATGTTATTGGGATCCACAAAAATATTTGTTTTATATTTCCTACTACTCTTGGCTTGTGATCTTACACTTTGGTTCTTAAAATAGTTTCACCACATATTGATTTATGGTCTCTGTCACTTTTTATCTCCTCCTGTTGTGCCTAAAAAGACTGTGTCTTCCTTTTGTTTCCATAATCAATCCTTCCTTGGGTTGAAGATCACTTATGGATCCATAGTTAACTCCTCATTTATATGTTCCTCTGAAGGGGTCTGTAATTTGGGTCTCCCGTTCTCTGTTCATCTAAAAACATGGGCTCTCCCATTCTTTTTGTCTTTCACAGTTGGGATTTTTTGTCCTTGTCATTTTTTCTCCTAAATACTTGAAGGAATATGAGTGGATGTAGCTCAGAGGAACACATTTCAGCCTTGTAACATTTCTAAAATCTCTATCCTTGGAGAAAATTTCATCTTCGGTCTCAAATGGTCATGTCTCAAACGGTTTGACGGGTGTTTCTCCTAATCAAATTTGCATCCTTGCATCGATAAGGAATGTTGCCTCTTTTGGTTGGATGTGGCTCGGCAGGAAACTTCAAAAATTCTATGAATCACCTCAACTCAAAAATTTTCCACATGGAGGAACAACACTCTTTTGAATATTTACTTTTTGGTTTGGGCTTGGAGTAGCACTGGGAGGACACATGGAGGTTTCCACTGCTTTTCCTTGACTTAGATAATTTGTTATGCAGCTGGATATAATTTGGCAGGACAGGGATACGTGGTAAGCCCGCACTTTTTTAGGATCTCAAATTTGGGCACCATTTTGAAATTGTGCCATGGAGACATGTGGAGGCTTCCACCGGGTCTTGCTATACTTAGACTTTTCAAAAGGTTTTTGGAGGTCTGGGATAGGTGAAGGAACCACACACGTTTAGGGATTGGTCCTTGAGTTTTAGTTTGAAGAAGCGCTAGGAGGAAACTTGGAGGCCTCCACTCATTTTGCATTTTTCTTGGACATTTTTACGGCCAAAGGAGATTTCCTCAGACCCTGACACATGGTTCCTTCCGCTAAGCTTTAAGATTTCAAAAAAAAATTTCAGGCAAGGACATGTGGTGAGCCCGTGCTCTTTCAAGGTCTCAAATTTTGGGGACCGTCTCAAGATGTGCCATTGTGACGCATGGTAATTTGAAAAGTAAAAATGAACGTGAAAGCAAACCATCGGAGGTAACTTGGATTTTTTGCCTCTTGTCATTAAAGGGATTAAAATATCAAACTGGCCCATAAGCCCAACAAAGTATTAGTCAAGTTTTTTTTCAAATTCAACGACGGAGGAGCGGACTCTCAGGGGAAAATTGAAAAAAAATTCCTTTTGGGAGAAAGGAGTTTAAAGTGTAAAAGGAAGCGTGGACCCACTAGGACCCACATTGAAAACTAGAAGTGGAAGGGTGGAGCTATGGGGAAAACCTGGAAAATTTTCCATTTTCTAAAAAAGAGGTGAAATAGCAAAATTCAGCCATGGTTCCTTTGGGATCCACCTTGGGACACGTGTTAGGCTCATTTCTCAAGGGTGGAGGTGTGGAGAAAAATGTGAAAAAAAATCATTTTTTCAAAAGGTTGTAAAAGGAACCCCCTGGCCCATTTTAAATTGTATCTTCCATGTGGACGGCCCAAATTCAAAGTAGAGATCAATGACAGCTATGTGTTTGAATCTTATTTTCCCCCCATTTTTACTGAAAAGCTCCTGGAAGTGTGATTCTTCATGGTTTCTTTATATTTCCTACACATAAAATAGAGAGGAGAGTTAATTTTTATATCTAAGTTTGATGGGGAAGATTTGGGGACGTGTTTCGCCATTAAAACAATCTGACCTTGGGGATCGATCTGATTTTCTATTTTTTCTTATCCCGAACACGCAAGGATCCAGATTTGACAGATTAGGGGTAGAAGTGGTTGGTGAATAGAATGAAGAGTGATCTACTAGAAGGATTTGAATGCGGGAGATATTTCAAGAGATCTGCCCCCTGAGCACTTGACAATGGTTTATAGATCTGATTCTTGGAATCGTGATCGAGACCATGGAAAACACTAGTGCACTCAATTTCTTGATTTTTGGGGGGGGAAAATCTATTATAAAATTTTATAAATGGAACATATTTATCGTGTAAATGGTTTAAGTGTTAGAGGTGTGGACTAATTTTCTAATAGAAAAATCTTGATACAGTCTATATTTTTTTAGAAGCTGTCTGAGAAGCCTGTATATATATTTTGTATTAAATTTGATCATGTCAAGGTGGTTACAAGTGTACAGCCATTGACGGGCTTTGAAATCATTCTAAAAACTTTCCCTTGTTGATAAATTTAATCAAACTTGAGTTATTATGTGTTGATCTTGAGAAAAATGTGTTTTTTTCATTTCTGAATGTCTGAAATAGTTTTTCTTGTTCCTATTGCAATCTTGTATCAAAATATGTCTCAATCACATAGGTCTCAATCCTTGTGATAGATTAGTGGCATCTGCAATTTCATTTCTTAAAAGATCTTTCATCTGGGAGTGAAGTAAATGATTTAAAATCACTTTTCTTTCATTCTGTTGACAGATATTGTCTGTAAACGTTTGGGAGTACCTTCACGCATGATTAGGCTTAGATCTTGATGCTTTTTTTAGTTTTCTAACTTGATCCTTTCTGATAGAATCTCATAGATTGTGTAAAAAGGTATGAATTTGGGCCTCCATTGAAGCACATATTCTGGTTAAAGAAACATTTTAGCTGTTCTGTGGCATTATGTTTGTTTAGAATTCCATTTTCTAGAAGCTCTCAAAGATTTGGCAAATTAAGTCCATCCTACCTCACCTCTCACCAAAAATATAGTTAAAAATAACCAATCCTACCCATACTATCCATGTTTTCCATGTCTATACAAATGCTAATTTCCTTTACCAAAACATGAAGAAATAATCAGGGTTCCAAATGTATTTAGTAGCCTGAACCTTGTCTAGAAAATATCTCCACTATCTAGAGTGACAACTCATGAGAGTTATATTTTGTTGCGTTGATAATATTTTCTCCAAGGTCTTATTCATAACCTCACAGAGAAGGATATCTCCATCTCCTCAATAAACTCCTCAATAAACAACAGGCTATAAAATGGTCCTCTCACCCTAGTTGAAAGACACAACCATAAAGTAGTGAGGATAAATCAAATCCTCTTGAGGGTGCTATCCATTTCTCCACATTTGAGTGACAAAGGGCCAGTTAGATCCCATCCCTAGCTACAAAACAACCCACCATGATCTATCTATCCCTAAGCTTCCTATCAATACTTGTGATACTACTCAGACTTTGAGAGAGAATCAATTTGGGTACCAACAGGTTACACATCGTCCTTATTTTTACTCCCTTTTCTTAAAATCTATGAGTAAATGAGCAAGACCTTTTCTTTGGATGCACATTTCATGGTTTATTACTTGATTCCTCATAGAAATTCATCACCATATCATTCATGTGTAATTTTTTTGATGTGTACATTATCTTGTATGATACTCATTCTCACATTTTCACTTTCTCTGTCATAGTGGTAGAGCATGTTATTGGGATCTATTATCTCTCAAAAGTGCACCCTATAGAGAGATGAATGTGGGTTTTCTAAGCTTGCACAATTCACCTCTCTCTTTCATAGATATAATGGAAAAAAATCAGGTCTTTGGGTATACCTATTTTGAGGTGAGTCTATGGTATCAAGGTCAGTTCCTTATTGGTGTATCCTAAGCTGATTTCTAGGAGTTTTAGATTAAAATATGACTATAAAATGATTAAAACTAAGGTGATACACCAAATTTGTATGAGGGATTTGACTGATTAAATTCACAACTGATTTGGGAAGGATTTTTGATGCACGGACCAATAGTTTTTCTGTAGAATATCTAAGCGCAAAACACTTGATTGTACTGAGGGAAGAGCACAATAGTAATAAGAAGTTAACATGAACATTAATATTAAGTAGAAAAAGATTGAATTTGTAGTAAGGTAAGGTGATTGATCAGGGAATTTGCATTCATAAGTCTAATAGAAACATACAAAAGACTACAAAATAATTTGAAAAGGTAGAAAATACTTCACACTCAGAGGGAAAAACTAGCAAAAATTGCTTCAGTACTCATATATCCAAAAGTCCTCCAGAAGTCCTCATGTGCTTTGCAAAGGCACACAATATAAAGCAAAAATAAAATTCAC